>NIPS01000006.1:75460-561924 GCA_002215975.1 Dryadomyces quercus-mongolicae | reverse complement strand
AGGCGTGTCGATGCTCTCCTGAAGGACCGTGACGTCAATGACGTTGAATAAAGTCCCCTTGGTACTAACGATATCCCAATCCGGGCTCATAACCTGTCAGAAGGTATGCATTGATCAGTGCGGTGCACTGTAGGGAGTAAGGTAGACCAAAAGGGGCTAGATTAATGGTATGTATCGGTACAGAATTGTCTACATATCTGTGGCTAGGGGAGGCTGGTATTTATGTGCGGATTCTCCGTTTGCACCAATCACAGGTAAGACATAAGTGGAGACACTGTGTGCAGCATTCCGAGACCTGACACTTTTCTAACTACTAGTCAGGGCCGAAGGCCCATACTTATCTACGATCGAAGCCCACGTAAAATGGGCGGAATAACTATGATTCGGAAAGGAAGGCTGAAAAGGCATAAAAATATGCCAAGGTGCAGGACGTCATTCACCGAGTCAGTACTTCCGGGGTTTACCTATTATCGTACCTACAGATTACTAAGGAATCAAACTAATAGCGGGAATGAATTTATATAAATATTAGATTATGCTCGCCTAAAAACATCTCTTAGGACTGTGTTTTAAGGGGATTAAATTGACTTCTTAATTCATCCCCCCACTTTTTTTGGCTTGATACAAGCTAAAGTAGACCGCGAAAGATTATGTGCAGCGCAAAAACAAATCTTTAAGAATTTGGAAATCTGAATAATTGAAAGTGAATACATCTTATGCATGTTGCATTCCTTTACACAGTCTCTGATAACAAATTCAGTTCACGTAACTACCTCAACATTTCGTGTGTCCGGTGTGCGCAGCTGTTCCCGGATGTAAGGTGCTTTGGAAAGTGCATCTGCTTGGGTCTTCCAGACGTCTCTTCCCAGACTCACAAGCCTGTCTCCAAACCGCTCAAGCATCTCGGTCACGCTGAGCTCACGCTCCGAAAATACTTCCCAGCATTCCTCATCTGAGCCAAACGTGGCTATCCGCCACAGCCTCTTCCAGCGTGCGATGACTTTCAGGGCTTCAGGATGCTGGCTCTGTACCGCAGAGGCGACCATGTAGAAGGATGACCGTGTGCCATGGCCCGTCTTGGGTTTGAAGAGTCGAACTGTAGAGAACTTATCAAAAGTGTATATGAGATTCACTGAGCCCCACGCTTCAAGTCGGTGCATGAGAACGATAATTGTACCGCCCGGGCGTAGGTGTTCAAGGCCGATCGCCATCTGCACAGACGTCAGTCGCTGTGCCTCGCGTTTTTCTCGGTAGGGCGCTCGGATGTGCGTGCGCAGGACCTGGCCGTCACACAGCACAATATGAAAGAGGCGGTCCGGTGGGATCTGTCGCTCATGCACAAAGTTTCCGTAGTCCGGGTGATCCGGGGAGATGGTGCCAGCGATGCCTTCACCATCATCGCCGCTTTGCATGCCCATGTCGGTCACAAGCATGGTGATATCGAGGAACCGCTGCTCGACTTTTGGATTGTCAGGCAGCAAAACCTTGTGCCCTCCGCTGGCGATGGGAAGACTGAAGGCCAGAGTAGACGCCGACGGGTTCTTTTGCAGAGCCGTTTCTAAAAACCCGCCGGGGGCCATACACATATCAAGGATGCTAGGAGGCCCCGCACCCTTTTGCGGAGTGATGGTAAAGGCTTTCGTAGCGCGTTGCAGCTCCCAGCCAAGTCTTTTCATCATAATGTAAAAGTGGTTGGCTGTTTTTTCGTCGCAATTATCAGAGACCTGGCGTTGCCTCCTGAAATATCTGTCACCGGCTGGGTTTTTCCATCCCTATTGTGAACATGTTAGAAACGTGGACCACGGCTGGATGTAATTTTTGGTAGACTTACCGCATCTCGCAGCACACAGAGTTCCCGGAATTCAGCACATCTTTCTCGCAAGTAGGGCACAATCATGTGGCTGGCACGATCAAATACTTGATCGGGGTCTTGGTTCACTGTAGTGTCAAGGCCATTTTCAGCCGAAGGATTTTGCGTGAAGGTATCCATGCTTGGGAGATCTGCGTTGTATCTGTCGCGGAAACACAACAAAAGTCGCACCAAAATTATAATGAGATCTGGGAGAGAGGGGACTTATGGCCTGGCCATTACAAATGCGGCAAAGCAAATGTGAGCATGTGTCGGTGTCATGGCTCCCATGACCATTGAACAGCTGGAGAATTGCATGATGTACGTTATCCCGTTTTCCGGAATCTTGCCTAGTTGGTGAAGAATAATGAAGGAAGACATGAATTGAGTGAATATGGGTGCCCAACGCTGGACAAGACGGGTTGAAGAACGAATGGCAGATTGCTTAAAACCGGTTCGTTTGAATCCTGCAGGCAAACCGACGTTTCGTGGAAACATGACGTGGGCAATGCCATTCGCAGGAATTCATGCGATAGGACAAAAAATACCCCTCGTTACCAATAGAATTACTAAGAAAAGAAATGGGCATCTGAACGGACACGGCTGGCAGCATGACAGACTGCCCAATATCGGGAAAGCCTGTCCAATAATAGCTCCTCAACGGTGGTCAGCCTGACCAACATGTTCTCTAGCCCGCGAGCCATGTGGCACAACAGGTGGGGACGTGGCCGCGGCCTTGCGTGCCTTCTAGACCAATTCCCCCGCACATACGGCGAGTTGAGCTACGGCTTGGCCGAGAAGCTGTGCATGAAGCTATCTTCTTTTCGTGGAATGAGTCGTATGGGTGACAGCGTAGTTTGTATGCGAAGGGCAAACGAGGCGTAAAGTAACACCACATGTGGACCTATATCGTCTGTCTGGAACATCTTTATCCTCCATTCACAAGAAGCGATAAGAGATTTTATACATCTTCTATAGCCTTTCCATCCGGGAGACCGAAGCAACGAAGCCAAGCCAACTTATTCTGCCAAGGCTTGGCAGTGCAATTTCTGCCCCCAATGTCCACCCTTATCTTTTTACAAATGTCTGTTATGAATACAATATGAACCCGGGGTACAGTGAATTGTCTTATTACAAAAATGGCCGTTATCAGTTGCCATAAATCCAGTCTCGCCACCTGTGAAACTCAGCCAAGGTCGACCATTGATCTCTTCTATCCCATTTGAGTAGGTCCACGCGTACTTATCTAGTCGCATTCTGAATGGCACATAATGTGGTCTGTGATGCATTCTTGGCAGCCGTTATCAGAGTTGCGACGCGTTCCATGTGTAAATATATGCAAATATGTGCAAATGTGTACACCTATATATATTGTCGCGATCCGCCGATCGCCCGTAGAACCCGTAGAACAAGACAAGTGTCATCCGATCCGTTCCTGGACAACAAAGTAAAACATGGCGCAACCTGCTGACGACAAGATCGGCACTGTGCTGGAGAGCGCAAGCATCGATGCCAGCCACAAGCAGAGCGGAATCGTTGAGAGCTATGGAGAGACACAGCGCGGTCTCAAGCCTCGCCATGTCCAGCTCATGGCTATTGGCGGTTCCATTGGTGTGGGCGTCTGGGTACGGCTACTCTTCCTTCGTTGGCCCCTGGGAGCCAAAACTGACAAGACAAATTTCAACAGGTCGGAATTGGCAGCGTCTTGATGAAGGCTGGACCACTGAGCCTCATCCTGGGTTACCTCTTCTGGGGTTTCGTTTTCATCTGGCCGCTCTACCTGGCCGTCGCCGAAATGATCGCCTACCTGCCCATCCGTGGAACGCTCTTTGAATTGGCTGCCCGCTATGTCGACCCTGCCCTCGGTTTCGCCATGGGATGGACCTATTTCTTCGCCGGTCTCATGCTTCTGTGCACAGAGTATTCAGCTGTCGCCACGCTGATGCAGTTTTGGCTGCCCGACGTTAATGCGGCAGCCTGGATCGGCATGGCTATGTGCATCTGCATCTTGCTCAATGTCGTGGCCGTCAAGTGGTATGGCGAGTCTGAGTTCTATATGGCCTCCACCAAGGTCTTTTTGCTCATCTTCCTCGTCATGATCACCTTTGTCACCATGTGCGGCGGCAACCCGCAGCACGACGCCTACGGCTTCCGCACGTGGAAGACGGCCGACGTGATGCTGCCGTACTTTTCTGAAAACGAGAATACGGGCCGTTTCCTCGGCTTCTGGAGTGTTGCTCTCTACGCCGCCTTTACCATTGCCGGCCCGGATCTGATTGTCATTGCCGCCGGCGAGATTGTCAACCCCCGGCACGTCATTCCGCGCGTCGCCAAGCTCATCTTCTACCGCATTATTGGATTTTACGTCCTGGGTGTACTATGCGTGGGCATCATCTGCAGCTCACAGGATCCGACGCTGGAGGCAGCCATCAATGACGGCAGTGTGGGTGCTGGTGCCAGTCCTTGGGTGATTGGCATTCAGAACCTTGGCATCAGTGGTCTTCCGGACTTTATCAACGCTCTGATTCTTCTGTCCGCCTGGGTACGTTTTAATTTTCTGCTTTTTATTAAGAACCTCAACTGACTGTTTAGTCCTGCGGAAACGCCTTCCTTTACGCTGCATCGCGTACGCTTTACGGACTGGCTCGCGGTAAGAATGGCAGGACATTCAAATCAAAAAGACCAAATGCTAATTTACGCCCTCTTAGACCACCAAGCGCCCCAATTCTTGCTCTACTGCAATGCTTCCGGTGTTCCCATCTATTGTGTCGCCACTGTCTCGACGCTTGCCTGCATCAGCTTCTTGGTCGCCTCCAACTCGGCCGTTGAGGTCTTTTACTGGTTCGTTGACCTGACGACCACGGCACTGATCCTCACCTACTCGATGATGCTCATCGTGTACTTTGGCTGGTACCGTGCTTGCAAAGCCCAGGGTCTCGACCGTAACACGCTGCCTTTCAAGACGCCGTTTGCACCATACACTCCCGCCATTGCCCTTGGCCTGGGCTGTCTGGCAATGATCTTTGTCGGCTTTGATGTCTTTGATCCCTTTGACGTCCGCGGCTTCGTAACGTCGTACTTTGCACTGGTCTTTGGTGGAAGTACATTCCTTTTCTGGAAGATTGTCAAGCGCACGAAGTTTGTGAAGCCAGAAGAAGCCGATCTTATTTCGGGAAAGGCCGAGGTGGATGCCGAGTGCCGGCAATGGGAAGAGGGCGGTATCGAGGAGCGGGAAAAGGAGCGACTAGCGCAGCTGAACTTTGTGCGGAGGA
This sequence comes from Dryadomyces quercus-mongolicae, assembly GCA_002215975.1. Taxonomy (NCBI): domain Eukaryota; kingdom Fungi; phylum Ascomycota; class Sordariomycetes; order Ophiostomatales; family Ophiostomataceae; genus Dryadomyces; species Dryadomyces quercus-mongolicae. The sequence goes on along the minus strand of NIPS01000006.1, from coordinate 556,803 downwards.
CCTGGGAACGGATGTGGTAAAGGCGCTATACCCCGAAAAGGTACGGCCCGTTTACTATGAAATCCCGAATCCTTCAGGAATCCCTGTACTTTACCATTGTACTGCACATTTGTTTTATTTACATACCAATTAGATTACCTAGAAAATTTCTATGGCTGTTGAATTTTTAAACCAAATACTGAACGGGGCACATTTTTCACACGCCTTATTCCGCTTGTAACCGCACGTATCTTGCTGTTACGAGCATGGGCTGATTAACGCGTGAGGTCAGAAACATATAATGCACAGTAGTTCATGAACTGCCTGCAGTATTTTTGTTATTTATATTCTCTGATCTGAGCCCATTGTGGGCTATGGCTAGTCTATGGCTGGTCTAGTGTCAGGAAAACTTGTTTTGGGAAGAAACTCTTGCAAGTTTGTGCTGATGCCGGGGTGCCCAGTGGTTTGCTTCTTCGACAACAACAGAAGATCCTCCAACAGTGTGTGGATTTTCGAGAAAAATAGAGAACCGAAAGCGGGTTTTACGCGTACAAGCAATACTTAGTTGTTTCCTTGGTACAGAGGAATGTTTCCTCACTCATGTCTTTTGGTGTATCTTATTTTCTCTGACGACAATTGATGGACACGATCGATTTCAGTTCTCACCCCTGACTCACTTGAAAACTTACGACTAGCGAAGCCTATTTGGCTTCCGAGAGAAGCAGGAAAAAATAAGCCTTTTAAAGACCCTGGGGGGAAAAAATCCCATGCATATATTTTAGATTTTCTGATTTATAGTTGACCACCATTGTGGGCCTTACGCATATGCATGCAAATCCGTGCGTCATGTACACCCAATAAAAAAAAAGAACTGTTTTCGTGAAACAAGAACTGGGGCAATACGAATTTTACCTTGCATCCGGTGAGTAGAGAACTGCAACAGAGCGGATGAGGGAGGAGAAAAAATGACAACTCAAGTCGCCATTCGGTTATTGCTACCCACATTAGTTAACGCTATGATCACTACAGCCCCAGAAACTACGACGTACATGGTAAAAATAAGCATCGGGCCGGGAACGAAAAAAAAAAACCGGATTTCGACAAGAGGAATTGTTGCTCCGAATCCCATATTATACATTCTCTGTCGTCCGTAGATCTGCGTTTCTCTTTCATATTTCTCCAGTAGGGCTGTTTTCCAATTCCTCCTACTCCGTACGTGGAAGACTGAAGCGGTCGTGTTCTAATATCAAAACAGAGTGCCGGCAGGCAGCATCGTTTCGCGATGATCTTGTTCATAGACATCTTGACCGGGTTAGTTCCCGCTATTCGTGTCTCGGCATATTTCTTCGTGAATTTCCGACGATCCAAGTATCCACTGTCACGGCCATTTACGTGCTACCTGATTTGTTATTCCACCACATACTGCCGTGTTCACAAATACCACTTAGTGATGCATATTCTACCGCCTTTATACCCCATACCGCCCCAAAATCCTTTCACCCCTCTTTCAACCGACTGAGGCCGTGGACATTATGAAATATCCCGGGAATCGTATTTCCGAAATGGAGGGCTGCGGCAGATACTCATATACTCGTACGGACTTGGGCCATTGTTGTCCATCCGGCCCGTTCAGATTACTAACATTGCAATAGTGGTTCGAGTACAAATACGTGCGTGTTTGGATACCCTCTTCTCTGGAAATCTGCTTATTCTTGTCCACCTTTGAGTTTTCATTTAAGTACAACATGGAAACGCTAGCGTTCAGCCCATTAGCCCTAGCCAGTGTGGCAGTGGGTGTGGTATGGCCCTTTTTTTTTCCTTTTCTTCTTCTCTTACCACCTTCTGACCCTAACAACATGTTCTAGATTGTTCTTTTGTTTACCGGAAAAGTCCTTTACAACCTCTTCCTGCACCCGCTTCGAAAATATCCTGGTCCCTTATTGTGCCGGGCAACTCAGCTTCGTTTCATCTACGGTCTTGTGAGAGGACACCTTCCATATGATGTTGAAGCTTGGCACGAGAAGTACGGTCGTATTGTGCGTGTTGCTCCCAGCCAGCTAGCATTTGCAGATCCCGATTCCTGGAAAGACATCTACGGGCATAGGACTGGGGCACAACATGGCGCCGAGGAGATGGGCAAGTCCTATGACTTTTATATGACCCCACGCATAAAACCGTCAATCCTGGGCGAGACTCGCGAGAACCATGGCCCACTACGGAAAAAGCTAGCCCATGGGTTCAGCGAAAAAGCGATGCGTGATCAAGAACCAATTATCCGTGGATATGTAGATCTGCTGATTCAAAGGCTACGCGAACACTGTGTTGTCCAGGAGACAGGTGAGGCGCCATACAAGGGCGACGATAATAATGAGAAGACGCTCAAGCCAAAGGCCTTGGATATGCGATCATGGTACAACTGGACAACCTTTGACGTGATCGGCGACTTGGCCTTTGGCGAATCTTTTGGCTGTCTTGAAAAGGCAGAGTACCACGAGTGGGTGAACGACATTGCCAATATGGTCTCAACAAGCGGCATCTTCCTGGCTGCTAAGATGCTGCACCTTGGGTACCCCATGATGGCGGCGTTTGAACGCATTTTACCAGGACGAAAGCACGCGTTGCAGCTCAGCATGGAGAAAGTTCAGCGGCGCATGGCTCTTAGTATTGAGCGTCCTGACTTTCTTGAGGGTCTTTTAAAGAAAAAGAAGGAGACCGATCTGGTAAGGGTAACCCGTTGTACTTAAGAATGCGTGCTAATATACGTCTTCCATTTACAGGATCTTGATCTTGGCCGCCTTACAAGCAACGCGAATATTCTCGTCCTAGCTGGATCAGAGACAACGGCTACACTCCTGTCCGGCGTGACCTACCTGCTGCTCAAAAACCCTGAAGCATTAGAGAAAGTCAAGATGGAAGTACGATCGAGCTTCAAGTCCGAGGACGAGATTACGCTTATATCAGTGAACAACCTTACGTACATGATGGCTTGCCTAAACGAAGCCCTCCGCTGCTACCCACCCACCCCGTTCGGCATGCCACGTGTGGTGCCCAAGGGAGGCGGAACCATTGTTGGAGAGTTCATCCCGGAAGGCGTACGTATTCGTCTACTGGGTCAAAGAGGTATCTATTCGACACCCCTGCTAACCTGAGAACAGACTGTCGTGGCTTGCTGGCACTGGGCAGTCAACCACTTGGCCAAGAACTGGGAAGACCCGTATTCGTACAAGCCAGAGCGCTTCCTCGAAGGCAGCAAAAACGGCTACGACTGCTTTGAAGCTATGCAGTCCTTTTCGATTGGCCCCAGAAACTGCATTGGACGCAAGTAAGATTTTACCTCGTTTCTTTTCTATCTATATTTCCTCTAGTAACAATTACAGTCTTGCCTATGCGGAAATGCGACTGATCCTGGCACGTATTTTGTTTAGCTTTGACATTGAGCTGGCGGATCCGAACTTCTATTGGTTGGACCAGAAAGTGTATGTTCTCTGGGAAAAGCCGCAGCTCAATGTCTATCTAAAGCCGGTTTGAAATTGAAAAAGAAATCCCTTGGGGGAATAGGTGATGGTTTGAAGAAAGAGCCTTGAAATGATGAAATATTCAGGTGGCATTTCGTGAGGGACATCTTAAGAAAAGGAGGTGGAAATGGTTGTCATCTAAATTGTCTGACTAAAACGTGTGAGTCTTGATTTTAAACATAGTTTTACACTTGCTATTCTTTACGTTACTTTTCTTCCACTACAAAGACCCCGCCTTTAGACGTCCCTACGACGGCCTCAGTCTCGATCTCTACTAGAAATTCACCCCCGATTAGACCCGAGACAACGAGCGTATTCGCTGGCCGAACTCCTTCACATTTGAATGCCCATCCATGGGCAGCACTCACTGCCTCACAGAGATCCTCTGAGCGAACCATGACCCGGGTGCGGACAACATCGGCCATGCTACCCCCCAGTTTTTTGATTGCCCGGTGGGTATTGTCTAGCACGGCAACTGTCTGGCAGCGTGCACAGTTTCCGCCAACAGAGATGAGGTCCTTAACAAGGGCGGGCTGAGGGTTGGCCGTTGTGCCCGAAACACGGATCGTGTCGCCCACACGAACAGCTCGAGAGTAGCCCTATTTTGTTAGCCAAGAGCCAAACACGTAAACAAAATATCTACCCACCGCAATTGGTTCCCATTTGCTACCGGACCGGTACTCAACACGTTTTCCAGCAGCTACAGACTCCGTGACGGCTCGGATAGCATCCGACTCGGCAATGTGGTGACTGAGATCTCCGGTAGCTGTGAGAAAAGGCGGGCGACGGTACTCGTCACCACAGTCGCCGGGGATGTCGGAGAGGCCATCTTGGGCAGCTGAGATGAGGGCGCGGTCGGCATCATCGAGAGAAAATCCAAACGCAGCCAAGTTGCTGGCTGTGTACTTGTCACTGGCGGCAGAGAGTCGGCTGCCAACAATGACGGCGCGAACGACCGGAATATCGAGAACCCAGCGCGTGGCCACGGCGGCGATCGGTACACTGTGCTTCTGGGCAACAGAAGCGAGGCTCTGCAGGACATTTTGAAAAGCGGCCCAGCCACCGGCAGCGCGGATGAAGCGGAGATACTTGCGTAGGCTCCAGTTGAGGGCCTCCAGGTCAGTTGGTTCGGCAGCTCCTACCCAGCGCTCAGAGAGAAAGCCGCCCAGCAAAGTGCCATAAGCCAAAATGCCGACGTTGTGAGCCGCGCAGACGGTGGACATATGGCCTCGTATGAGGCGTCGGTCGATGACGGAGCACGAAACTTGGTTGGTAGCAATGGAGAAGCCCGAGTGTAGCAACAGTTCGAGGTGGGCGGAATCGGTGTTGGTCAGGCCGATGTGGGAAATCTTTCCCTGGGTCTGCAGAGTGCGCAAGTGACTTAGGTTGAAGAGATAGGTGTCATCAGTGTAGTCCCAGATGTGGTATTGCATTAAGGCAATCTGCTTCTGGCCCATGCGGGTGAGGGCGAGATCCACGGCAGCTTCAGCCTGGGCAAATGTCTTGATACCATTTTCAGCCGGACACCACTTGGTGAAGGCCGTGATTGGTCGTGTCGATTTGCTATGATGGCAGCCCATGACAAGTTCGGCATCGCCATAGTGGTCCGCCATGTCAAAGCCATCCAGTCCGGCATCGATTCTACAAGCAAAATGAGTAGGGTTTCAAGGAGTATCAACAAGGACTCTGCGCACAAAGACTGCATGGCGTCTGCCGCTGATGAGATGTCCACCTTGTCATCGTGTCCGCCGGCCAGTTGCCAGAGACCGTTGAGCATGCGGGGGATCTCGAGAGAGTTGGCAATGAGCGCGCGCTCTGGTTTTGGGTGAGATGCCATAATGTTGAATTTTGTTATTTCTTTTTTTTTTTCGGGGTGGTTTAAATGTTTCGCTATTTTGTCCGCAACAATTACTAAACTCACATAAATTAACTTTGCACAGAAACAAAACATCCTAAGCAACGGCCCGTTGACATGACGCTGTCTCGGCACCTTACCCGTGTTCTTATCTTAGTCACGTTTTTGTAACCATCGGCCCGGGTTCAAAACAAGTACAGTGCGATTCTAAACCCGAAATCTAAACTGCCTGTTAGACTAAACCATCATAGGCCAAGACACTCTAATCCCAAACTTCGTCTAAACCATTGAAATGACTAATAGTTGCTGTCTTTCCTTAATTGCCATAATAATTCAGATGGTGTAGGAACCGAATCCCATAAGCTAATACAATTCGTTCTTTCAATACTTGTTCGATTTTTATGGACTGTAAAGAACAGAACCCTCTTAAATACAGTTTAGTGCCCCCACTTAAGCAATTTGATCTTCATCCTCCATCTCCAGTTGCCGCATCGCCTTTGTCGTATTCACTGGCAAGTACTTGAAAATTATGGGCAGGCATGCCGCCAAGACTGCGCCGAACCCAATAAAAACCGATACTGTGGTGAATCCCATAGTATAGTGCGGCGCATCTGTAGATGGCCACAGGTAGCCGCCGTAGATAGACGAAAGGCTGCCTACACAGTTGACCATGGCAATGACCACGGCACGCTTCTCTGTTGGCAGCGCCATGAGCTCGGATGCCCAATTTAGAATCAGAGGCAGCGTCATGTAGAGCCCGGCAATGTAGAAGCACATCATGGCATAGCGCACGTTGTTGTTGTTAACGACGGATACAGAAACGATGGAAGAGATAAAGGCCACCGAGAGGCCACCGGCAATATGCCACCGGCGGTCATTGAAGCGGTCAGACGTCTGGGGGAAGACCAGGAGAAAGAAGGTTGCAACCTTTGTGTGCAGTTAGCAGGTCTGTTGTATTTTGCATGCGATATTTTGATTGCAATACTTACTGCCCAGATTGGGACCGTCATCCACTGAGCTTTGGTGCCCGAATATCCCATGCTCTTTAGCACTGTAGGTATGAAGTACGAGACCGTCGTCGAACCATTTTGTGTCATGTACAGAATGATGAAAACGTACGTCCGCAGGTCGACAACGGCGGCGTGCACGGCCTGCAAGGAACTCAGTTTCTTCCGACTCTGGCTGACCTGGGCCTTGTCGTGCAGAATGCGGGCCTGAGCCAGCAGGCGTTCTTCGAGGGTGAAGATACGACTGTTCTGGTGCGGGAAATCGGGCAAGGTGAACCAGGCAACAATGGCAATGCCCATAGTGATAACTCCTAGAGAACAAGAGACCGTTAGTTTTTGCAAGGTTCTTTATACTTTGATAATATTGCCCACCATCTATCAGGAATAGCCAATGCCATCCTGCCTTTCCGCTGTAGCCATCGAGACCAGACATCACGGCTCCAGAGATAAGTCCCGAAACGGCACCAGCCACGCAAAGGGCCGTAAAGAAAATGCAGAACCGTTTTCCTGATATCGGGAAATGTCATTAGATCGATGCCACCATAATGGGATGGATAAGAATATTTTTACCTATTTCGTTCCTCTTGTACCAGCAGGTCATGATGTATAGAACGCCAGGAAAGAAACCCGCCTCGATGATACCCAAGAAGAAGCGGATGACAAGGATATGGTGGTATGTCTTTACTTCGGACATGACAGTGACAACGGCGCCCCATACCTATTTCACACCTCGTGTCAGCGGACGAGCAATAACAAAAATGTATTTTTTTTTTCACTTACTAGCATCAGGCCAGGAAGATACCACGATAACCGACAACGCGAGAGAATAAGGTTAGATGGCACTTCCCATATAACGTAGGCAATGAAGAAGATCGAGATGAGCATAGAGTAGTCTGTTGTAGATTGTGAGAACGGGCTATTTTGTGCCACAATGACGGAGAAACTCACTGCTGTCAGTCAGGTTCAGATCGGTACTCATCCCAGCGGCATCTGCATTTCCCTGCGTCGAGGTCAGTCGGGAAATTAAAAAGGTCAATAGAGCGTAGGAGATGGCTCAACACACAATGTTGTTTCGATCCAGGTATGCCAACACACACATCAACCAGAGCATGGGGATCAGGAAGAGGTCGACCTTGCGGATCAACCGCTTCTCCTCTTCAGTGTCCGGAACATAGTTGCGGAGGTATTCAAGGACCTTGTCATGCTCGTCACCAATAGTGTATTTTGCCAAGTTGGCTATGACTTCAGTTTCGCCGTTCGAGACATCTCTCGTTGCAGCTGGCTGAATCTGCGATATTATCTCATCCGGCTTCTTTGCTGGTTCCATTCTGCAAGGCAATGGGTATATGTAGCCTAGGATGTGGTGTAGATGGAAAACAAAAATATGGGCTTACACAGGAACGGCAGGAAGTAAAAAACGGAATCATATATACGAGTACCAGGAGCCTTGCTTGCATACAACCCTACAAGACGCTACAGATACTGTCAGTAACGATCGGTTGGATCCGACAATAAGTGGGCTAGATGGAATCGACTATCTGGGGGAGGGGGGAGGCACTGATAAGTTCTCCGGATGGAGAATAGTCGTGCCAATAGGAGCCACTGGAGAATGGGGACACGAACCGATAAACCTCACACTTATCTACAGGGTATCTTTTTCCTGATTGAACTCCGTACCTCTTCTCTTGGCTTGGTAGGATTACCAACTATCGCTTGGAGTAAATCTTGGTCTTGCTTTCAAACTTGCTATGAGTTGAAACCAGAAGTAATTTTCCGTCGTTTTCAGCTGCTGCAGTCTCGCCTGTTATCGTCAGCAACCATGCCTGAGCCGAGTTTCTCTCCGAATTTCCGTCCCATGATTAGACGGGGTCGCATCTCCCATGCCTGCGTAGCCTGCCAACAGAGAAAACAAAAGGTATGTGTATGCATCTGCCGCCCATGCCAGAGCTATCGTAGTTTGTCGTTCCCATGTGCAGAAACGCTGACTGCTGTCGTGTCAATAGTGCGATGGTGGCAACCCTTCCTGTCGCAACTGCATGAGGGGAAACCGATGTCAGCCTTCCTAGTGAACGAGCTGCTCCCTCCTAGTCATACCCACAACTAATCACTACATTTACTTACCAGTGTGCATTACCCAAGACCCGTCTACAAAGAGACGTCATCCAAGGGGTTACATTGAATCGCTAGAACAACACATCGCCTTCCTCGAGCAGACCTTGCAAGATGTGCATCCTAGCATTGATATTGACCGCCTGACGAGTCGCTCGTCTGTTTCGGTACCACAAAACGTGGACGATACAAGTGTCGAGACATCCCAGGATGATGAGCCTGGACAACAAAGGTATATCTGCTTCAATTCTCGTGTACTTTAAACTTTTGCTTTTATTATCTTGGCGAGCTTCATCACTAACGTTTCAGTCTTAACCCTACGAGAGTAGACTACGAGAGTAGTCTACCTGCTGACATGCACACCTCTTCTGACCTGCGTCTATCACCTGATAACGTCACCTGCCTGGAAATGTTATGTCTGCAGTCTGCTGGAGGTGACCCTCACTATTTCGGAACCTCTTCGGCATACGCCATGACCAAACTGTTTTCTGCCACTCTTCGGGCTGTCCGAGTTCAGGGGCCAGGCTTAACATTGTCAGGCGTGCCTGATGCAGCCGCGCACAGCCGCCCTGACCCATCGCCCAGTCCATTGCCGGATGCGGTACGGACGCAGAAACTGACAACAGCATATTTTGATCAAGTTCATCCTCAGTTTCCATTTCTACATCGTCCGACGTACCATAAGTGGGAAGATGAAGTCTTTGAGGCCTACCACAACGGAGTCTCTCCGAATCCCACGCATTTATTTTTTGTTTATGCCGTACGTCTACGAAACTTAAACTGTGATTCATCTTACTGACCGGAGATGCAGGTTGCAGCCGTGGGAGCCTTAACGGGACCTCTTGCCAGTGGCCCCATACCAGGGGTAATTGCATCCGATGTTGGCGCTTGTTACTGGCCTGTCTGCACTCGCGGGGACTGACATATGCACAGGGACTCTACGCCTCTGCAGAGCGACTTTTTGAGCACGTCATGAAATTAAATACGCTGGAATCGATCCAAGCCATCCTCTGTTGTGCAATGTATTCATTGAGGTCACCGGTTGGCGTGTCAGTCTGGTACGTTTGAATATTCTCCAAATATGGCTACCTTTCATGTTATTAACAGCGACAGGACACTTTCAGGTCTTGCTATCCGGCAATGCATCGAGTTGGGCTTACATCGGAAAATACCATGGACTACAGTAGAGTCAGACATACTCAAAACACAGATCCGAAGACGGGTATTTTGGTGTAGCTACAATCTGGACCGTGCCGTGGCAGTGACTTTGGGACGACCTACAGGAATTGCCGACCATGATATCGATGTCGAGGTATGTGGCATTCAATGGTAGAGTGGTCGAGTGTCTCTGCTAATCTCACCATTTAGTTTCCACTCGATATTAATGACGAGCACATTACTGCATCTGGTCTCTTGGCTGAACCCAGGGTTTCCGAGGAACAACTGCCAACTACTCTTTCGTCAGCCATTCATACGATACGCTTTCGGAAGCTTTGGGGGCGGATTCAGTGCGCCATGTATCCACAGACTGGTGCTGGATCACCGATTACCATGATGAGTTCTCTCCTGGAAAAAGGCTTCAAGCTCGAACTTAAGGAGTGGCTCGATGCTGCACCGGCACAGCTGGCATCCAATCAGGCACACAACAATGCCTACGGCAACTCGGCCTGGTTCGAGCTGATGTATCACCACTCCATCTTGCTTCTGCATCGCCACTCGCTGGTGACAGAACACCGAATGTTGAGTGGAGATTCCCCGCAGTCGTCTCAGACATCTGTGTATGTTGAATGTGCTTCGTCGGCCCAGGCCATTTGCCACATTTACCGCCAGCTATACCTGAAGCAGCAGCTCAGCGATACGTGGGGTGCACTGCACGTTCTGTTTTTGGGCGGTCTCAGCTTTCTGTATTGCCTATGGACCAACCAAGAGACGCGTGCTGTATTCCGGATGGACAAGGTCTCATCTACCTGCACGGCATGCGTAGTAGTGCTATCGATTATGGCAGAGCGCTGGACAGCCGCGGGGCCGTACCGGGACACATTTGAGATGCTGGCCAACTACACGCAGACCATGCTGGCTGAGAGCAGTGCTACGACGGTAATTCCGGCTACTATGCCAGTGTTCTCGGCGGCAACTAACCAGCAACTGACGGATTATCTGTCATCCATGGCAGAGATCGGCATGTGCTCATCAGTTGAGGCTCTTTTGAACGACATGATTATGCCCGAGGCGTAGGGATAGCAAAGTATATGTAATAGCTTTTATATGCATACGTTTAGCATTTCTATCAAGTCTACAGATGGCCAACACACTCAATTTCAACGTCTGTTCCGCGTGCAAGTCCATTGACACTGACACATGCTCTAGGCTGATATTATGTTAGTGAAGATGCCCCATGCAAAAGCTAACCATTACAACTTACTGGCCGTGGCTCCGAGAAAAAAGCAGAGTACGCCTCGTTCATGGCTGGAACAGAGTCCATACTCGTGACATACACGGTCACTTTGAGCACCTTTTCGATACTAGAGCCAGCAGCTTTGAGAACAGCCTGGAGGTTCTTTAGGCATTGGGTCTGCGGTAATTTAATACCTAGTTCAATATGTATCGAGGGGTGTGAAAACATACTGTTCGTTCCTTGATCGTACCTTCGACCATTGTGTTTGTTACGGGATCCATACCAATCGACCCGGAGCAGTACACGATGCTATTGTAAACGGCTACTTACGAAATCAAGGCATACGGGCCAGGAGCCTTGTCGGTTGTGACAATAGTATGGGGACTAGCCATGGCTTGGAATATTTTAATGGTAAACAAACTAACAGAGATGGTGAACAAAGGAAGAGCTTCGTGACTTGTACAGCAAGACTGAAAATTATATTTAAATTAATAAATCATTTTATTTATTATTTATTTCACTTTTTATTCAGATTATTATTTCATTTTTGAATTTATCTATCATTTCTTATAAAAGGGATTCCCCGTACATCGAACAGATTCTGCATTCGAATCGGAATAGACCGATCTTGTGTCAGCGAGTCTATCAACATTAAAGATAGCTGCGTCACCGATCGGAAAAATCCGAACCATCGCCATGTTGGACAAGATAGCCAATAGAGAACGTTGTGGAAACACGTTATACTTACAGACTCTCCTTCTGCATGCCGAACAAAAATTAATGATACATAAAGAAAAAACCCCATAATATGCCGAAGAATAGTAGCGATACCTGTAATAACCCAGTCCATACCTTTCCAGAGTTAGTTTGACACAATGGATGCCGCGCTAGAAGCAGCAATTTGCAAGTATGCCGAGTTGCATCCCTCGTCGAAGAATCAGCATGAGGCAGCTCTTGCGAGCATGCCCGGAGGCAATACCCGGACCCTTCTGTACACGCCGCCGTTTCCTGTGTGCATGGTAAAGGGCCATGACCACAAGCTCTTTGACAAAGATGGAAACGAGTAAGCAGTTCTTTCTAGTTAAATTCACGAGGAACATGAAAGTTGGCGTACTGACGAGGTCTTTCCAAAAGGTACTGCGATTTCGTAGGCGAGTTGACAGCTGGTCTTTTTGGGCATTCCAACCCACCACTACAAGATGCACTTATTACTGCTATTCGAGACTTCGGCCTCAGTCTCGGGGCTACCAACCCTTACGAGCACCGCTATGCGTCTCTTCTGTGCGAGCGCTTTCACTTGGAAAATATCCGCTTCACCAACTCGGGCACGGAGGCGAATATCCACTGCATTGCGGCAGCACGCAAGTTTACCCAGCGTCGCAAAATTGTGACCTTCCGTGGGTCTTATCATGGCGGCGTGCTCTCCTTCTCAACAGGCTCTGCAGAGAACAACATTGACCAGCAAGACTTTATCGTATTGCAGTACAATGACATCCCTGCCTTACAGAATACTTTCCTCGAGCAAGGCAGCAATATTGCTGCAGTGCTCGTCGAAGGAATGCAGGCCTCGGGCGGATTCATTGCTGCATTGCCAGAATTTTTGGAAACTGTCCACACCTTGACAGAGAAGAACGGCACTCTGTTTATCATGGACGAGGTTGTCACGTCACGACTTGCTCCTGGAGGCATGAAGAGTCTGTTAGGGGCCAAGCCAGACATGTTGACTCTGGGAAAATATCTTGGCGGCGGCATGCCGTTTGGGGCCTTTGGCGGACGCGCCGATGTCATGGCTGTGTACGACCCACGCTCGACGGGATTCTTGTCCCATTCAGGGACGTTCCAAAACAACACGTTGATGCTCAACGCCGGATACGTTGGCATGTCTCAAGTCTACACGACAGATGTAGCAGAGGCGTTCAATAAGCGCGGCGACGTTTTTCGCGCGAGACTACAAGAGATTGTCAAAGGGACAAAGTTTTCCGTTACTGGCCGGGGATCTCTTCTGTGCATCCACGCTACCAAGACTGGCATTCAGTCAGACCAGATCCTATGCAAGGATGATGTAGCGGCGGTGGAAGATATGCAACTGAAGAAACTGTTCTGGCTCGAAATGATCAATGCTGGGTTCTGGGTCCAGGTTCGTGGGTCCATGGCTCTGAACCTTCAGCTTCCAGACGAAGCACTCGACGCTCTTGTCGATGCTGTTGGCCATTTCTGCACCGCCCATAAGGAATTGATAGCATTGTAAGGACAAGCCATTAAAATAGGATTCCACGCAAAAAAAAAAAATTTTTAAGTCGTTTACAAATTTCTCATAGACGCCGTGTTATTAACTTGATTTAATTGTTTATAATGTTTACTATGGATGCAACTGCCTTTATTTAAACAGAATTTATAGGCGAAATGGGCTTCCCGTCATAGAACAGTCCCAATACGTTGTTCATGGTTTCGTGGTACGCATTTCTCCAGGCAACATCCGTCCAAGAACCCATGTGAGGCTGGACCACACACTTTTCGCTGGCTCTAAAGAAGGGACTGGTCGAGGTAATTAGCAATGTTAAACCGGATTTTTCACTGGGGGGTTCCACATACTTAATCTTAGGCTCGTTGTCAAATACATCCAAACCGGCACGGGCAATTTTACCCGACCAAAGTGCCTTAATCAAGGCACTCTCCTTTACTACAGGGCCACGGCCTGTATTGACTAAGAAAGTGCCATTTTTCATGACGGCAAATTCATCCTCACCAATCATACCCCGGGTAGACTCTGATAAGGGACAGTTGACGGACACAACATCGGATACCGCAAGCATTTCCTTGAGGTCGGAAAAATAAGTAGCCCCCAGAGCCTTCTCCTCTTCCTCAGATGCTCTTGTTCTGTTATGGTACAGAATTTCCATGCCGAACACTTTGGCCTTTCGCGCAACGTGCTGTTGATTCCCGATATTAGTCAGCCGAATCGCCTCACGGAGGGGAGACTCGAAACAAACCTTTCCAATCTTGCCCATGCCCACAATTCCCAGTTTTAGTCCGTTTGGGTCTCGCGGAGGACTGGTCGCATTCCGCCAGCCACCCTGCCGCACACTCTTCTCTTTTTCTGAGGTATCGCGCAGAACAGCCAGTATTAGGAAAATGGCCATGTCTGCTGTCGGTTCGGCAACGGCGTAGAGCGTGTTGGTCACAAAGACCTTATTCTTCGTGAAGTAATCCAGATCAAACTCGCTGTATCCGGCATTGACACAGGCGATAATTTTGCAATCTGGTACGACAGGAGACAGAAGCTCCTCGTCGAAATTCTCGTACGCTGCGCTTCCCATCAGAATAAGGACCGCATCAAAGGGCCCAGCAGTGGCCACGGCCTCCTTGATTAAGAGAACAGTCCCTGCACGGTCTGTAGGCTGAATTGTCTGTATGGGAGAAAATCGGTTAGTGTTTGGCTATAATTTGGGCCTTTGGTGAATTTCCCGTTTCTTACATGAACATCACATTTCGACTCAAAATCCTCTAGGAAATCGAGATTTGCATAACTGAGTCTGCCCAGGGACAGAACCTTTGGCTTTCTTCCAAGAGTCGTGGAAGCCATTGGATAAATCGAGTAGCAATACGGAAACGAAACGGCAATACCTTCCTTTCCGTGACTGACAATCTACACAATAAAAAGCAATTACTGTAGTTTTATATTGTGATGTACGCTAAAAGGAAAGTTGGCCGATAACTACGGCTCGAGTCCGCTGCTAAAGATGGGTGGCTGTATCGGTTTATTCCGAATCACTCATGCAAGATCGGAAAATTCCCACTAGGCATTCAAGTTGATCTGGCCTATTATGCTGGCCGCAAACGTGGAATACCTTCACATACAAACGTGAACAAACATTCAGTTGACGTCTACACATAAACGACGCACAGAACATCAAAACTTTTCTGTCGAATTAAAAACGCAGATCTGCTTTGTTTTCTTATCCAAAATGCCTTCTGCCGTTACCGTAACTACTTCGAAGGGTTCGGAAACTCCAGCCCACGGTATTGAGATCATCAGCAAACTCTGGGAAATTCCTCAGTTTGACGACAAGTTCAAAGAGCGGCAATGGGCCAAGGAGCACATGGCGGGGGCCTTTCGCATCATGGCTAAATTCGGATACACCGACGGATCAGGCGGGCACATCAGCCTGCGAGACCCTGTCGAACCCAACACTTTTTGGATTAGTATGTATTTCACGAAACCTCACATCATTTCTCTTTCTAACATTCCAACCAAAGACCCCTATTCCATGCACTTTGCACTCATCAAGGCGAGCGATCTGATTCGTGTGACTGAGGAAGGTATCCCCCTGACACCGACAACATACAAAGTGAACGCTGCAGGCTTCATGATCCATGCCTCGCTACACAAGGCTCGGCCCGATGTGAATGCCGCCTGCCATACGCATTCACGATATGGACGAGCCTGGTCGACGTTTGGTCGGCCTATTGAGATGCTAAACCAGGGTAAGAGTTCCTGCAGCTTCATTCCGCTTCTTCTATCCTCTAACAAAAGAGATTGTTGCTATTTCTACGACGACCTTTCTGTGTACGAAGGATTTGGCGGTGTCGCCTTTGCCAAAGAGGAAGGCCAGCGCATAGCCGACAGTCTGGGGTCAAAGAACCGGAACATCATTCTGCAGAACCATGGGTAAGAACAACTGTGCCGACACGATAAGAATGTCCACTGACGCATTGTAGTCTTCTGACATGTGGTGGAACGGTGGATGAGGCCGTTGCTCTGTTTCACGCACTAGAACAGGCATGTGAGGCCCAGCTGCTGGCGGATGCGGCTGCGGCAAACGGGATACCGAAAAAGCTCGTGGGAGAAGAGGAAGCGCGCTATACAAAAGATAGCACGGGAAAACCAGAGGTGCTTTTTATGCAGTTCAAGCCAGAGTACGACTTGATTCTGAAGGAAACAGGTGGTGATTTCTTGGAATAGATACTTAGAAAATATAAATGTACGCTTAAACACTTTTAAATAACGTATAACCCATGCGAGCGGGCCACCCAAGCGAGTGGGCCACCCAACCCCCTTCACACAACTTTCCACCTTCAAACATCAATTCCTCAACGAACAATCATGACCGCGCAACAAAAGGAAGCGCAGATACAGCTTGCCCTCCAAGCTCTTCAAAATAACCAAAAACTCAGCATTCGTGCAGCTTCCAAATTTTTCTCAGTTCCTCGTACAACCCTGACCCAACGACGTTATGGCAAGACTGCTCGCATTGATAGCATACCTAATTCTTCAAATCTGACTCTGTTAGAAGAAGAGGTTGTCGTACGAGAGGTGCTTGACTTGGATACGCGAGGATTTCCTTGTCGGCTTAGCGATGTGGAAGATATGGCCAATTTACTCCGGACGACGCGTTATGCATCACGCGTTGGACACCATTGGGCGGCCAACTTTGTCAAGCGACAACCACAGCTCCGGACGCGACTGTCGCGTCCATACGATTACCAGAGAGCCTTGTGCGAAGATCCAAAGCTTATTGGCGCATGGTTTAAGCTTTTTCAGACCACAGTCGCGCAACATGGCATCGTCGAGTCGGACATTTGGAATTTCGACGAGACTGGCTTTTTAATGGGCCAGATCACAGCATCCTTAGTCGTCACCTCGTCCGAAAGACGTGCAAAAGCCAAAGCAATACAGCCTGGAAACCGGGAATGGGTTACTGTGATCCAGGCCGTCCAGTCGTACGGCTGGGCCATGCCACCGTTTGTTGTGGTAAAAGGCCAAAATCATCTCGAAGATTGGTACCGCAACAACCCATTTCCACCCGAATGGGTGATTGCAGTAAGCGAAAACGGGTGGACAACGAACGAACTTGGTCTTCAATGGCTCCAACACTTTGATCAATACAGCAGTCCTCGTACGACGGGCCAAAAACGACTGTTAGTGTTGGACGGCCATGAAAGCCATCACTCGATGGAATTTGAGCGGTACTGTAAAGAGAAGAACATTATTACTCTTTGCATGCCTCCGCATTCCTCTCACCTACTTCAGCCACTTGATGTTGGGTGTTTTGCGCCTTTAAAGCGGTCGTACGGCCGACAAATCGAGAAATTGATGCAGGCTCATATTCACCACATTACAAAACCCGACTTCTTTTCTGCATTTTACGACGCATTTTTCGAGACTTTTGGTGAAGGAAATGTACGAGGAGGCTTCCAAGGAGCAGGGCTAGTCCCCTTCGACCCAGAAACTGTGATTTCCAAACTAGATGTTAAGTTTCGTACGCCATCACCGCCCGTGTCCCCCCTTTCAACAACCGACCTTTGGACCTCTAAGACACCACAAAACTCGTACGAAGCCACTTCACAGTCTGATTTTATTAAAAACAAAATCGTCCAACATCAAAACAGCTCTCCAACCACAATTCTTGGCGCAATGGATCAGCTAGTCAAGTCTACGCAAACCGTGATGCACAAGATGGTGTTAATACAAAAACGGGTTAAAGAACTAGAAGCGGCCAATCGTACGATAAGCAAACGCCGGAGGGCTAAAAAAAGCCGTCTACAAGAAGGAGGATCACTTAGTCTACAAACCGCAACAAGTTTACTAGACAACAAGGACATAGAAGCACAGTTAACGGCAGAAATGCTAGCAAGTCGTGGTGGAAGAAGGACGAGGGCGGCGACCGTACGGCACTGTAGCGCGTGTGGAAAGTCGGGACATAATACGCGGACATGTCAGGAAGATAGAGAAATGTCGGATGTATATAGTTCTGAGTGATTTGAATTGATTGACAGTGTTATGGTGTTGTTGTTTAAGAAAGAAGTTGTGTGAAGGGGGTTGGGTGGCCCACTCGCTTGGGTGGCCCGCTCGCATGGGTTATACGTTACTATAGTGCATTCCTTTTAAACATGATAGTACTGTGTGTGCTTGGAAAATTGCCATGAGTAGCCGCCCAACTGGCAGCGCGTTTTATACGCGTAAGATTTGCATGGAAACTTGTCCGAAATAACGGGTGGCCATAGGGCAAGAGAAGACGAGTGGAAAATGTAGTTTTTCGTATAAAAGTCCTCCAAACTATATGAAACTGTCTTTGATTTTCACATTTTCATCTTTCCTCCTTAGACCCTCTTCTCTCCATGTTCTTGATATTTTCTAGCATGGCGACTTCTCGTCTTCTGGTGGTATTTGGGGCAGTTGGCCTCTTGTTGTCCGCCAATGGAGCGTCGGCAAATCCGGGACTGCGGCATGCTTCCAGTCCATCCTACCGCAACATCGATGCCTGCCCAGAGCGATGCATAGTTTCTGGGGCTGATACTGGAAACTGGTCTGTCTTTTCCAATTTTGATCAGATCCGTCGATGCAAGGAGACCATGTTCTACGACTTTTCCATCTATGACCAAGTAGATGACGCAGCCAGCAGCCACCGCATCCATGCTTGCTCGTCCACTGGTCCCGATTTCGGCAAGCTCCCCCCATCGACAGCCAGCATTGCTTCTTCCGAGACTTTTGATGTGGACTTTGAGGTTGGATGGTGGCAGGAAGGCTTTGGCCTGTCAGCTTCTGGCTTACGTTCCGTGATCAAGCAGATGCGTCAATATGCAGACAGTGGCCATGGAGCCACAGACAGACCCTTTATCATGTTTGGGCAGTCGAATCACGTTGCCGTTGGCCTCTACATTGGCCAAGGTCTGCTGAACCAAGGCATGAGTGCGTCGGCACTTAAGATATTGGAGGATAACCTGGGCAGTCTTAATGTCTCGACGCCCAGTTTGGCCATGCAGCTTTGCGACCCAACCTACGATAGTACCCACATCTTTGGGATCATGGCCACCGGCAACGGGGAGTTTGGTCCCATCCAGGATGCCATCCAGTCCTGGAACAATGCCACGTGCTTGTCGTTTTCAGAATCGACAACCCTTTTTGGCCAGGCCGAGTTTACAACACCGCTTACATCCCTGAACACTAGCAACTCGAGCTATACGAGCAACTCTAGCAGCTCTATCAACTCTACCAACTCTATAAATTCAGCCCGGCTAGGAAAATACAAGCGAGGCGCTCTCCATGTCCGTGCCGAGTGTAAGACGGTCCAGGTGGAATCTGGCGATAGCTGTGCGGCGCTGGCCACCAAGTGTGGGATTTCAGGCAATGACTTCACCAAGTACAACCCTGGCTCTAAATTTTGTGCTACCCTGCAACCCAAGCAACACGTCTGCTGCTCTAGTGGAGACCTTCCCGACTTCAGCCCTCAACCTAAAGGCGACGGGTCTTGTTACACATACCAAGTCAAAGCCAATGACAACTGCGCCACTCTCGCTGCCGAGTACGGCCTCACGAACGAAGACATTGAGGACTTTAACAGCAAGACTTGGGGTTGGAACGGCTGTGAGCTGTTGTTTGTCGATACCATTATGTGCTTGAGCAGCGGCACTGCTCCCTTTCCTGCCTCTATTGCCAACGCTGTCTGTGGCCCGCAGAAGCCAGGCTCCAAACCTCCCTCGGACGGCTCGGATATTTCCCGCTTAAATCCTTGTCCGTTAAACGCTTGTTGCAACATCTGGGGCCAGTGCGGCATCACCAAGGACTTTTGCGTCGACACCAACACGGGTGCGCCAGGGACGGCCAAACCTGGCACATACGGCTGCATCTCCAACTGCGGCACTGACATTATCAAAGGCAGCGGAACCGGTAATATTAAGATTGGCTACTTTGAAGGTTACGGCTTAGGCCGGGAATGTCTCTTCCAGGATGCTTCTCAGGTCGACACGTCCCAATTCACCCACATCCATTTCGCCTTTGGCACGTTGACGACCGACTATGACGTCGAGGTTGGCGACGAGCTATCGACATACCAGTTTAGCCAGTTCAAGGAGATGGCAGGCGTCAAGAAAATCCTATCGTTTGGTGGCTGGGAATTCTCGGCATCGCCCAGCACGTATGCAATTTTTCGCACCGGCGTCCAATCGGCCAATCGCCTTACCATGGCAACCAAAATTGCCAATTTTATCAAAAAGAATGGCCTGGATGGCGTCGATATTGATTGGGAGTATCCTGGGGCTCCGGACATTCCCGGCATCCCGGCGGCAGATGAGGCAGACGGCACAAACTACTTGGCCTTTCTTGTTATCCTCAAGAACCTCCTAGCCGAAAAATCTGTCTCCATTGCTGCACCGTCCTCCTACTGGTACTTGAAGCAGTATCCCCTCAAGCAGATTGGCGCTGTTGTGGACTACATCGTCTACATGACCTATGATCTACATGGACAGTGGGATGCCAACAACGAATACTCGCAGGTGGGATGTGACAATGGAAACTGTCTCCGCAGCCACGTCAACCTGACAGAGACCAAACAGTCTCTGGCCATGATCACCAAAGCGGGTGTTCCCGGAAACAAGATTGTCGTGGGCATCACGAGCTACGGCCGGTCCTTCAGCATGGCCGAGGCCGGTTGCTGGGGTCCGAGTTGTCAATACACTGGGGACCAGTCGAACTCGGACGCGACCGCTGGTCGATGCACCGGCACGGCTGGATACATTGCGGACGCTGAGATTTATGAAATCATCAAGGATGGAAGTCGTGTGACCAAAAGCTTTGTCGACTCGACTAGCAACAGCGACGTTCTCGTCTATGATGACAACCAATGGGTCAGCTACATGAGCAGCAGCACCAAGAAGACACGGTCGACGCTCTATGCGGCTTGGGGTTTAGGCGGGACAACAGACTGGGCCACTGACCTGCAGGAGTATCACGATGTTCCTGCGCCAGCCAAGTCTTGGGCCATCTTCAAGAAGCTCGCCATATCCGGAGAAAACCCTAAGACAGACAACTCACGGACGGGCAAGTGGACCACATTTGACTGCACACACGAGATGATTTCCAATTTTCTGGACTACACACCGTCAGAGCGATGGAAAGGGCTGGGGGCCGATGAGGCATGGGAGGACGTTATCAGGGTCTGGAAAGATACCGAAGATAATCGTTCCGGGATTAAATTCATGCAGTCTGTCTCCAGCACGCTAAAGATCGGGGCAGAGGCCAAGTGTGAAGACATCTTAGCGGATAACTGCAACCACGCAATTGAGTGTACTAAGGGTCTCGATGGACCATATTCAGGGCCGGCGGCACAACTAATCTGGAACTCGTTGATTGCTATCCATCAGTTGCACCGCAAATACTTTGATACCCTGTTCCGGGTTGCTGCTGTGTCCAGTTTCTCGCTGGACCACATGGAGAACACCTTTGCGCCCATTCCTCCCGAGCCAGACAACACCTGGTTTTACCTTTTTATGGATCTGCTTACCATTGGCATGCTGTCGACGGCCGGGCCCTTTTTCAACTCGTTCCTCAGGAGCAATGCATTCTTTAGCGAGATAGGCATCGGCATTGATAACGTCAAGGATACCAGCATGAACATGATAGGCCAGGCTACCACGATTGCCAAAGACCTCTATTCTGACAACTCGGAATTTTGGTCGACTATTAATCAGGACGCCTTTGGTAGCTTCATGGGCCAGACCATCAATGGCTGGGCCAACGTGATAACAGAATCCCTCCACACCATCTTTGATGGCAGCGATGCATCGACTGAAATCCTCTGGAACACCATACACGATGGGCGACTCATCGAGGGCAAGTTCGAGTCGGACGCCGCCCCGAATGAAGATAGCGAGTCGCAGCTGCGTGCCAACGTGGCCAAGTCGCTCTTTGGCTACACCATTCCGACCCTCTGGAAAGTCTCCAAAAGGTACGCCTTCATCATTGACTCAACTTTCGACTGCACCGAGGACCGGCCACTGAGTGCATATCTCGACGATGACACCATGGATGTCGCGGGCGCCTGTGTCGACGAAAAGCTCTACTACTTGGTGTATCCGGACGGCGATGCTACCACGTGCGGCTGCGAATACTTCGGCGGCAGCGGCAATGGCTGCCAACAAGCGTGTTCTAAGAATAAGTTCTCGGTACCGCCCGGCCTCGACTCACTCGATGGATATGTCTTCGGCGGCATCACCAAGTTAGACCTCATCAAAGGCTCGGTAAGGACGTATGTCCAAAACGGCAAGGTGAACAAGAAAGACAGCACAATCTTCATAGATCCAACCGACAATGGCACCATCACCAACCTGATGAATGTCGACGTCACCACGCCGGGCTTCATGCGCATCCCTGTCTGCAGTGCCGAGCGCGCATTCCAGTCGTGGGACACAACCTCGGCCGGCTCCAGTGAGAACTATCCGTGTGATATCCCACCGGGTTTAGATACCTGTGGCGACTCGACGTTTCAGGATGATACGACGGGCGGATCGCCCCTGGTCGACGACTGTCTCGCCATTATAACGAACATTGAAGGCAATGGAAGCACCAAGTGGACCACGCTGGCCGGCAGCACAAATCAACGCAAGATTGCTTCGTCTGGGACGTGCGCCTTTGGCGTCGAGGCCACTTCTGTAAGCGGCAATGCCAACTTTGCCATCGGCGGGCAGGATGTCATTGACATTATCAACGAGGCCATCAACCAGTTTGGAAAAGGCGGCCGGATTGGGGCCAGCGGAACAATGGCGTGCAACGGTAATATCAAGAAACAGTCTGTTAAATGGGGTATTTACTCCACTTAGATGGCTCGAGTCCTTGTTTTCTTGTATACTATTTTTTTTTGAATTTCTGTTCTTGTAACATTACTTAACCCATATTTGCTCCCACGTCGGAAAAGAATTCATCCCAGTCCGCCTCGTTGAAGGTCGGACCGACTGCAAAGAAGTCATTCCATAGTTCGTCTACTAGCAAATCACTTGGCTCGTCGGTCGGTGTATGAGATACTGGCGGGATTATATTCTCTGTGTTTCCGAAATCATGTTGAGGCTCAGGCTCGGCAGACAAGATTTCTCTGGCTGCTAAAGGCGCAGAACCTTCAAGCTCATCTTCGCGCACGTACTTTCGAAGTGTCCCACGCAAGTTTTTCACAGCGTTCTGAAACGACCGAACCACCAGCTGGCTACTCGATATGTCCTGAGCTGTTGACTCGTCAGATGAGATGAGCTTGGCGTTCATTTCTTCCTCGAGGGCCCGACAGGCATGCATCACTTGTTGTTTGCGACGCGGTGCTTGCTCCTTGTCCGGGTTGAAGCAGACATCCATGGCCAAGATAATAGCCGCGGATAGAAAATGCTGCAGCACATAGGTGAATGATCCCGTGCTGTGGTCGCTCATAGCCCTATTTCGGATCTCGATTACTGTCTCTGCAGAACGGATGCACTGAAGACGCGAGTGCTCATATTTGGCTTCCCGAGAACCTCGTATCAAGAACGGTTGGTGCAGTCGTGCCAGTTGTGTATGGAGCACGAGGTTGATGAGATACCGTTGCCATTCCAGGTACGGCCTCTCCTTGAGAAGCTGTTGGTAAGACTCTGCGTCTCGAATGGTAAGCTGGAAAAAAGAGGGGAGCGACTGGATACGTTCCTGATACTTGCGATCCAGGCGCATGACAGTGTCGTACGTTTCATCAGAAGTGTCTCGGACAGGAGAGGCGAAATACCATGGCGGCAGAGAGTCGACACTTTCACGAATAAGCGTGGCTGCATCAACCCGATGCAGAAAGTAGCTCACGGACGTTGGGCTGGTCATGGGCAGCTTGTACGACTCTTCCGTGATATGTGTTATGCCGACGGGTATGTTAGCATCGTCGACATTGCTAGGACGGAATGTCTCCATTTGACGAGGATGGAGCATGTATGTTCCATTGTTGGGCCCTCCCGAGAATGACAAGAGCCTGGAAGAGTCAGGAATTCTGTAGAAGAAAAAAAAGTCGGCAGGGAATGCCTACCAGTCAGAGGCAACCATATGCCACCATATCCGTCTCTTAATCTCTAGAGACACCATATCCGCCCCGTCCCGGAGACGTTCCTC
Source organism: Dryadomyces quercus-mongolicae (assembly GCA_002215975.1). NCBI lineage: Eukaryota > Fungi > Ascomycota > Sordariomycetes > Ophiostomatales > Ophiostomataceae > Dryadomyces > Dryadomyces quercus-mongolicae. The sequence continues at coordinate 533,060 of NIPS01000006.1, read as the reverse complement.
ACGGTCTGCCCGTGCATCTAGGCGATGGATTTTCATGGTTCTAGCCATTTGGATACCAAACATGCCGAGAGTCCCGAAATTGCCACCCAGGCCCTCGACCTGAGAACATAGATGCACAAGACCTACAATGGTCTGCAGTGCTTCGATGGAAGGCGGAATGGGCGGCTCTGTTACCAGCCGAACGGCTCGCTGCGTCCAGATTTCAGCAAGGGAAATTTGTGAGTACCCCTGCAGCGAGCGGGATTCAAACGCAAAGGTTTCCTTGGAAACATACGCAGCAGCTGCGAAGATGTAGAGAAAAAAAGCAAGCTGTGTTGCTGATGGAATGCGGTGTGTTGCTAGATCATCGTACATCATTCGGAGTAGATGCCATGTGGTGGAATGATGCAGCATGGGATACGTTGCATAAATGGTCTGCATGAAGTGGTGAAGCAGTGTCGTTGCATCCTTGTATGTTGGGAGGTCTTGCAAGATAACTGCCACATCTGCTCGGGTCGATGAAGTTGCTGGGCTTTCTCCTAGTGTATCCTGCAGTCCGGATTAGTCCGGAACAAGCATGGCGTGGGTTTGTTTTCTCGATCATACTACAGTCAGGAGTCCTTCGAGCCATTGAGAGGTTTTTTGCTGCTCTTCGTCGTGTCTGGCAAGTCGTGACACGGGAGCTTTTGAAGGGCCAGTTACTTTTCCAGAAAAGGTGCTGTGCTTTGCAAATACTACCTGCTCCAGCCTCTCTACCCTCAACGCCAGAGTAAGTTCTTCTCCGCTGCAAATATTGTGAGCAGACAGCGTTACGGATCTAAAGTATGTCGACTTACTTTGAACTAGTACTATTTGCATGGCTGTCGCCCGGGGGGATTGTTGAAATGGATGGCTCTCTCTGATCTATACTAGCTGTCAAGATTGCGCCACGTTACAACGCCTTGATAAACCCACCTGCTTCGTAAATACATTCGTAGTTCCGCGATTTGCAGTTGAAGCAACAAGGGCGGCTCCGGTCGCATTTCAGTTTTCTCGAGCGGCAGAACTGACAGGAAACCGGCTGTTGGGTATAGGGTCTGTCCACGTGATCGACGGATGCAGCAGCTCGTTTCATCTTGTCGTGGACTTACAATGCAGGTATGGGTGAAAACAGGCACGAGTGAAGTGCTAGGCAGCTTGGCGATCGAACGTAGTAAGACGTACTCCGTATACTATTCGGCGGGGAGTGGACCGGATTATCCATTTTCCTGGGGCATTTGCCGTTGGGGCAGAATGTGACAGAGAGAAAACAATCCGATCAGAAGAGGATTATCGAGTTTGTTCCATTTCTTTGTTTTATTTCCACTAGATTATGTCTATATCCAGGAAATTCAAACGTAAAGTACTATCTGAGCAGTGAAAGCAGCTTCTCTTCTACTTCATGTTCTTCTACCCATTCCTCGTGGAAGAAACAGCTTTTTTTCTCTATTTTTATGGCGCTTTGCGAAATTTCACGATCCTTATACGAAACGAGTAGCTCCGGATGTTATATTGGCTGAAAATTTGGAGAATTGGAAGCATCTGGTTTGTTTTCTTTTGGGAGAAGCACTGCCATTCCAACCTCAGTGGCTCCCGAAAGCTCATTTCCCAAACCCTCGAAATCCATTATAACGTAGACCGTTTGCCTTGTATTCTGTTCGCCAAGGGCTTCCAGATTGGATATGCGATTCCCCCATAAACTGATGTTTTTTGTGGTGGCGCGTAGTCAGCCACCTCTACGTGTGTCTTTTGCGTTACCCGAAGATCAGTTGTGTAGCAGAAGGTGGTCCAATCTAAATTCACTCAAAAGAGATGATCAAGATGAATGCATTCTACGAACATCAAATATCATAAATGAGATGCCCTTCACTCCAAGGTCTTCCGCCATATTCACTATCCAAGGAGGTTTGAACAGTCATCGTGAACATACTACACATTGATGCTTGTACTCTCTGAGGCTACGACTGGAAGTGTAAGAATACAGAATACGGTGAATGCATTGTTCAGATGGTGACAATCGCAGTGGAGAATTCGGACTGCACTGCGGTACGGGTAGACGACAAGGAAAAGGGGCAAGACCTTTATGTGAGACTGACTGTCATGTAGGCTACAAGAGGCCTGAATTCTATTCAGAAAAGAAACCTTTCTATTGTGATTTTACTTGTTTTTCTAGGAATGCATCTTACACGTAAATGAATGTACATCCATAATTGGTTAGCGTGTTTTGGGCATCAATGAATTGAATGGAGAGCAGCAATAATAGGGGGAACCGCTAAGCCACAGGGCTCTCTGGCAGAATAAGCTTTGCTAACAGGCGGTGAAAGCTCCCATATTCATGACAAGGTGCGCTATGGACGGTTGGCGGCCCCACCGTTCACCGCAAGCAGCTTAGCGCTAGGTTCCTGAACAACAACAAATCGCGGCAGAAAAAAAGCGACAAAAAAGCAGGCAATTTCACAACCCAAAGCCCTCAACCCTGTACCGTTTCTTCCCTTTCCATCATCTACAAGGATTTGTTTCGTGAATTCTGAATCTCTCATCTTGCATAGCGACGTTCTTTTCAGTTTATACTTTTTTCTCTACGACTGAACACGCCGCGAACCCCTTCTTTTTTTCCCATTCCTCATTTCCACTTCATCCGCGACTCTTTCTTTCATCTCCTTTTCCTTCCACATCTCCCACTCGACCATTATGCCTCCGCGGAGAGCTGCAGCTGCAGCCAAGGCGGCTGCCGAGGCCGAGGCTCCTGTCGTCAAGGCGACTGCCACGAAAAAGACGACAAAGACCACTAAAGCGGCCGCGACAGCCACCGCGAAAAAGCCCGTCGCAGTTGCAAAGACCAAGACGGCCACCGTGACCAAACGCAAGCGCGCCGATGAGGAAGAGGCCGTGCCCAAGACCAATGGCGTCAAGGCCACGACCAAGACGGCCGCGACCAAGGCTGCTCCGACGACTGCGGCTGCGAAGAGAGCTGCCACTGCTGCCGCGAAGAAGGCCAAGGCCGACGCTGTCGAGACCGGTGCCAACAAGGAAAACGATGCTCCTGTCGTGAATGGCGACGGTAAGAAGAAGCGTGCGACGGCCACGACGAAGGCCACAAAGGCCGCAAAGCCAGCTGCTGCTCCGGCCAAGAAGGCGGCCCCCAAGCGCAAAGCCAGGGAGGTCGAAGAGGAAGAATCGGAATCGTCCGAGGAAGCGGAAGAAGAAGAGCAGCGTCCGGCCAAGGTGGCGCGTAAGACCAAGGATACGACGGCACCTGTTGCTGCTGCCGAAGCTGTCGCGAAGAAGCCTGTGGTCAAGATCGGCGTCAAGATCAACGACGCGCCCACAAAGCCCCTGGACATTTTTGTCTTTGGCGAAGGCGGCGCTGGCGAGCTTGGTCTAGGCAGTGTCCGTTTTGAGGGCAAGAAGCCCATGGATGTCAAGCGTCCGCGTCTCAACCACAACCTGTCGTCTGCGACCGTGGGCGTTGTGCAGATTGCGGCTGGTGGCATGCACGCGGTCGCGCTCACCAAGGACAACAAGATCCTCACGTGGGGTGTCAACGACCAGGGCGCGTTGGGGCGTAACACGACCTGGGACGGTGGCCTGCGCGATGCCGATGCCGATGCCGACAGCGATGATGGCGACGACGACGACACGGGTCTCAACCCGCTCGAGAGCACGCCTGGCGAGATCGACACAAGCGATGTCGCCCCAGGCACCAAGTTTGTGCAGGTGGTGGCCAGCGACAGTGCCTCCTTTGCCCTGACAGAGGACGGCCGAATTTACGGATGGGGAACATTCCGAGTACGTTTCTGACTTTTTAATTCTTTCTTTCTCACCCTCCCTCTCTCTAACATCCCAGGCGAGTGATGGTGTTCTCGGGTTCTCCAAGGATGTGTCAATCCAGAAGACACCCGTGCTGCTGCCGGAGCCCAAGAAGGTCAAGGCTCTGGCCACGGGCTCGAACCACATTCTGGCTCTGGATGCCAAGGGCAAACTGTTCACGTGGGGCTGCCCTGAGCAGAACCAGCTGGGCCGCCGCTGCGTGCAGCGCGACATCAAGGACTCGGCCCTGCGGCCCGGTGGCGTGGGTTTCAAGCGCGGTGTGCACGTCGAGCAGATTGCGTGTGGGTCGTACCACAGCTTCGCGGTCGACCAGAAGGGTCGGGTGTACGCATGGGGTCTGAACAACTTTGGCCAGCTCAACGTCGGACAGGGTGCTGGCGACACGGACGCGGCAGTGCTGGATGCTACGCTGGTGGCAGGTCTTGCCGACTTCCGGATTGTTGATGTGGACGGCGGCGAGCATCATTCGCTGGCTTGCACGGATGACGGCAAGCTGTTGACCTGGGGCCGCATTGATGGTCACCAGGTAGGCCTCGAGGATGACTCGTACAACGAGGACAATGCCATTTTTGATGAGCACGGCAAGCCGCGCATTCTGAAGAAGCCCACGGTGGTTCCTGGTACGTGACCGGCAAGAAGATGAGAGGATCACAAGAATATAAGAAGATAAGACTAACAGTCCAGATGTTCCGGCGATTGCCCACGTCAATGCAGGCACGGACAACAGCTTTGCGCTGACGGAGGATGGCAAGATCTTCTCGTGGGGCTTTTCGGGGACATACCAGACGGGACAGGGCACGACAGAGGACGTCGAGGTGCCGACGCAGATCGACAACACGGCGGTGCGGGACCGCAAGATCAAGTATGCGAGCGGTGGCGGTCAGTTTTCCATTCTGGCCAGCGAGGCTTAGAGAATGGGCCATCGTTTGTAATACCATGTTTTGATTTTTGTCTGCTCTTCTGCTTTCTGCTTTTTGCTTTCCATTTCTGCTTTCCATTTCCATTTCCATTTCCATTTCTGTTTTGTTTTGTTTTTGTTTCCATTTCCCAGGGCCGGTGTTCCGTGTTTGATTTCTAGACGGCAGAGAGAGGTTACGAGGGGGAAACAAAGGAAAAGTGACTCCGGTTCTGCAATGTACATGAAATGTTTTGCCTTCACCTCTCTACTGTCGAGTCTATCGTACAATTGTTATAGCGGCACACTGACAGCCCTTCTAATAACAACATCACTCCACCCAAATATTCTCTCTCCTATGCTTCCGTACAGCCAGATCGTGTTAGGCATATAGATACCACAAATGCAAGACGCCGCCCGACGCCAAAATTCCTGTTTCCCAGAGGTCCAAATCATTGTCCCTGTGGCCGTCCCCTTCTCTCGTCCTTTTTCAGTCCTCCACGTTTCGGATATCTCTCTTTACCTATGCCGTCCCCACGCGGTTGCTGATGACCTTTGCCATTGACCCGCTGCCGCGGCTGCTAAAGACGCCCATGATGCCAAAGCCAACGTAGAAGAGGGCCAGCGGATAGGCGACAAGGCCGCGCATGCCGCGCATGCGTCCAACAGCACAGAACATGCTCGATGCACTATAGGTGCACCAGCAGATAGCGGCCGTCGTGACGACAATGCCCAGCGGCGTGTCCATGGGCATGACAATGCCCACGAGGCTCGTGGCCACCAGTGGCAGCAGGCAGTAGCCCAGTACACTGGCAGACCGCGCAAACGTGAGCGTGCTCGACAGATGGCTGAGGCTGGCGCTGCGCCCGTGCTTACCGGTCACGCCGCCACCACTGCCAATATTGCCAGCTACGCCCGTGCTGCTGCCGACACCGCCGCTCGCATCCGGGTAGGCGGGCGTCGAAGAGGTTGAGGGAGGGGCGCCATACGCGGCGGCGGCAGGGCCGGTGACCTGACCGTCGGGCGACATGAGCGACAGGATGATGTGCAAGGACGTGGAGCCCAGCAGGGCGAGACCGTAGATGTAGCCGAAGTGGACCTTGCCCGAGAAGAGCAAGAAGGTGCCGAAGAGGAGGAAGAAGATAATGGGACCGGCAAGGTCAGAGTCGTCCATGAGATGTTGGTCGATTCGCTGGAAGGGGTTGAGCACGGCGAGAGTCTGGACATTAGTACGCGGACAACAGAGCAACAGAGCAACAGAGCAGCAGAACAACTGGGCCAACGGGTCATCCCTCACCTTGGCTTGAATGTGTCTAAAGTTGACGCCGAGTTCTTCGAGCAGTGGCGGCTCACCGTCGTAGCCTTCGGTCGAGAAAGCGGCCAACCAACCGGTGCGCAGGCCGCCCTGTTCACCCATGCGACCGGAAACGCCAGGGACGCCACCGGGCGCGCCAGCACCACCGAAGCCACCGTAGGCCGAGGCAGTACCGGCAGAGCCACCATAGCCATATGCGCCCTGTTGCGCCGTCGAGTGGCCGGGAACTCCTGGAGAATAAGTTGATGGGTAGAACTGAAGGTTTTGTGCGGCGGCGCCGTAGGCGGGGTTGCCGGGCCCCCCGTAGTATTGGGCCATGGCGTCGGGATAGGACGGATGTGGACAGCCGCGGACAGCCGTGGACAGGAAGAAAGAAGAAGAGTAAGTGTCGTCGAAGGATTCTTTGGCTTCTGGAAGAGAACGAAAAGATGGACCGCTGAAGCGGTGAGGTGCAGCGGGAGAGGCGAGCCGGGAATGCGACAGACAAAAGAGAAGCCAAAAATGGGTTGTGAAAGAGAGGAGAGAAGAAGAAGATGACCTGGGCGCCCGCGATCACGGAAAGGACGCGTGTGCTGTTTTGCTCGCCTCGTCAATGAGGTCGCAACAGCTGGCACTATCGCTCCAGCTGGCCGTTCTGTTGCCTCTCAGCTGTGGCTGTGTGGCGCAAGTGATGCTTAGTAATCGTTGTTTCGGAGAAACGGTTTCGCCGAGCGGCAAGTGGGCCGTCGAGAATTTTCGATACGCTTCTTGCAGAAAAAAAAGGCAAAGATTCCACTCCGGAGAACGGCGGCCGTATCCGATCTCTGCCGCGATCTTGCATCCACCTGTCTGACAACCCCACGCTTGAGAGGACTTGTCTCTGCGCGGAGAGAAGATCAGAGGGAAAAAGAGAAAATCCAAAAGAGCAAGTCACAATGGTTCGTTGATTCACACTGACAAGCACATCTCTCTCGACCAGACTAACTCTTTCACAGGCCTACCGGTTGATCACGCAGGTGGTACTGATCGGCTCGCGCGTACTCGGCCGCGCCTTCACCGAAGCCTACAAGCAGGCCAATGCCTCGAGCCAGTACGCCCGGGCCCAAGCCAAGGCAGGCACCGGAGCAGCATCGGGTCGCATGAACTTGTCAACGGGCATGACAATCGACGAGGCGGCGCAGATCCTCAATGTGCCGCGGCCGCCAGCGGCCAACAGCCAAGCGGCGGCGCACGCCGACTACAACCTGGGGGAGGTCACGGAGCGGTTTAAGCGGCTCTTTGACGCCAACGACCCGCAAAAGGGCGGCAGCTTCTATTTGCAGAGCAAGATTCTGCGGGCGCGCGAGCGCATCGAGGCCGAGGTCCGGCCCATGATGGAACATGCAGCAGAAGAGGCTGAAATCAAGTCCGGGGTCAAGATGTACAAGGACCGGTGACGCAGCGGATGCCATACGAAGCACCTACGACAATCTTCACTCGCTAATGTTCGGCTTTTTGGATTTGGCATAGCTGGGGCGTTTATGCTTTTTTTTTTCCTTTTTACGGCATCGGAGGGGGGGACAGTCTGGAAGAACCAGATCTGACATAAAAAGACAAAAAGGAGGGTCATGGCTGACTGTGTATGAATTAAGAATAGAATGTGTACAATGCAATTGCGTGAAGGGATCTTGTGTTTGATTTGTACGGGGAACGGCGGATCATACACCGCAATGTCCCATCGTGTACTATGTAAGATTGGCGGTCTGCTGGAGAAAGCAATATTGAGACTGTATTATTCCTGCCTAGGACAAATACAGCAACCCTGGTGCATATCGGGTTGTTACACGATTGGTGAGGAGTCCATAGTCTACATATAAGAGGGGTCTCTACGGTCAACCACTTGGCTATGGAGGGGTTTGTTGTTTGTGTTCTGTTCAACACTTCTCATCATGCGTACAGCACAAGTATGGCGGCTGGCAGCCCTCATCGGCCAGACGTTGGCTACCAACTTGAACTTGACGTCTCTAAGAGGCGTTCTCTCCAGCCAGGTTGAGATTCTGCTGCCTGGTACCAGTGAATTCAACCAGACGGCCGCGCGATGGTCTTCACTGGCCGCTCCAGAACCCAATGTGGTGGTTATTCCGGCTACGGCTGAGGACGTTGTGCAGACTGTGCGTTACATCTTTGCATTCTAGGATTCATCATCTTGCTCACCACGCAGGTCCTCTTTGCCAACCAGCACGACATGCCCTTTCTCGCCACCAATGGGGCACACGGATCCATCACGACGCTGGGGCGCATGACTGGCGGCATCGAGATCTACATGCCGGGCCTGAGCAACATTTCCATTGCTGCCGACGGCCAGACAGTCACCGTCGGCGGCGGCGTGCGGTCCAAGAACCTGACAGACGCGCTCTGGGAGGCCGGTAAGCAGACGGTCACAGGGACATGTGAATGCGTCGGTTACCTGGGACCAGCCCTCGGCGGCGGCCATGGCTGGTTGCAGGGCCGGTACGGGCTGGTGTCAGACCAGTTCGAGGCCTTTGAAGTGGTACTGGCGAGCGGCCAGCAAGTTCAGGTGACAGCCGCATCAGACCCGGATCTCTTCTGGGCACTGCGGGGTGCTGGTCACAACTTTGGCATTGTGACGTCTGTGACAGCGCGGATTCATGACCGCACAGCCTCCCAGTGGGCGCTTCACACGGTCGTCTTCTCGGGCGAAATGGTCGAGCAGGTCTACCACAAGGCCAACCACCTATGGCTGCCAGACGGCGTCAGCACGCAGGACGACGACTTTGTGAACTGGTCTTACTGGTACTATGACCCGTCGACCGATGCTCAAGGTCCCGTTGTCGTCTTGTACCTCATGCAGGAGGGTGTCGATGCCGTCGATGCCGCGTACTATGAACCGTTTGCCGACCTCGAACCCATCTCTTCCAGTGCTTCCAACGGTACCTACCTTGACCTGGCCAGCTGGACCGGCATCGATCTCGCTGCCACGCCTTGCCAGAAGACAGGCAACGCCAATCCACGGTTCCCAGTCTATTTGAAAGCATACAACACGACGGCCATACGTCAGGCCTATGACCTCTTCTCCGCAGCCACCACTGAGGCCGACTCGCCCTTTGCCGGGGCCCTCTTCATGTTCGAGGGCTATGCTCAACAAGGCGTTAAAGCTGCCGGCGAGTCCTCCACGGCTTTCGCCTACCGTGCCGACAACATCCTGGCGGCGCCACTGTTGACATACACGCCCAACGGCCAGGCCCTCGAGGATCGTGCCTATACTCTAGGAAACGAAATCCGTGACGTGCTCTGGGCAGGTCGCCAGGAAGACGCGGAAGCATCTTCAGACGCAGTGCATTCGTACATCAATTATGCCTATGGCGACGAGAGCCCGGCCAACTGGTACGGCGATGAGGTCTGGCGGCAGGACAAGTTGCAGGCCCTCAAGTGCCAGTACGACCCGCACGGTCGCTTCAGCTTTTACGGTCCGATTGCGTGTGATACGGGGGACGATGGTGTCTGAAATAGAGAAATATATATCTTTCTTCTTGCTTATGTAATCATTTTCATCGTACACATCTCGTCGCATCTTGTCACGTCTTAGTCCGCACAAGCCCGCGCCAGTAGTCAAAGCTGTTCTCATCGCTCTGAAGCGTCCATACACGGCCTGTCGGGCGATCAGCCGTGCCCGGCCCGTCCGAGACGACCTCGGCCACACGCAACAGGCCCCAGTCTGGAGTGATGCCGAGCACGCGTGCACGCGGCTGGCCCTCCACGGCCTCGAGGGTGACGATCTGGTCCGTGTGCAGCCAGCGACGGTAGTACCGCTTCTCGAGGTCGCCGACAAAGCCGTCACGGCAGAACTGGGCATAGACGGCCTCGAGACGCGTCAGCAAGCAGGCCAGCAGACGCTCGTTGACGACGGGGGCAAGCGGCGAGTGACTGTTGTTGTCCTGGGAGCGAGCCAAAGCCTCGAGGCTCGTCGTCGGCCGCTGGTTCGTGGCATTCAGGCCAATGCCCAACACCACACGGTACATGCCGCCCGAGAAGGAACACTGAGCCAGGATACCACCGATTTTGACGTACGGAGATGCGCCTGAGCCTGGAGCATTGTCCGGATCCGGTGCGTAAATATCGTTGGGCCACTTGAGACGGACACCCAGCCGTGCAAAGCCGGGCGCATATGCTTCGATGGCCTCCACAATGGCAATGGCAGCCAGGTACTGCAGAAAGACGACGGGGCGACGATTGTTGTCCAGCGGGTGATGGATGACCGTCGACAGGATCAGCTGGCCACTAGGTGCCAGCCAGACATTGGCACCACGGCCACGGCCAGCCAGCTGTGTCGTGGCCGTCAAGGTGAAGCCGGTCGGCAGCGTGGCCGTCAGGCTGGTGTTGCGCTCGAGCAGCGTGTTGGTGCTGGTGACCACTTTGCCGTACATCAGTTGGTTGCCCCAGCAATACTCACCCGTGGCTGTAGCCAGTGTCGGTGCCGTCTGGCGGTAGTGTATGAGGCCAGCATAGAAGGCACTGTAGTCGAAGGCGGCCACACGAGCAGGCCAGGCAGCTTCGTAGAGCACGAGACGGTACATTGTTCTGCCGTCTTCGGGAGAGCTGTCGTCATCCTGTGAACGATCTCCCCGGGCAATGACGTCGGCCAGGTGTGCCGGCAGCTGTCGAGCATAGACCAATGCACTCCACATCTCTTGGCGGATGGCCGAGTCGAGAACAGGCACCTTCTGACGGTCGTTGTGGAGGAGGACACGCGTGACAGCGCAGAAGACTGCGTTCACAAGACGGTCAAATGCCATCCGCTTCTTCTGCCACCGTTCCAGGAGTTCGTCGACAGGCAATGATGCAGCCGCAATATCCTCGGCCTCAACAGCAGCACGACCGCTCTCGTCTTCTTCAGCATGTTCGGCAACGGCCACCAGAAGACCCCGGAAAAGGTCGGTGTCCTGCTGAGCTGCCGTCGTCGGTTGATGGACATTGACAGTGGCCACACGTTCAATCAACTCGGCCAATTTGGGGTACCGCAGTGCCCGATCGACCAAGTCCATCAGCATGGCTGTGCCAAAGGGCTGGTCTCTGTCTGGCGTCGTATTGGCAGCTGCCGGCCAGGCTCCGGTGCCAGCATCAGGCTGTAGCACGCGGAAAGTGTCTGCTTCAGCACGCAAAAACTCCCGACGGCTTTCGTCCCGCGTGAACATGTCGCGCCATTCAAGTGCCAGCTCCTGTGCTTCGTCCGGGTAGAGCGAGGCAATGTGCAGAGACGTCAGCTGCGGCAGTTTTGCGGCTACGTTTCCTTCGTTTCTGTTGGGAACAGCGGAACTACCACTGGCTACTTCGAGGCCCAATTTGGCCAGACAGGCACGTAGAAACTTCGTACGCGACTCGTCATTCTTCTGCAGTTCTGTAATGAGTGCTTGATAGTTGGGCAGTTCTGGATGTTGGCTGAGCTGAGCCGGATCGAATCTGCGCCGTGGTTAGACATACAATTAGCAATTCTTTTTTAAGACAGGATTCTGCTCACTCTGGATGGGGTCCCGTCAACAGAGCGGCTCCTTCTCCAACTGTACAGTAGACCACGGCTGCCCGGCTGCCACCCCCGTCGACTGCCAAGTCATCCGGGTAGCTGGCCAGCACCTGGACCCGGGAGGCGTAGGCCGGCACATCCACAAAGACGCCGCCGCCGTTGTAGTAGCTGTAGACAGTCGACGGCACGTCGCCAGAACCTACACTGGCAAATGCTTCCGCATGGACAGTTATCTGCACAGCACGCGCCCCTGACTCGTTGCTGTACTGGAAGCCCCGGTAGGCGCCACCGCGACAGATACCCGGGAAGAAGCAGAGCTCACGACGGCCCACGACCTCGAGGTCCCGGTTGCCGACTTCAAATTCGCACACGCCGCTGCCATAGTAGCCGCCGGCACAGAATCCCAGATATCGACCGCCGCCTCGGACGTACTGAGCGATGCGCCGGTTGCCCGAGCCATTGAGAACGCGGCAGTAGCACAAGTCCGCGCCGCCAGGGATCACAAGCAGGGCACATGTCGACATCCATGGCTCCTTGAGCAGGGCAGCCTCAGCAATGGGGATGACGGCATAGTTGGGATACAGTAGCTGACGGAGCGTCCAGAGACAGTGCCGAACAGACTCGGATGTGGTTCCGGTGCCTGGCCGACGCAGAACCCAGGGAATATCAGCCTCTCTAGCCTTTCTCGGCGTTTCCCAGGGGTCTCTTACCCGAGTACACCAGCACGTTGAGCTTTCGTGGAGCCATGGCGCGAAGGATGTTAAGATTCAAAAATAAAAATAAAATAAAAATAAAAAAACGCCGAAGTCGCTAAGCGGTAGCACTGTGAAGATCCACTGTACTCGGTGCTCACTAAAGCCGTCCTAACTGATGACAGGCGCTAAATCCCGCGTATTATAGGTCAATGTTGCCTATCCATCATCATTCCCGTCTGCATCCAAGATATGGCCAGAAGATGCGATTATTCAACCTTGCCTTTTGAGGGGTAAAATAAGCATGTTATGGTTCTTTAAGGCCAGCAATGACTTGGATCTCACGATGTAGAATATACTGTTGCACAGCACCGCATGTTGTGTTACCTTTGAAGCCTCAACATATTGCATTAGATGTGTTAATATTGTTGGAAAGCATTAGGTTTCGTAATATTTCATGCCATTTTAATACTCTAGTCCTCAAGTACAAAGTAATTCTCTTTTTTATCTTCTCTGGGACACTTATAAAATTATAGGCTGCCGACGACAAGAGGGACGAGATATTCCAAGTTGTAAGCCCAAAGAGAAGTCGAGAGCTGGCTTGAAAATGCAGCCCCGGTCCAGAATGTCGAGCGGTATCCCTGGAGGGTGTATTGCTCCTGGACAAAGCCGGCTTCCAACTCGGCTGTAGTAACTCGCATGTCCATAGCCCCATGGTTGGACCAAGTCAACACAGTTATGTTCGTGCCGTTTGTAGCTGGAATCGTTCCTGCAGTCGCCATCTTCTCAATGGCATTACTTGCTAAATCCTGGGCCTCAGACGCTGTCAGGCCAAGCCAGCCAATCACAATGACTTGCCAGATGTTTTCGCCGAGATACTATCAATGTTAAAAATAGTCATGCAGGGAATTTTGCAAAAAACATGCCTGGAAGTAGTCCACAAAAGGCGGTTCTGGATATGAGTAGTAGTTGCCATCGGTGGCATCCGCTGGAATGTTGTAGAGAATACCGTCAACAGGCAGTGACGGGTGTGAGACAATTCCCGTATTCACAACACTCCAGGTTCCCTTGGAAAATATAGCCTGCTCTGTGCTGTCGAGGTCAAAGGGGGCCACATTGGAAGCAGTTGGCTCAATGGCCATGACGAGGCGCTTCGCATGGACAATGCTGTACGCTTTCGTGATCTGGTTCTGTACAAGGAGCCGAACACCCGCATTGCTCGGAAGGCGCAAGGACTTGACCACTAAGCTGTTATACAGGATTGTTTCCTCTCCAAGTATGTCCGCCACGGTGTCATAGATATCTTGGTTCCGCCCGGTCGCTGGGACATACTCGGGAACCTCGCCCAAGAAAGCGGCGGTGGTTTCCGGGCCGAAAGTTTGAAAGACATAAATCGTCGGCGCATCAAACATATCGGCCAATCCAGATACGATACCCGACCACATCAACTGTTTATGAGTGAATATACAAGAGAGAAGAGAGAGGAGGCAGACTTACGAGCAGAGCTGGACCAATCTCGTATTTCTCGGCAAATTCACGAAATGGCAGCAACAAGTCGGTCGGAATATCACCAACAGCAGGCCACTTGGCATAAGACGGGAGGTAAAGGTCCTGGTAATAAGAGGAGACATTGTAGTATGCCTCCAATGCGGCAAGCTCGTCGGCTGAAGAAGACGCCGTGTAGTTGACCGCTTTTCCGGTACTCATGTCGGCATAGGACGCCGTGACCGATGCAACAGCCGCCTCCGTCACGTTCAAGCCAAGGCGTTCAAAGAATGCCAAGGTACCGGTGTAGTTGGTGTAGGCAGCCACGCCGTCTTGGAATATGAGCAACTGGAACAAGCATCGTGGGCGGGACTTTGAGAAAACTCACAATCATAGTTGATTCCTGTGTTAGGGTCGGTCCAGCTGTTGACCATGCCCCCCTAGGCCAGTCAGCACCAGCTTATGGCAAGTGTTCATAGTGTGCAGAGAGCATACCAGATGTGTGTCCTTCTCAACGATCAAGACGTCAAGGCCGGCATCTTTCAGGTGAATGGCCGCATTCGAGCCCGACGAGCCACCACCAACAATCACCACATCCACAGACTTTGTTGCAGCTCCAGGGTACTGTGCGGCAAAGTTGGTTGTACCGGCGAGACCACCACGGCACACTGCCAGCAGGACAGTCGTGATAAAAGACAATTTAGAAAACATCGTGAAGCGTGCAAAAGAAAGTGAGAAGAAGGAAAAAAGCAAAAATCAGACGGGATGCTCACAGAAGACACTAGGGAGAATCCTTCTTCTTGACGGGAGCAATACGACATCAACGAAAATTGATAGTGGCGGTTGAGTAGTATAACAGTGCTCCGTATAGATTTAGTAAATCTTACAGACGGGTCACGCCCAATATGCACTCGGCAATGTCGGCATACTGCGAGCTGCTGCACCGTAGCATTTTATTCTATACACCAACCAATTCTCTCTGCTTACGACACTTAGCGAATACCATTGTGTTTGGTTCCCTTCATACAGGGGTACTCTCATCCCCGTTCTCGTTTTGGAAGGTGGTTGGGCCTTTCTATAGCTCATAGCAGCCAACTCACAAGTACGTGGATTAGGTTACATCAGACTGTATTAGTCTAGAATGTCTCGTATTCCTAAACGGGTTATAGAATAAATCGGATGAAGTGTGATGAGATTGGCTCCTTTAAGGAATCTTAAAATAGAATCAAGAATAGACAGCAAGACGGTGAGTAGAGGAGTTCAATTTTATATAAGAAGCTATAAAAGCTGTTTCTGATTCTAAGCTATCGGAATCCCTATTCCATCACTTATACTGCCTTGTAGGTCAGGTTCGCACGCAAGTCATTCCCCTCGGCCACATAGTACTGAAGTGACAGCACCTTGCCCGTCGATGTAAGTGCGGCCGTCTTCTCATCCTGGTGCCAGATGGCCTGGTTCTCGCCATAGTACTGTTGGTGAATTTTGGCGAGTGTTTCGTCGCCCTTGAGATCCGTGCGGACGGCTGTCCAGCGCTTGTAGTTGTGCACGCCAACAGCCACGGCAAAAATCTCACCGTTGGAAGACTTGAATCGGAGCATGCCCGATGTGCCGCTGCTGGGCATCGTGAGCATATACTCGCCGAGGCCCTTGTATTCCCATATGGCGCCGCCGCCGTAGTGCCAGCCGGTCATCTCGATCAAGTTGATGGTCTCGAAGCTGTCATTGACAAAGCGAATGGTGATTGTATAAGTCATCTGGCGAGTGTTAGTCTAGAGAGGAAGAGTGCAGAAGGGTGTATTACTTTTGAGTCTTTGAGAGAATGGTAGGCAATGAAGATGAAAATGTGTAAAGATGCCAAGAGGAAACTCTCGGACAGTCTACACAGGCTACTTATATAGAAATTCTTCGACATGAGTGGAGGTCATTCGTAGAGTCGAAGGTTGAGAGGGTATCCATTGTACTCGAAGGAATTCACCAATAAGGGTCAGCCTTGATGATACACACGCCCTTTCTGTCCAACGTAACTGACAGAAAAGGAAAGAGATCAGGTTGTGGTGCAAGCTGAACAATGCATATATTGAGGCTGAGCTGCATAATGCCCGACTTGACCTAGGACTGGCTGTGTTTCTCGTCAGTTGCAAGCTGAGAAGCTGGAAGGTCACATGTGATGTACATATATTGAGAGCCGGTTCTCTTCAAAACATTCACTTTCTTCTTTGATTAACCACAGTTCTGTCAATGGTGTCACTAATAAATTCAATATGAAGCAGTTGCGGAGTAGTAATACGGAGTACGCGTACTCCGTACTCCGTATTAATATGAAATTTCATTACTACTCGTATTGCGTACTCCGTACATGGCCCACTCCATAAGCATGAAGTGCTCCGTATATTACAGGGTACAGGGACAACCCCAGTTATTGAAAGAGCCTCAGCCTCAGCATTAAAAGTTACAATGGACGGGAAGCGACTGTTCCTTGAGAGTCTTGCGACGTATCCTGCTGCCGGTTTTGTGTCAAGACACAGAGCATGGAGAGAACATGAAGTTTCCACACTGTTGTCGAGTATGCATTTTCACTGACTCTCATCTGGGAAGACATGTGCCTCTTAGTCGGCGAGGCCACGTGACTTGGCATGGGGCTGCTGATTTCTTAGCCTTCAGGTGTCTTACGAACTGTAACGTGAGCCACCATTTCTTCCCCCACCACCTCGCAAGCTCGGTGCATAGATCCAGCAAACAGCAGTGCCATGTCCAAGAACGAAAGCGATGCCGCCGCACAGGCACAGCAGGACGACGACGACGAGCCGGATGAATGGTGGGCCAAGAATCACTTGCCTGCCGGGCACGTGCCGATGACTAATACAATGAAACAGGGAGCAGCGCATCTTTAGCACTGGCTGTGCTGGTATGTAGAAGGACACAAAGGGGGATAAGAAAGAAAGACTGACAGGCCACAGATGAAAACACCAAGCTGACCGACTGCTACTATGACAAGAAGGACTGGCGGGCCTGTCGGAACGAGGTAGCGTTGCCTTTTGTTTGCCTACCCAAACGAAATTGTTGGCTAATTGAAGCAGATGGAACGTTTTCGTGCGTGTTGGAAGCAGCACAACAACGACAAACGGACGTCTATGAAGGACGCTGAGCCGGAGGACAAATGAGGGAAGAGGGAATCAGTCAGCAAGGGAATTGGGTACGTTGTACGATAGGTGTAGAAATATGGCGGCATGTAGACTCTCCTCCGTTTTCCCTTCCCTTCTTTTGCTGTCCCAATCAGCCAGTAGTATCGCCGAAGCGCCTAACGTGATTACTAAGCATACATCAAGAGAAAATCGAGCTGCCGACGAGTGGCAGGCAAATCATTCCACGACCGTTTCCCATTCGCGACTCGCTGCCACACCGACACACCCAGCGCCCATCTCCCCGTTGTCCTCGCACTCTCGTCATGGCCGCTACACACATTGTGCGGGCCCTGACCCCGGCGCCGGCAGCCCGCATGGCCTTTTTGGGATTCGCTTCGATGAGAACGACGGCGACTGCATTCGCCACGAAGACGGCTGCGACATGTTTGCCGACACGTCTCTTCCATGCGTTCCCGGCTCGCCGGGCGGCCAATGTCCCACCGCCGCCGCCCGATTCCAATTCCAATGCGCAGGCAGGGTCCCGCGAAGGCAGCGAGAAGTCGTTGGACGCTACCTCGTCGACGACGCCTTTTGCCTCTTCGTCGACGACGCCGTCGCCTCCCAACTCGGGCATCGACTGGTCGGCCTCTTTCCACGGCCTGTCGACGGTGGCCTTTTCGGCCGAGGTGGCTGCCAAGCTGATGGCGCCCATCAACCCCGAGGACGTGGAGATCAAGCCAGATGGGATCATCTACTTGCCGGAGATTAAGTACCGACGGATTCTCAATGCCGCGTTCGGTCCCGGCGGATGGGGTCTGGCGCCGCGGGGCGAGCTGGCCGTGGGCGAAAAGATTGTGTCGCGGGAGTTTGCGCTCGTGGTGCAGGGCCGGTACGTGGGCCAGGCACGCGGCGAGTGTCCGTACTTTGGGCCAGACACGGTAGCCACGGCAGGCGAAGGCTGCAAGTCGAATGCGCTGATGCGCTGCAGCAAGGACCTGGGCATTGCGTCGGAGCTCTGGGACCCGCGGTTCATCCGCAAGTTCAAACAAGAGTACTGCCGCGAGGTCTGGGTCGAGCATGCCATGACCAAGAAGAGGCGGCAGATTTGGCTGCGCAAGGACTGCTCGCCAACCTATCCTTATGTCCTGCCGTCGACGTCCAAGACGATGCGGTAATTCTGGGAATGCGTGGGCATAATAGCTGATGGACTTGTACGATATCCTGCACAACACAAAACACAACCATACTCTTCCTCTTCTCAGAAGTACTCCGTATTGTCTATCGTAATCACTCTTTACCAGAAACATATGACAAACAGGCGATCCAGCTGCAAAATACGGAGTACTCCATACAAACAGCAATATCTTTAATATTTTATTTCTCCACCGCAGAACTTGTCCCCCCTTCCCCACCGTTACTGCTGCCAGCCCAACCCCAGGGCATCCAGGATCCGGAGCTTGTTGGGTTGGTTGATCCGGCCGCCTCTGCACGCTTGTGCAGTCCGGCCGCGTCCTCCTCGCCGCTTTCGGCATCGATGCGTACAAAGTCGACTTCGCTACGGCTCTTGCGCAGGCCGCCCGTGTCGTCTGTGGCAGTGGATCCGGCCTCCTGACCAGCAGCTGCCCGGTCGAGCGCGGACAGGAGGGAGCGCAGACGGTCGCGCTGCGTGGTGGTGGACGCGGTCGTGGTGGCCGCGGGGCCAAGCGCGCTCGTTACGAGGTTGTAGAGATCGCCCGGGAGGGAGCTGGCGGTTGCGGCGGTGTCTGCAGCAGGTGCTTGAACGGGAGTGGAAGCAGCGCCGCCGGGCCAGCGGGCGCTTGGCACGAAGAATCGAGAGAGTAGGGCCTGTGTGTAAGATTGAGAAGACGAAGCGGGGGACGGCGGGGGCGGGGCTTGCTGCTGCTCAAGTTGGGGCAGGCCGAGCTGGGCGCGGATGTAGTCGATGCCCATGCGTATGTAGGCGAGGCTTTCCGAGCGCAGACGCTCGTGGGCGGTAGCTATGAGTTGGTCGATGCAGACCTCGTGGTGCTGGAGGTAAGGGTGGACATGAGTCTGATAGAGGATGCGGGCACCCTGTGTCTGCGGGAGGACGAGATAGAGGAGGAAGAAAAGACGGAAGTAATGGAAGAAGGGGATCCAGCAGAGAATCCAGTCGGTCCAAGACTCAACGAGGACGACACAGGCCAAAACGACCCAGTACATGAGCCAAGGGGTCAGTTGGGCCGGGTCGGCGGACTGGAGGGCCTTGTAGGAGGCGAAGATGGGAAAGAGGACAGAGGCGACGGAGCTGGGTTGTCAATGGGAGCAGGCATACGGACGAAGGACGGCGAACGAGGGACGAGGGACGAGACAAGATGGAAGACGAAAAGACTTACGCCAACGCCCGTGGAAAGATGTCAAACATGTTGAAGAAGGCGAAGAAAAAGCGACAGATGGCTGAGTGGTTTGTCGGAGAGAATGAGAAGCAGACCCTCGCGAGAAGGACTGCGAACAGACGAGGAGAAAAAGAGTCTTGTTGAAAGTGGCTTACAAAGGTTCAGGCTCGTGGAAGTTGTCGGAGTAATACTAGTGTACGGAGTATTATGGAGTACACAATAGTTTGGGCGGGGCTGGGCTGCTCTTATCGTGCTGCAGGTGACCTGGACGAACCCCACTGTGCCACCTAGCTGAAGCCTAACGGTCAGTAGCGCCAAACGACGTCATCCACCAATGGACGCTGGAAAATGGTTTTGATGATTTCAGCCGCTGGACGCCGGCCGTGCCGCCTGTGGGCTATTTATACAGCGTTTGGGTGTCTATCCACGGATGTCTGCCTGCCGGATGACCCATCTGCCATCTGTCCTCAGCAAACAAAGCAAAACATGCTGTCCAGGCAGCAGTATCAGACGACTTTGAACACGTTGATCCAACTTGAGAATGCCTCGACCTTCTTACGTGTCTTTAGGCCAGAATGTACCAGGATGTACCAGGATGTGAGCTACGTGGACCTCTGCCATAAGCGTGTCTTCCATGGTCCTCAGTGGTTCTCGCCCACCCGCCACAGCTCCCCGAACCGGCTGCCCGGCGTCTCCACCAGCGTCTGTGGCCGTCCCGTCTCCGCCACCCGACCCTGATCCAACACCACCACCGTGTCGCATGTATCCATCACCACGTCCAGCCGGTGGCTCACCATGACTACCGTGTAGTCTGCAAACTCGTCGCCGATCACCTGTTGCATCGCCCGGTCCGTGTCTTGGTCCACGCTCGACGAGACTTCGTCCAGCAACAAAAGCCCGCCACTGCCATCATCACTACCACCACTATTGCTCCCTGGAGCCACTGCCCGCACGCGCTTTCGCAGGATCGCTCGGGCCAAGCTGAACAGCTGCCGTTGGCCCTGCGACAGCGCATCGGCTGCCAGTCCAGCCGCCAGACCACCGCGTGCTTCGACCACCGACCACAGCCCGACCACCTCGAGGACTGCTCGCACCATGGATTCCCCACTGGCATAGCCGGCCGCTTCTGCTGCCGTATCGGCGGCGCCAAACGGATCGAGGTTCTCCTGAAAAGTTGTGCCGTCCGGCAGGAAAACAGCATCCTGCGACACGGCGATGACCCGCTCGCGTAGGGCCACGCGGTCTATGTGTGCCAGCGGGACACCGTCGATCGTAATGGCTGCATCGTCCGTGCCCGGCAATGGGTCCAGCAGACGTAGCAGCAGCAGGATGAACGAGGATTTTCCGCTGGTCGTCAGTACGGGGCATTTCCTTTGATTATGTAAGCACACAGGAACACTCACCTTCCAGTGCGGCCGCAGATGGCCACCTTCTCGCCGGAGCGAATCGTGAGAGTCAGGTGATCCAGTACCGGTCGGGCAGAGTCGTAGTCTACATCGTCTTCGTCGGCATACGTGGCCGACACATTGACAAGACGGATCTCGCCCTGGCTGGGCCACGAGACGAGCGGCACGACCTTGTCGTCGACAGAGTCTTTCTGCGACTCGGGCTGGACAGTCTGTGTCAGTGTCTTGATGCGACTGACGGCGCCAATGGACGTCTCGAGCATCGTGTAGGCGCCAATGAGGACAGCGAGATACTGGCTGAAGCTCATGAGCGAGATCAGACTGGCACCAGTAAAGCCGGCACTGGAACGCAGCTGTGTGGCCAGAGTGACCACAACAATGGCCAAGACGGCCACGACGAGCTGCAGGACAAAATGGAGCCAGCGCTGGATCATGGCCAGCAGATAGGCCGGCTGTTGGGAGCGGTCGACGAGCTGGCTATTGAGGGTGATGCCGGCCGGAACCCAGCCAAAGGCACGGAAGGTGGCCAAGCCAGAGATGGTGTCGAGGAAGTGAGTGCTAAACGTTAGGAATGGACAGATATAGACAGGTGGCGGGCACTCACTAAAGCGGACTCTTGGCTTCGAGATCCAGCAGACGCAGCTGACGAGACGTCCGCAAGTAGAATTTCTGGATGCAATACAGCACGGCCACGAGAAAGGGATAAGTCAGACACAGCCAGGGCGATGAGGTGGCTATGACGGCAGCGTTGCCGAGGATCTCGCAAAAGGTCAGGTACAAGTTGAGCAGCGAGATGGGCAGCTCGCCGTCGATGAGTGTCATGTCCTGTGAGAAGTAGTTGGTCACGACGCCCATATCGGTGCGCGTGAAGAAACGCAGCGGCGCATGCACGACGGTGCGCAGGGCGGCGGCATGCAGACGCGAACCAGACATGTGAATCATCACGGTGCAGCAGAGTATGCTGGCCACGAACAGGGTGATGAGAACCAACGCCTCGAAGAGGCCGTACAGACCGATGTAGTAGGCGTTGCCGTGACGATGCTGGCCCGTTGTCGACTCGGCGTCTTGGACCCAGAACGTCAGCCAGATGGTGCCCCAGTTCTCAAAGAAGCCACAGATGATACCAATCACTAGAAAGGTAGAAATTGTCACCCATCCCAGCATGCTCGCGTAGTAGCGGTAGACCGTGGCATCTCCAAGCAGACGCTGAGTATCATCTGCTGTAGTTTCAGGTGGTGCTGTCGATACGGCCGCCGTGAGCGGCTGCAGGTGTGTTTCCACAGAGGCATCTTCTTTGCCAGGCAATTCTGTCTTGTCTTCTGTTTCCTTCTTCTCCGTCTTCTCCGTCTTGCCCTCCGACACACCCAAACTATGGACATAGCTGCGGTTGGCTAACAGACTGCGGAAATCGCCCTGTTCCACTACGGCACCCTCGACCGACAGAGCCACGACGTGGTCGGCAGCTGGCAGATGTCGCACGGCATGTGTGCAGAGTACAGCTGTAGTACCGCGGCGAGCCAAGAGACCCGGCGACGACCCGATACCACCACGGCCAAACACCCGGCGGAAAACATGTTCCTCGGTATCGGCATCGAGGCCACTGAGCACGTCGTCAAAGACACACAGATCCGTATCAGCGTAGAGAGCCCGGGCAATGGCCACACGCTGTTTCTGACCACCGCTCAGCGTAATGCCGTTACTGCCAACACATGTGCGGTCGCCCTGTGGCAGCTGGGCAAAATCGGGCAGCAGCATGGCAGCCTCGACGACTTCGCGGTACCGCTCTTCGTCCAACGGCCGGCCTGTCACCACACCGTCGAGACCGAGGATATTCTCCCGCAGACTGGCATTTCTGAGATACGGCGTCTGGTCGCAGAAGCCGATGCGGCGCGTGTGGCCGTGAATGTTGGCTGAAAACAAATGGTTCACCCACAGCCGTCCATGATGCGTTGGCGTCTCGCCGAGCAAAGCTTTGCACAGCGTAGATTTCCCGGCCGCCACAGGACCGATGACGAGCGTCAGCTTCCCCGTAGGGATGGATACTTGAATATCGCGCAGACCAAGAACGTCCGAGGCCCAGCCAAAGCTGCCGGCAATGGCAATGTCCGTGTCTGATTTCGCCGAAGAGGCCGTTGGCTGGGGCTGCTGCTCCTTTTCTCTGCTGTCGCCGTCTCGGAAGTCGGTGCGCGGCTTGGCCTCCAGAAAGGCCTGCACTCGGTCCAGACAGGCCAGAGCTGCAACGAACGAAGGCACGCCCTGGATCACGACGACGAGCGGCACGGCTATCAGCATCATGTAGGACAGCGCCGTGAAGACGGCTGAGGCGTCGAGAGAGCGCGTCGTCAAGGCAAAGGTGATGACGGGCGACAGCAAGGTCGGCGCATAGGAGACGATGAGCATGACGCACTGCAGAAACCGAAAGCGCGAGCCCACATGCAGTTCCTCGATCCGCAGCGCCTGCACGATCCGCTCGACGGGCGCCACGAGCCCGGAGATTTTGAGGTGTTTCATGTGGCCGATGGCAGAGGCCGTGGTGCCGACACGGCGCTGGATGACGCTCATCCAGTCCTTTTGACGACGACGCGTCAGACTGCTGCACAAAATGGCCACAACGGCTGAGAGGATGGCGACGACGAGCGGTACCGCAAAGCCGGCGCCAATCTGCCGCTGCAGCAGGTAGCTGGCCAGAGCCACCTGAGCCAAGTTGGCCCAGAACTCGTGCACCTGCAGGAGGCCGACACGGACACGCTCGACATCGGTGCTCATGAGTGTCACGGCCGCCGTATCGTCGTCAGAGCCCGCTTGCATGGCTGTCGTCTTGCGGTACACAGCCGAGGCCAGAGCACCACGCACCATGACGACCACCCGTTCCTGGAAGTACCAGTAAAGGGCCTCTGCCACGGCCGTGCCCCCGTAGACGAGCACGGCAGCACCGATCAGGCCGTAGCCATGGCTGGCCGGGGGTCCCATGTCGTCTTGGTCGTCATCGGCATCAGCAACTGCCTCCAGATAACTGATGGCTGCGTTGATCAAAAACGGCTGGCAGAACTGGAAGCCGGCATAGGCGACGCGCGGGCCCACGGGCATCAGCAGGGGCACGGCGAACGTCTTGGCGAGAGCCCGGGCCAGTCCGAATCGTTTCTGTGAGAAGTCGTATGTGTTGTGGTTCTCGTCCTGGTCGGCCAGTCCGCCATGAGCGGCCAGCTGTGCATGCAGCCGCTCAGCGACGAGGTTCGTGTCCAGAGCAAAGAGGTCATCTGGATGCAGCACTTTGCGGAAACCGTCCCGAAAAAGGGTGTGCAGCCATGCAAACGCGCCGAGTCCAAAGAGGCCGCTCATCTCTTCGGGGCTGTGGTGCTTGGCATCCCAGCCGCTGCCGACGGCCAGCAGGGCCCGTTTGTGAGTAGACTCGAGCACCAACAGCACAGTCTTGCCGGCCAGGGCAGCAGAAAAGAGGCGACAATAAGTCGTTTCCCCATTGCTGCCGCTGCCGGCGAGCCACAGCGTGCGGGCTTGGGCGACGTCGAACAGCACGGCCAGAAAAAAGTAGCCCGTCAGCAGCATGGACGGGCGGGGTGAGCGGGCGTGTTCCAGCGTAGACAGCGCCAAGGCGCAGATCGACACGGCTAGCGATAAGGCTGCAGCACTGGTGAACAGCGCCCGAAACGTATGGGGCCGAGCAGCACTGAGGCCCAACAGGCCAGCTTGCATGCCAGCCATAGCGACCAGGACGGCCAGCTTGGCGGCACGAAGCAGCGAGTTGCCACGTACAAGGACAGGCTGCTGCCATAGAAAGACGAGGCGAGGCAGCGAAGCGGCCACGAAAACGGCGGCCGGCAAAAGGGACAAGAAAATAATTTCAAAACGAAGCGTAAAATCAAAACCGCCCCGGCAGCTACCGCGGACGGCTGGTCCAAACGAACCGTCTTCGCGACAGCCCGTAAAGTCCATGATGTTTGAAGTACAGAGTACGAGTACGGAGTAAGATAGAATACGAGTAGAGTACCCGGACTACCTCTTATAAGCAGATCAATATTTCGGGGTGTCGCAGTCGGGGAATTCCCGTCGCGCTGACAGGCTGCAAGAATTCATGGCGTAATTCTTAAATGGGTGCCTGCTGACAGGAAGATAAGCTATCATGAAAGAGGAAGGTCAGAGTCCTGCTTACTCTGCGCTATGACGATGCGGGCTTCTTTATCGATGCCATTTAAGATATTAGTCATTTTGAGGCTTAAAAACATCCGGGGATCGTCGGGTGCAGTTATCGGACGAAAGAAAAAGAAGGAAGGAGAAACGGAGGACGTGCCTTCCTTCTTCTTTCTTCCTTCTTCCTTCTAGTGCTGCTCACGTGAGCAGTTCGTGAAGCTTTAGGGGGGCTCGAATAATTGGAGAATGTGCCTCGGCCTCATTAAATCTCTCTTCACAAAAATAATGTTTCTATCGACCCGACCGTCTGGTTCTCCCCGGCGATCGCACACACGCGCTAGCAAGCCACTCGACCAGGATCCATTATGAGCGTGAGTACGGAGTACTCCGTATGTGTTGATCCCTCCCCACGATGGTGTATAATGTTATACAGACCCTCAACGCGATGATGAAAAATCTCTCCGATCGACTTCTCCGGTGCAGCAACGGGCTGACCAGATCGCGCGACCGCAGGCTCAACACGTTGTGGGCCGCAGACTGTTCAGACTGTTCAGATTGTTCAGATTGTTGGCCTGCCCTGCTCATCGTACCACCGATATCTATCGAACTTTGATGTCGTGACGTCGTTTTCGGTCGTTATTCGCGATATTCAATTTCCCAAAATATTTCTTTCTTTTCTGCTTCCTCCTCTTTCCTTGCACGCTCAACCCGCGTTCTCGGGCTTCTGTGCATACACCACATGCAGCGGGAAATAGACGTGCACAGTCGGGTCCATGATGGCTTTACGCACATCCACCAAAAAGACTTCGATCTGTGTTGTGGTCCATCCAAGACCACCAGCCGACATGCCTAGCGGGCGACAGGCAAGCCCACGCAGCCCGTCCATGAGAGCCGTGCGCATCAAGAGGCCACAGCCGCGTAAACGGCGGTCGCGTGGCCACACGCCGAGAGGACATTTGTGCGTGGCGGCACGGACATTGCAGAATCCTGTTCTCTGCAACTCGGCCGACAGGACCAGGGGCAACTCTCCGCCGCCGTTCGGGGCGTTGTTGAGCAAAAGGCCACCGCCTCCGAGACACGGAGACTGACGCATGCCCTCGCCCACATAGCGGACAAAGTCTCGCAGGGCATAGGGGGCGCCAGGAGGCAGCGTGTTGTCATCGCAGTGGACAAAGGGCTGGATCTCCTGGAACTCGACGAAGCCGCCAGGCTTCAGATGGCGGAAGATGCGACGCAGCAGGGCCGGACGGTCCTCTACAGCGAAGAGGCTGTGACGCATGTGAATGAAGTCGAAGGCGTTGGGCGGATAGACCCAATCGTCCTCAAAGTCGTCGACGGTAAAGAACACGTTGCTGGGGACATAGTTGGGCTGGATAGGCGACAGGTCGACGCCTTGGACGATTGTGTTGGGGTATTTGTCGGCCACTGAAAGGTTAGAGGTGAAAACACGACAGAAAACAGAAAACAGAAGACAGAAAACAGAAAACAGAAGACAGAAAACAGAAAACAGAAGACAGAAAACAGAAAACGGAAACAGAGTACGCACGTTCGACAGCCCAAATGCCGGTTCCCGTCCCTGACTGGTTAGCACTTTCAAACACTCTCCCAAAACGGTACTCCGTACGCACCCAAATCATACACCTGACCGCCTTCGGCTAACCGCTCGTGCACTGGTGCATAAAACGGTTGTCCACGCATCAGCAACAGCGTCATGGCGTGCTTCATGTCGTCGCAATTCTGCTCGGTATCGTCGTTGGGCAGTGCATACAGCTTGCCACGCTGCAGAGTCGTCGTCCCGTCGTCGTTGGTGCGGCTACCGGTGCCTTGGAAAGCGTGGTACCGCATACCGCCTTCGTACACGTGGGCCCGGATGCTGCTCGTCACCGACGCCTCGTATTCGCCCTGCAATTTGGTGGAATCATCGTCCGAGTCGTCGTCCTCCTCGTTTTCCTCGTTTTCCTCGTTTTCCTCGTTTTCCTCGTCTTCCTCCCCGTCTTCTCTGTCATGCTTGCTGTCCTTGCTGTCTTTGCTGGCTCGGCCATCAGTATCATCCTCGTATTCGCCCCCATCGTCAATCCGCGGTGGCGCCAGCATGGCATACAGCTCATGCCCGTCCTCGGGCTCGCCGTCGCCGTTGCCACCGTTACTGTGGTCTGCAGTGTTGTTGGCTCCCCGGTAGTAGTAGTTGTAATAATAGTTGTTGTTGGCGTAGTCGCTGTAATACTCGCCGCCATAGTTCTCGCCATGTACGCCATAAGCCACATCGGCCGCCTCGGCCGCCTCAGCAGCAGCTGCTGCCGCAGCATAACTATCCTCGGAAATGGACGAGGCCGTGCTGTCATTTGCAGCCGACGGCGACAGACTGGAATGCCGACTGCCCGTACGGCGATTTCTCTCTGGCGGACTCATAGTGACAGCCACAGGTGAGAGCGCAGGCTGAGTGTAGGGATGGTTATGGTATATGATGATGGTGGTGGTACAGAAGAATGGTGGTTGGGATAAAGTAGTGAATGTTGGCAGTGGTCTGACGAGGCTTCAGGAAAGGGAAAAAGGGATTGTCGGGTGGGAAAGGAGAATATAAATGAGATCAATCAGGCGGCATGGCCCTGTTGGTCGCGTCCTGTTGGTAGCCTGCGGCCCTGCGAACTTTTGAAAGCCGGGAAAGGCGTGTGTTGTATATGGTGGTTCACTCGCGGCAGGATCCTCCGTCCATACACGGAAGAAAAGAAAAAAAAAAGAAAAAAGGATGCACGCGCACACAGGCACTCGCTGGCACTCGCTCGCACTCAACACACACGCTGTCAATAGTGGGTATTTACTCGTAATTGTCCATCTGCGCGTGTAAGCCTGTGGTTTGCCCGGAGAAGTGGCCGGTGGATGCAGGAAAAGGAGGTGAGGGCCATAAGGCAACACTGCCGTTCAGGGATGTGCAAAAAGCAGCCGCCACAAGGGCACGGCATGAAATAAATATGGCGTGGGAACACACATGTGCGTATGGTTTCAGCAAAACGGCCGGGCCGATCCCTGGAACTCAGATCAAGGGGGGGATGGGTGATTGCGGTGGCGGGCTACCTTGGACGGTGCTTTACCTCCTCTGGAAGGAGGTTCTCTTCTTATTTCTCCTCCTCGTCCCGACAGCTTGGTCTGGTGCGGGCTTGGTGCCCGTCTGATCCGATGGGCTAGTCGTAATCTGCCACCAGCCGGGAAAACGAGCTAGGAAGAAGAAAAGACAGGAGCAGGAGGAGCGAGGGGGGGAGGGAGGTATGTACGACAGAGGCGGGACGGAGATGCGTTGTCTATTACAACACCCGGTGCTCGGTGACAGGGGGGGATGGTCAGGGGGGAGGGCAGAGGGCAGAGGAGGGCAGCAAGAAGCACGCGGTCACCGTAGTAGAGACGGAGAGACAGCACGGTACTGTGTACAGAGTACCCGCGTATTCGTAGAGAGAGTGGAGCCGGACGCCTGGGTTCTGGGGTTCCAGGAAGGGACACTTTTCGGTGAGCTCCACGTCGGCCTGAAGGTCCCCAGGACTCCCCACAACAAGTGCTCTTAAGAAGGGCGAGCACAGCCAAGAAGAAAGCGGGCAAGGGGTCCCAGGGAAGAGGCGGTGTGAAAGTGTGAGGCGGGAGGATGGAGAGGGGAGTAAGAGGAGTGAGAGGAGTGAGAGGAGTGCGAGGATGGGGGAGAAGGAAGGAACAGAATAGGAAAAAGAAAAGGGCAGGGCAAAGAAGGAAAAGCAGACCACAAAAGTGCGAAAGGATGGGGCGTGAGGATGGAGAGAGCGTGTGCGAGAGCCAAGGTCGGGAAAAATGAAAGTGCCCGGTAGAGTGGAACCAATGAAGAGTAGGAGTGGCCGCCAGGATGCGGGAAGAAAACGTGAGACAAAGGGTAGACGGGAGGAGATGGGAGGTGGAGAGAGAGGTCGTCTCTTGCTCGGTGTGCCTTGTTTGTCACCTTTTTTTTGGTCACACTTTTTTTTGTCACAACACTTTTTAGCCGAGCTTGTAAGCAGTGCGGAGGACGATGTAGAGGGGCACAAACGAGTGGGAAAAGCAGAGATTTAGAGCCAAAAGAGAGATAGGAAAAAACTAACAGAGAAAATAGAGTACAGCGGATGTCGGAACGAGTTCGCATTGCCAAGAAATCAAAGCGACAAAGACAGAACCCAAACAGAAAATCAAAAACTCCAGCGCCTGTCCCAACAGCGCGGGCGACCCGAGAATCCGGTGCAGAGAGGATACAAGACATGACAGTGGCTCCTTTTTGCCCCCCCTCCGCCCCTCTCTCTCTCTCTGAACCGCCCCCTCCCTGGTCCTTGCCCCTACTTCTCGTAAAGGCACGATGCGACGCTGTGGGTTTGCTACTGCGTGTACGGAGTATAATGTGGTTCCCATGCCTCCCTGCTTCCCGTGCGTCCTCCTTTTCCATACATGTCGTGCTCCAGCGCAGATGGAGAAGCCAATCAAGAAGAGTGTATGAATACTATTACAGGCAGCAGGTCGCAGGGGAAACTTTTGTGCAATCTCTCTTATGTTTGCGTTTCCCACAAACATCGTACGAGGACAGTATTACGGGGTCGAGAACTTTATGAATTGGTGTGACCCACTGGCCTTGGACGTTGAGTTTTTTCTTTTCTTTTTGTGAATCCAGACTCTCGACAATGGTACTTTTTCAGTCCCTAAGACGGCAAGCGCGGCTGATCCCTTTAACAGTTGGACCAGACTGGCGGAACCAACTGGGCACTGGGCGGTGAACAAGTACAAAAGGAGGGAAAAAAAGAATTAAATAAATAAAATAAAATAAAATAAATAAATAAATAAATAAAAATAAACGGAAAATAGGACGGGAAACTTGGCGTGGACGTAAGACGTATTGCTACTGTATTCGTAGTATATCACGGACCAAGTGACGAACGACAGGGAAAGGAGACAGGGAGGTTTGCATCAGCGTCAGATCCGACATGGCTGTCTTGTACGGAGTACGGCACAGCTGGAACAAAACGAAAGAGATACTATATAATAGCTCACGACATAACGGAAGCTGCAAAGAAACAGCACAGGCCAGAAAGGACGATGCACCCTGTTGGCCTTGCCGTAGCGGCTGCAAGTCATTTTTTTCGAGTTTTACCGGCCAGCCGGGTCAGCAGAGCGAGGCCGCCTGCCAGTGCACTGCAAAAAAAGCCATAGGGTCCCGCCGCGGCGGGAAAATC
Source organism: Dryadomyces quercus-mongolicae (assembly GCA_002215975.1). Classification (NCBI taxonomy): domain Eukaryota; kingdom Fungi; phylum Ascomycota; class Sordariomycetes; order Ophiostomatales; family Ophiostomataceae; genus Dryadomyces; species Dryadomyces quercus-mongolicae. Next base: position 503,089 of record NIPS01000006.1, on the reverse strand, counting down.
CAACGGGAGGAAAAACGCGTTTCCCAGGTTTCCCCTCCCCCCTAATTCTCCGGCGAGTTCCGCCTTATTTTTAGTGGAGGGGGCCGCCAGCTCTGAACGTGCTAGCGGCTCCCAGCGTTGCCTTTTTGGGGCACTACGGGCGGGAATCCTCGAAAATAGCGGAGGTCCACAGTGGAGAAAGCGTTAAATTACTGGAAAAGGTCGCTGAAACAGGAGATGCACCTACAGTAATATTGCGATTTGACCAGCAATAGCAAGCAGGGGCAGCCAGCAGGGGGGACAGGCCGGCGCGGCACCCAGGGCACCCAAGACTCCCAGGGCTCCCAAGACGCCCAGGCCAGGATGCCCAGGACGCCCAGGATGCCCAGACATTTTGTTACGTAATCAAAGGGTAGAAGGCAAAAGGGCCATGATGTCTGTGCCATGATATATCCGGGCATGTCTATAATAGTCGTTTCTACACTTTTTTTCCCGCACTGCTCGTACGAGCGGCTACTCGTACGAGCAAGAGGCGTCGCACTCCGTATTCCGTCGCACGCGAAACACTGCTCGGAGGGAACATTCCGCAATTGTCTGTGCTAAGCGACTAGTTAGCACAAGTGACCAGTCACTAGATAGCACTGGTGATAGTATATGGCTAACATACGCCGGTTGAGTTCGGCTATCGCCCCTGTAGGAGATCATTAGGCTCTTTGTTTGAATTTCCAGACAAATCAAGGCATATGTTGGTCGATGACCAAGTCTCTGGTAAGCCGTGGGGGTACAGGATAAACGGACGTTCCATGTGAGGCTGTACTCTGAATGTTGTATCAAACTACGCTGCCGATCACCCGGACGTTCTACGAGTGGAAACATGCACTCGTTGTCTCAGGCACTGACTGTATTCGTACTCGTGGTGGCCCACAGCCTACAGTTTACTCCCCTTCTTTCCGGCAAACTGCTGCTGTAGCCGTGCCGACGTCACGCGGAAGCAGCCTGGAAACCACTGCCGCAGCGCGTCGCCGTCGCGGCCCTGCACCATCTCGACCGCCGCCCGGCCACACAGCCATGAATAGACCATTCCGTGGCCCTGGAAAGCGCAGCACAACCAAAGATTCTCGCCGTACGAACTGTCCCGACTGTCGGCACCGGCCATAGAACCCACCAGAGGATACCCGTCGGCCGTGTAGCCCATGATGCCCGTCCACTCGGCGGCTACGTGGGCATCGGCAGCGCCCCAGCAAGACGTCCGCCCAAAATAGCGTCGTGGTGTGACTTGCAAATAAGCCGACACGGCCGGGTTGATGGTCGTGTCATCCACCGTGCCGAACTCGCAGATCCCGGCCTCGCTGCCCTCGCCGCCCGCATACGTCAGTCCGCCGCCGATGACCATGGCGCCGGCCCGCGTTGCCCCAGGCGGCCGTGTGATCATGTACTCATAGCCACGCTGGTAGATGAAGCTGTATGTCCGGGCGAGTTGGCGCGTGGCGTCTTGGTCCTTGCTGGCCCGGCCCGGCTCATGCATCGTGATCTGTCCACGCAGCGGTACCACGACGCCCTGCAGTCGCGGCTCGAGAAAGGCCGAGTACCCGTTGGTGGCAAGGATGACATGGCGGGCCTGGATGGTCCCCCGGGCCGTCTCCACTGTCCAGAGCCCCGTGTCTGTCTCCTTTCGCAGTGCCGTCGCCGGCGTGTGCGTCTGCAGGTTGAGCCCGCCTGCTAGACAGCGTTTCAGCACGCCGGCCACAAACCGGTATGCCGACAGGCTGCCGGCTTCATAGCAGACCACGCCGCAGAGAGGCGCCGGTGGCCCGGACGTGACATCACCCTCGTCATCGCTGCAGGGCAGTTCGCCGGCAGCTGCCGCGGCCAGGGCCTCTGCCCGGTTATACAGACGGTATGCAGCAGCTGGGTCGTCTGGAGGCATGGCGGCACGCATGGCGGCCACAGTTTCTTGGGCGCGCGTCCACTGTTCCGGATCGTAGATGACATCGGCCGTGTCGCACGGGTTGGCATCGCAGGCAATGGCCTCGGAGACAGCCAGCGCATGCACGGTCCGGATACCGTCGAGCTCGAGCCGTGCAATCTGCACTGCTGTCGACGTGCCGAGAGCGGCTGCGTGGTCTGCAAACGACCGGTAGGAGGCTGCCTTGGTGTGGCCGCCGTTGCGCCCTGTGGCACCGGAGCAGGCCTGTCGAGCCTCAAGCATGACGATGAAGGGCGTTGAGCGAGTGCTGATGCTGGTTTCGTTGGAATGGTCCGTCAACAAATGCCATGCAATGGATGCTCCCGTGATGCCGCTGCCGACAATGACAATGTCTGCCGTTGCCGGCAACGCGGGCGTCGACTGCACATCGGAAATCTCCGTGTCCGGCGGATCCTGCCAGAAGGGCTTTGTCGGGTTGTCGCGTGGCAGTGTCACCGGGATCCGGGCTCGTTTGTCCATGGTATGCTTTCTGTAGGTTGTCGGGACTCCCAGTTTTTTGCTTGGCGATTCTTTGGTCCAGTTTCTTTGAATATCTGCCGGCTGTGCTCTGAGATCCCGTCTTCCTTTGCCTTATCTAACGAGAGAGGCCGTGCCATTTGCTTAGTGTATCCGGCCAGGCCATTGATTGGTTGGTGGTTGTTCATATCAGTATACCAGACATCATGGAAGTCGAGCCCATGTACTCCATACTCCATACTCCATACTCCATACATCGAGAATTTCTAGGTCATGATCAAGATCTCCTAGATGGTATGCATTACTCGGGGCTGTATAAAAAGGTGCGCACTGCGTACTCCGGACGATAAAGCGCGCTTGACGGACATCCGCTGCATAGCCCCATTTGGAATAGGAAGCTCGTGATGCTGACCCAGGATAGCCTCGTAAAGAGGTTTGGGTGCACAGTCAGATACGAGTCCTCGTACTCGTAGTCGTAAGCAGATGCCGGCGCGTTGTGGCATCGCCTGGCCAAGAATAGGAGCTCGTACGAGCAGCGGGCAAGGCAATGTGCATGCATGCGCGGCAACACGGATGCACGCGGCGCGAGTGCACGAATGAACGAATGCACGAGTAGTACTCCGTACGCAAAGTGCGGATGCACGCTCGGTGTGGAGTTCATCCAGCAGGCAACAGGCAAAAAGGGGAATTGTGCTTCTAGAAGGGGAAAACAATGCGCCGCAGGCCGTTGAGCGTGAAAAAGGTACTCCGCCTTGGAGACACGCCCCCTCCCTCTTGGCCGTCGTCTGATTGGATAGGTGACATGGTGATGGGGGGCCAGACGTTGCATCTGGATCACAGGAAAAAGGCGCTGCGGCGCGCTGTAAGCGCCCGGACAAGAAAGGAGGGTGTTTGTTCGGGCGAACAGTTGCGGCGATGGCGCATATGTGTGTGTGCTCGGCTAAGAGAGGCTCTAATCTTTTCGCGACGAACAAGGAACGGAAGACGACGGCTAATGCGGCTGCTAGATAGCCCTGGTCAGGGCGAGAGAGGTCACAAGGCCGGGTGGCCCCAGAGCCCACAATCTCGTCAGGCCATGGGCACAGACAGAGAGACTCGTATGCGTATGAGTACGGGGTATTCCGGAGTACGGAGTCTCATACGGAGTACGTTACTCCGTATAATTGTAAATTGTAAAAAAAAACGCCCTCCCATACAAGGTAGGGCTGCCAAGAAGAATCCGGGAGGCAAGGGCTGCAGCCATAGCTCGGGCAGTGCGCAGATCCATGTATCTGACACGAGGGAGACCGCCAGAAACGGCCGAGCGGGTGCTGAGACTGCCGGCGGGGAGGCGAACAGGGCAAGAGATAGCAAGACTCCGACAAAAGGTGTGCATTGTAGAGCGGAGGGGGGCACACGGGATGACCAGACGCCGGGCCTTGTCTGGATGTGGTCGACGCTGCACCCTCCTAGAAACAGCGCGGCTCGTCCGTCCTGCCGGTTGGCTGCGTTGTCGGCGGTCCTTTAGGAGTTGGGGCTTTTGGGGCTTTTCTTTTGGGGGCCTTTCTCTGAGTACTCTTCTTTTCCGTCTTTTCCGTCTTTTTTCTTTTTCTTTTTCTTTTCTTTTCTTTTTTTTCTTTTCTTTTTTCTCGCCATGTACAAAAGCACTCGCACAGATGGAAGAATACAAGAATACTTGGCACGGACCAGTAGACGCCCGCAAGAGGAAAAAGACAAAGAACCAGAGGGAAAGAAGCCGAAAAAAGGCCAGAACGAACCCATGAGGGGGGCCAATCCTACCCGAGCCGACGATCCACAGAGAGGCTGGCTGCGTCTCCTCCCCCAACCGGCCCTACAGCTCACACAGGTAAGCCCATTTGCTGCGCGGGAGATGCTGACAAAAAGACGGATGACGATGGATGGGGGTCTTCGGCAAGGACGGGTGTGGGAGAAGAAGAAAAACAGAAAATGGAATTATTTCAGACGTCTTACGAGTTGTAACTGTTCCCCTTCTACAGAGTCCATACTCGTCGTAGACACTGCGGAGTACTCCGTACTCGTACTCGTACTCGTACTCCATACGCCGTACGCCGCACGCCGTACGCCGTTCTCGTGCGTCTACCAGAAAACGTGCACTAATTCGCATCCTGCACAGCGGACCGTCTTCCGTCTTCCGCCTGCCGTCCGTCCTTAACCCAACTCTGCACAGCGCCATCCCATCGTCCTTTCGGACTGTGTCCGGCTACAGCGAAAAAACAACGAGAAATAGCCAAAGAAACACGCCACAGCGCTCCCCTTGGCAAGGGGTCCCTTCTGCAAAGCAACATTGGCTGGCCAAACGGGATGAGACGGAAAGAGGGGCACTGCAAACTTTTTTTCTTTTCTTTTTTCGGTACTTCATTTTTGATTTTTAATTTTTGGGGTTTTCCTTTTTTCTTTTCTTTTTTTTTGTATTCAATGTTGTGGGTGTGTAAACAACCATAGGGCTCTCTCATACCAGCCTGTCCTCATTCATGCCACCACACATGCCAATCATGGCTCCGGCACTTCGACTCAGACACTTCACATTGCACATTCCACTTCACGCATTCTGCAGATTAAAAAATAGAAGCGAATCCAATTCCCATCCTGTCTAATAAACATGTATGTATCGAACCCGGCCTGACAGTAAAAAGGAATGGGGTATATCCAACATCCGTCCTGCGACATGTAAATAAAAAAGGCCGCCCAAACAAAAGCAAACTCTCTTCTAAGAGTAAGCGAGAGCGCTCTGCGGAACGAGCTACAGGTAAAAAAAAATCGTAAACAGAAGAAAGAAAATATGTGGAAAGCGGACATGAGACGCCCAGCGAGATCCAAGATCCAAGATCCAAACAAACCAAGAGATTATTCAAACAGACTTTGTCTTCTTCCACCACCAACCAGACGCGTAATGTCTGGCCCGGCCTCACTCGAGGAGACCTGTCGTACCATACCAACGGAAAATCCTCCTCGAAAAACTCGCACTGTCGCTGAAATTCAAAATCCAAACTTTTGGAGTCCTTTTTTTTCCCGCCCATCCACCACCCAATGCGCACAAATCCCACCAAGTATTACAAGTACCCCCCACAACCGTTATGTCTAGGTGTCATAAGGCGTGAATCGCAATGCCTGTGGCCCAATCCAAATCCGGTATGGGAGAGAAGACGAGAAAAGAGAGAAGGTGGAGATGATTGTAGAAACCCAGATTCGCTCGCCGTGGAAACCAGAAATTGGGTATCTCAGAAAGATATAATCCGGGGAAAACGTTGCCGTTGCCATCATGCGATGCGGTGTCGCACCATCCAGATCTAAGCCTCCCAAGACATGGGCAAAAGGAAAAAAGCAAAAACTCCTTGGGAAATCTGGAACCCACCCGGGAAGAAGGGATCCAGAAAATAATAGTACAGGTTGTTGTTGTTGTTGTTGTTGTTGTTGATGTTGTTGATGTTGTTGTTGTTGTTATTGTCGTCGTAGCCCAATGGCTACTGTTGAGGGCTTTTTCTCGGTTTGTTTGTTGTTGTCGTAATTGTGGACTGAAGGAACAAGATACCCGAGGCCCATTCTTCCTTTACTGGGCTGGCTCGCGGATAATGTCCTCGCAGTTTGCGTCGAAGCGCAGATTCCAGAGACGGACGGACTGCATGAAGCGTTCCGTCTTCTCCATCTCGCGCTCGCGGCCAAAGAGAGTTTCCACAAACTCAATGCCAGCGTTCTTACCCAGCTGTGCCTTATCGCGCTTGCCGGCCCGAAGCATGGGTGCTTCGCAGGTCTTGAGCAGCTTGCGCAGCTTATCCGTCAGACGCTCGCCAGACTCGATAAAGTCCTCGAGCATCTCGCGGTTTTCCTTTACGCGCACGCGAGGAGTCACCTCATCGGCACGCCGGATCTTGCCGGCCAGCTGGATGAGCAGCAGCCATAGTTCGCCGGCAATCTCGCCAATGGGCGACAGTGGGCCGTGATGATACGTGGTCCAGTCAAAGATCCACTTGCCCAACGAATTGGCATCAAACACGCTCCCCAGAAGCATGATGGGTTCCTCCGTCGGATCCCAGTTCTTAAGCGAGTATCCGGCGGGGATGTGGTGCTTCTTGGCATCGGCCTCCGTGGCTTTGCGGGGAGCCGGCGAAGCCGAGCTCGTGGACTTCTTGGAGCTCACCGGGGGCTGATGGTGAGAGGAGGCGGAGGGCCGTGCCGTGGCGGGACGCTGGGGCATAGGCGTGGGCATGGGCATGGTAGTGGAGGCACGGCGAATGTGGCCGGTGGGGGTGGTGCGGTGCGTCTCTGTGGACTCGTGGTACCGGGGCGACTCAAACCCGGCCCGCAGATCCTTTTCCACAAAGTTGAAGCCGCCCTGTGGGTAGTAGTCGTCGTTAGTTCCGTACGCGCCAGAGTAGTTGTCACCGTAGTGGCCCCTGTGCTTCCTCGGCCTCGAACGTGCGGGCAACACATAGGTGATGCCGTCGATCCGGATGAGTTCGTCCTCGTCGGATTCCCCAATGGAGTCTGAGGCCCGATAGTAGGAGAAAGAGCTGCGACGCTCACGCCGGGAAACGCACGGACTCGACCACGACTGCTTTCGCGTAGGGCGCGAGGAACTCACATTAGCTGTGGCGTAGTGGCCGTCGCTGGTGTACCGCGGCGAGAACGTCGGCGGCCGGGACGACGGACTGCTGTGCAGGTCGGGGTAACCGCCTGTGCCGCCGGAGCTCATGTGTCGGAAGTGCGCACGGGTTGCCGGCCGCTGTTGCTGTTGGCCATAGTAGTAGGTGGGCCCGCGGGGAGACGGCGTCGGCGAAGGGCTGATGTAGTCCTTCTTGTCGTAGTAGTAGTCTGGCGCCGGCGTGGACGCATAGGGGGAGTAGGAGGCGTTCATGATGACGGGTTGTGGTTGCGAATGTGATTCTGATGATGATGGTTGTGAATGTTTTCGCGACGAACGGCCGGAATATGCCGATGCGTCTCGTAAAGCTGTGTTCTTTTGAGAAGATCTCTTTGGTTTGGGAGAAAGAAAAAGCAGAGGGAGAATATTCGACAGAGAGGACGCGGAGCGGTGCCGTTGTCGTCTAGTCGGAGTCGTCGTGGTGGCGGCTATGGTCGAGGCCGTGGCCGTCGTTGCGGTCACGGTCGCGAACGCGGAAGTTTAAAGTGGCGCCTGTGTCGTGACGCGGTAGATGAAGCGTGGAGTGACAAAGTCACCTGGGTATGTGGCCGGTACGAGTAGAAGGAGAAAGGGAGAGCCGACTTTTGTTGGAGAACATGTCAAGGGCTGGCTGACTGCGGATCAAAGTGGAGGAGGATGTAAATTGGTCATCCAAGTCGACAAGGGGCCGAAGCTCTGATAGTTCTGATGGACAGTTCTGGAAGAAACCGGACGATTCGGTAGTCCAGTGCAGAGCAAATGTGGGCGACGAAGTCGACGGGCAGACGAGCAAGCAAGGTATAAGAGTTGTTGGCGAGAAGCCAAAATGGTGTTCCAGAGGAAGTCGCAGAAAAAAAGGAAAGGTTGGGCGGGTTGATTATTATGTACTCCGTACCGCACGCATGTACTGGCTTTCTAGTTAGTGGCGACCATCTTCCCAGGGGGGGTACAGAGCGGACAGGGGGTAGGAGAGCCAGACAAAACAGGAAGAGTGCAAGTGCAGGAGTGAATACTTTGGGCTCCTGAAGGGGGGGGACCAAGCAACTCTGATGGAGGGGGGTGGGTTTAGCAAAAGTACATTTTTTTTTGTTGTTCCTTTTTAGTCACACTTTTTTTTTGGCCAGCCGTGGGGCGTATGAGAGTAATCTGTGCACTTCTGATCCCAGCCACCGACTGGGCTCCTCTGACTCCTGTGGGAATCGTAGCAAGCGTGCTGAAGGCGCCGTGTGGCTGTTTATTGGCTGAAAAGAGTTCTCTGGCTGAACACAGGAGAGCCTGTCAATTGCCTCCGGGCCGTTTGCCCTGGCTTGGTTCGTGTTGAAGGATGCCGTGCAAAGCTGAAGGGGGCAGGAGAAGGAGGGAGGCCTGGGAAATTCAGACCGTGCGGAGGCGATTCACAGATTGGACTGAATGGTTGGTTGGCCGCGATGGTCGCACGGCAGAACTGGAACGCTGGCGATGGCAAGACTAACAGGCAGTCTGGGGACCACAGTCTGTCGATAGGACCGTTCCGGCCAAGTCCGGGGACTGGGAAACTGATGAACGAGGAACTCTGGTCGTACTCCGTACTCGTATCGTGCTCCGAGAGAAAGCGGGTCGTTCAGGAATACGATGGCTGCACAACGACCAAATAAAAAAAGCAAATTTCCGCACGCTGGATTGCGGTGGACGCTGACAGAATTTTCGTGACAAGGATGTGTCGATCGGATTCCTTGTTACCCTTAATGGTGGTGGAGTCCACACTGGATGGCCATGAGGCGTCCCCTGGATCAATTTACCAACCCTGGTAAGCGAGATTGTCGCCGTCCTGTACGAGCTACTGAGGCCTCGTACCCAGTATAATACGGCAGCACGCGGAAACGGGCAGCTGCCTAGGCTCCGGGGGTTCGAGTCTGTCGAGGGCCGTCACCAAGTGGGCCGCGTAGAGCAATGCGCACGACCAGTGTTGCCTGCAGCGAGCGGACCGCGTATTAGCGTGCGATGAAACTATTCTGGAAAGATGCTGGCGTTGCGGATCTTTGCGAGAGAGAGAGAGACAAAGACAGAGAGACAGAAACAAAAACAGAGACAAGACAAAAATGAGTCGAAGCTGTGGCGATGGAAAGAATGAAGGATCGCGGATTGCGGATTGCGGCGAATATGTTTTTTTATACTTGTCGGATCAACAATTGCCTCTGACACAGTCAACTCTGATGACGAAGGCCGGTTGATCGGTAGCAGTAGGCAGCCGTGAGGCGGAGGGATGAATGGAAATGAAAGACTGGAAGACGGAGGGCGGAAAGTTGAGGCTCCGAAGGCGATGCCGTGGCAGAAGCAGACGCCGTACACAGTAGTCGCACCTGCCGTCCGAGGCTGAGCTGACGTCGTCACTTTCCTGCCTGTCCGCATTCGTCCGCACTCGTCCGCATTCACATTTCCCATTTCCCATTTGCCACATGGGGGAAGCTGCACTCGGTGAATGCGGACCGCTCCTGCCTGTTCCAGATCCCGACAGGGGGGAGGGAGGAGGCGAGGCATCGTACAGGGCACACAGTAACCCCGTGACTTGGTGGCAATACGAGTGCGAGTGCGAATACAGGATATCTTTGCTCCATGCCAAATACCACGTCAAGATGGGTGAGCGGCCATTCACGTACGAGATGCACGATCACATGAGACGCCGCGAACACGAATGCACCAGGTCTGCTGCCTGACACGGCCTCCAACCAGAGACCTACAGGGTAGAACCCCAGAGCCCCAGAGCCCCAAAGCCCAGCAAAAAAGCCAAGAAAAAAAAGCCGAGGAATTTCTGGAATTGCTTTCCTTCTCTGTCGTCATAGGATCCCTTCCGGTTGCTATTCAAGTGTTCTCGTGCCAATGCAGGTGCAGGGATCGCTGGCGGCCGTCAATGCAGGCAACCAGAGTCGTGAAAAATGACCGATGCGTTCCAGGGGAGGACACGCCTTTTGGCCCACCAGGACACTAAAACGCGGAGGACAGGAGGACACTAAAGCACGCCAGCATGCAGACCACCGTGAGGAATCCGGGCTGTCCCAGTACGACGCTGCTACTCGGCCTCGTGCCATCAGGAGAAACAGGGCCAGACCTCTCGTGCTGTTTGTCTTTACGGGTTCTGCACGGGCCGGCATACAGAAAAGATATTGCTCTCAAAGTACGGAGTACGACGTACAAAGACTACCGGGCTCATCTGCACGAGGTCAAGTGACGGGTATCGTACAGAGTATACCCGGTACATGCGGAGTACTTCGTACTCTGCGACTGTGCTCGTACGAGTGGCTCTGGCGGTGATTATCAAACACGCTCAGACGGTCAGGTGGACAAACAGAATCAGCCTGCACGGCAACGAATGGGGACATTTCCGCGTTGCGAACTGTGAGTTACAAACAGGCGAACCTCGGTGTCTACGGAGTACGTACGAGTACCGTGGCGGCACGCACGCGCTGGTGAGTGGCGGGCGTGGCTGGTCAGAGATTACTCGTATGTATCGCATATTATTACGTGGCACACCGTGGGTGCGTGCAGCTCTTCCCAGGCACGCCTACTTACGGAGTACGGGGCAAAAAAAAAAGACAAATTGGAACTGCCAGTGCGTGCTTTTCAGGGCCCCCTCGAGTCTCCATCCGACCTCGATTTGGTTCATTCGGCTCCGGCTCGCCTTAAAAAAGAAGCGGACGCATCGTTCATGCTTGCGAAATGACTTGCGCATTCCCTTACCCCACGATGCCCCGGCCAGATAAATGCGATCTATATCTTCGCTTATGCGATGGATGGCCCAGCCTCTTCCGACATGGGCCAGTGGCTGACGGAAGGGAGGGGGCAGATGAAAGGGAACGAGACACAAGCAACTCAGACATGCATGTTTGACGCGAAACAAACGCCTATCAGACTGCGCAGCACAGAACTCGAACACACCAGCTACTAGCAATCAGCAATCAGCAATCAGCAGTTCAGCCTGGCTGTGTTTTCAGCCTCCTGGGCCCTCCCCACCAACTCGAATGCAACATCCTCGCCGCGCCCCGTGAGATGCTTGGCTAATTATCGCAATTTATTGCATGAAACGAGATCGATGCCAGTACGGAGTATCTTACCCTGTAGTACGGAGTACTCCGTACAAGATAGCTCTTCTCAAAGTCCGTTCAGGACACCGTCGTCTTTCCAGAGCCGTCCCGAAAGGACTGCCAAAATTAGTTTCAGTCCGCCGTTGCCCGTGTATTACACACCCCCCTTTCTACAAAGTACTCCGTGCTCATATTCGTACAGCCTGCCGGAAGTGTCGGTGAGCCACAGTGAGACACGGATAAAATTTTTCGCATACGGAGTACGAAGCCAGAGTACGAGCTTCGAGTACAAGAACGGCGAACCACGACCAAAAGGGCGTGCGTAGGATGCAAAAAATACCACTCGTCCTTGCTTCGTACTTGTATCGCACTCGAGACACGGATGCAAAGGCAGGACAGGTCCCACAAACCAAGCACGGAGTACGGAGTATAGCGTTGCATCTCCCTAATAATTTGTGATGGTAGTGTGGTTACGGTCTGGATCTAGTGCCCTTGGTCTCCCTAGTTTAGCGCCCATAGTGGAGGTCCTGCGGCAGAACCCAACGTTTTTTCCTGGCCGTCCTGCCGTGCAAAGTCTGGATGCCAGTCGATCGTTGCCCTGCGTTGCCCTGGTCTTGTCTCTGCATCGTACGTCGTGCGTGTGTGCACACGACCTTTTTTTTTTTTTTTTTTTTTGCACGGCATGCTTTCTGGAAAAGGCAACCAAAGGCAAACCACAATTTACGAGTCCCCAAAAGAAACAATATCTGCGAGATTTTCTGTGGCCTGTTTGTCCTTCCTTTTTACATGCGCTCCTCGTTATCTCGTGCTCTTTTTTTTCTCTCTCCGACCAGGGTCTTTCGTTGGCTATCAATTTGTGCCTCCTTTCCATCCTGGCTCACCGTGAAAATTTTTTCTTGCCCCTACGGAGGTACTCCGTCCATTTTCATACCCCCCCCCCCTCCCTTCTCCCCTTTTTTTCAAACACAGACCTCCGAACGACTTTGCACCTCCCCCTTCCATCATACCAAACAGAGGGGTGTACGGAGTAGACCAAGCCAAGGAAGAAAAAAAGAATTCCTCTTATTCGTATTCTTATTCGTACTCTTCGTATGTCGTAACAGGTATCTGATTCGTATCTTATTCCGTGCGACGTATTCCGTATTCCGTACCGTATTTTATAATGCTCCTTCTATCAAAAGCGGGCCCTGCCTGTCATTCTGTTCTCTTGGCCCTATGGTTGGGACACACAACAACGGCAGGTGAGGCATGTCAGCCCCCCCGGCAGAAGAAAAGATTCTTACAGCGTACGAGGACGAGACAAGTAGTCCGTACGGAGTCTTGTTCCAACACACACGAAAAAAAAATACCAGCAAACAAGAGCCAGAAACAACAGATCCAGGTTATCGTGCTGGCGCATCCTTCTGCATGCGCCGGTCCTGCTCATTGGCCAGATCGGCATAGGAAAAGCAGCCTTGTTATGCCCTGATGCCCTACGCGCGGTGCGGCCATGCGTTCTGCGTTGCGGTCCAATCTGCGCGTGAAAAAGTGGAGAGGGCAGAAAGGAAAGGAGGGAAAAGAGGAAAAGACCCCCAAGGTGTGCGTCTCCTCCTACTCACCGCAAAGGACCAACAAACGGCCTGATCCCCGATTGGGGACAAGTCGTGCATGGGTACGGAGTACTGCACACTCCATACTCCGTCCTCATAGTCTTTGCAAGCAAGGCAGAAGACCAAGAGGATCAAAAAACAGGGGAAGGGGGCGCCTAATACTCCGTACTCCGTACTGCTAAGACTATCCAGTTTCCGCGTGCACTGCTGCGCACCATCGCACCATCGCACCATTGCTGCAAGTGCACCATTCACGGTTTTGCGCGCTCATCACGGCTCTCATCACTGCGTGGGTGGCCTTGCAGGTCTGCAGGCCTGCAGGCCTGCAGGCCGGCCCAGCCCAGCCCAGCCCATGCGGCCGGCCGCCGCACCAGTCTACTCCTACTTGGCACTATTTGCTCCTAGTACACTGTATGCACACGCCCTGGGCATCGATGGCTACGACAATGCCTACGCCGTAGGCCGCGGCCACTGGCCGGTCGAACCGTGCAGGAACACGACCGCCTCCCTCACCTTGGATCGGCCGGTCCTGATGGCCCCCAAGAGCGTCCGAATCAGGGCCGGCCGCCTAGCACCAGGGAAAAAATAAACAATAACAAACAAAACGTCTCTCACTCGCTCACCGTCTCTCGTATGCTGTCACAGCCTCTCTCTTCACCGACTCGTGCCAAGTCCGACATCCGACAACGGGGAGGGAGGGGGTCCTATCCTGGAGTGCCTCGTGAACAGAAGCAAAAACAAAAGAGAGAAAGAGAAAGCGAGAGAAAGCGAGAGGCCTTGTTCAATATTGTTGTCTGTTATTGCTCCTTACGGAGTATTTTTGGCGGCTCCATCCACTCTGGGCCCGCTGTTGGGTCGCCAACAGGGCAGGCCTTCTCAGCATGGCACGCTGCCTTTCTGACGTAGCCCTGCCTTCGCTTACAAGCCCACTCACACGGCCCACGGGGCTGCAAAAACACCCCCTCTTTCTCTTTTCTTCCCTCTCTCCTCTTTTTCCCCTCCCCAGAGCCCAATTGCCGTCTAGGTCATTCTCTTTTCTCGGCTCGCGTTGGACAAACCTCAAAGGGCGTTCTCGCTCTCTCTTTCCCCTCCTCCCCTCCCGGCAAGAGGTCCCCCAAAAGTGGATAAAAATGTGTGCGTTGGCATGCTCTTTTCTTTCACTACGACGGGCCGAGACGGTTGCAAGTCACTGTCGCTATCACGGGCGATGATGACAGGCGACATATGGCATATAACAGCCGAGCACCTCTTGACATCAACCGTACCACAAATTATGCAACAGGGGAGGTCCCCTCTCGCCGAACTCGCCGGCACAGTCCTTCACACACTGGCTATTGGTTGTTCATGACAACCTTCTCTCCCCCCGGTTTCCCGAGCCGGATGCAATGCGTCCACCGGACTTTCAGGGCGTCCTCAGAGCGTCCATAGAGAATTCAAGAAGGGTTGCCCCCGGGCGAGAGGAGGTGGAGGTCTCTGCTGCGCGTCCTGGTCACAAGGTTCATCGTACCTGTTTGTAGCTTCAAAACTTCCCGGACAGCCTCCGGCCATCGGAGCAGTGGCCCCGGATTGTCTACGGGAGGCCAAGAGACATTCCCGGACAGACATGTCCGGAGGATAGGCATGACAGGCATGAACAGCACAAATAGGGCATCGTCCATGGCTGTCAGGCCCAGAGAAAATCAGCCTTGCGGCTCCCATAGGCAAAAAGTCCCATGCTCCATGTTCCATGATCCTTACTCCATACTCCGTACCAGAGACGACAATAATATTCTTCTTGGTACCTTTGGGCTGCCGTGGCTGAGCACCCACGTGATCGTTGGGCTGCCATGCGCATCCCTCCATCGGACAGGCCCGCCAGCCCAACCGACCCATGTCCATGCCCTGCTCCAAAGGAGTACGAGTACCGTGTAGCCGCCGTCCTACGGTGCCCGTTGCACTTCTGCATGCTTCCATTCGGTTTCCACTGTTGCTGTTGCGACGAATCCCATCGGCTGTTGTGTGCACCAGCTGCTCGTATTATGCACTGCCTGCTTTTTTTTCCGTGTTTAGCTCAACTAGCAAGCGAATTTGTACATGGATCTTTGAAAATGAGAAAATGAGAAAATGAGAAAGTGAGAAAAAAGAGTAGTTCAATAGATGCATGCAAGAGAAAAATGAGAGCACAAAAAATGGTTCCCTCACTACATCGACACCCCTTCTCATCTTCTCTGACCGCCACTGTGGTTCCTGGCCACCTCTTTCTTGTCTTCTCAACATCGTTTTTTTAGCGTCCACAAAGGGAAGTTGGAAGCTGGAAGTGGGTGGGTGGGATGCGTTCTGAGCAATTCCCGGACAGCCGGGTCTTTTCTCATGCCAGGAACTGGTAATGTTTTTTTGTGCGACCACGCGGCAGATTTTTCTATACCTTTTCTCTTGTTTGTGTGCCTGTTTTTATTACTGCTGCTAGTGCTAGTGTTTTTGCCTTTCTTTCTTTTTTTCTTTTTTTCCTTTTCTTCCCCTTTACTCGTGAGAAGTCCTGCATCCTTCTGCATCAAGCGGACCCCCATGTCATATATCCTTTTATTTTTATTCTTACATGTGGGTTGGCTACAGCGATGACTCACTCGCCACTCGTTTAACCCTTGGGCTCATCCTTCAATTTGTTTGGTTCCTGCTACTCATCGGGTCTTTGCACCTTCTCATGCGCCGCAAATCCACAAATGCCCACCATCTCTGCTGGTCGTTGCGGCCGTGCAGAACGTACGAATAACCATGACGTTGGTGTCCCATTTTTTATGCTTCTCAGTGGCCTCTGGAACGACTACGAGCCATTTGTTGGGCTCCTCTTTTCTTTTTCACCCCCTAGGCAGCAGCCCAAAAAGAGTAATATGCCGAGGGGGAGAAGGGAAAAAGGGAAAAAGCAAGAGGAGGGAACCAGGAACTCACCAATCATTCCGCCCCCGTGTGCCTATGAAAATTGACTTGCTGCTGTGAGAATGTTCTTCCAAGCCTTAGTGGCTGATCTTTCTTGCACGGTTCCGAGAAGGAGGTCGAGACAAGTCCATGACAGGCTCGTCCACAGATTCTCGTACAGCCCCTACCCAACATCTTACGAGTACATGTGATGCATTTTGCTGCGCGTTTTGTCGTCGGTCCAGTCAAAGAGCAGCCTTGCCACTAGTCAGTCTGATCACGCAGATACTACCGACGCATCTTGCGTATGACTTGGCAGTTCTGTGCAGAAGCACTGCGGTACTTCGCCTTGCCCATTATTTGCACACCCCTTTCGTACGAAGAGATGTACCTAGGGTTTTGCTCTTTGCCACCGAAACAAGGCAGCGAGGCGCCGAGGCGCCGAGGCATCATCGCCTTGCGCCTCAAAAGGGCTATGGCAAACGTGCCTACCAAGGCATTTCACCCATGAAAAGTTGGCCATAAGCTCCTATGCTAAAAATAGGACATTTCCAAGTCATACAACATCGTAGTTGTCCTTCAAACATGGCTATGCCTTCTTAACTGTTAGTCAGCGAAGGTCATACTACGATGACTAATGTAAACAACTGTAAACAAGCCGAGAGGGATTGTTATTCTAATGTGTCGGAGTAGTAAAGATACTTATGATAAAGTTTTATGCTGTAGAAAAAGCAACCTATCTACTGAGTGTTAAGTCCCTGTTAAGCCAAGGCAACGAGAAACTCTCTCAAGAGATCGGTCATTTGGAGATTCGGGTTTGAGATATTTCAAATAGTATAGTATCCTAGGTAGAATAGACAGTCGAAAGACGGCGGCCCGTTTTCAAAGATGAGGAGAGGTCATATTGGATAAAAGTAGCAGAAGAACATATATAGCTTTTGCTGAGTTATATCTTCAGTCTGCTTCTCTTCAATTGAGAGAAGCAGCTAGACAATATATGAATACACCTATAGTCATGCCTTAATGTAGGAATCCCAAGGTATTGATTCATATGCTACTCATTCTCACTCTAGCTTGTATGATTTATATGAGACATTCTATCTATAGAGTGACAACACACAATAGTTGATACTGTAATCTCGTTGCTTCTAAATATCTAAGTTTCATGAGGACGCTGTCCATTCCGGACAAATATTTCAGTCTTTATAAAACGAGCAGAAAAAGGGGTGTGCATACGATGGACGTCATCTTCAGTGATCACTTTTTCCAGTCAGAGGCATACACACACACGGAGATAAACGCCGTTTTTATGAAAATTTGAAAGATGAGTAAAAGTTCATTCATATGGCGATTACCAAAACCTCTTCACGATTACCCTCTTATTTCCACACACTGGCTGTTTCTGCCCCGGCTTCCTTTCGCTTCTGGTATTCCTCGCTCAGTGAGTTGTATATGGCCTTGATGCGGTCTACCTCCCCTGCCCATTTTTGCCTTTCCTCTGGCTCTGCAATCTGGCTCACCAAGTCTGACAGACTGGCCGACTTGAAGAACTTGTTTGTCTTGTTGTACAGTGGTCGGGCTGCCAGCGTCTCGGGTGTGTCAGACGGTGCGCGCACGCGGAACACTTCCTCGAGAATGTCAATGTCGTAAGGAATAGCAAAGAGATCGCGGCTGTCCTGATATGTAAAGAGGTAATAGAACTCGTCAAATCCAGACCAGGTGATGCCACTGAGACACAGAGAGCAGGGCTCATGGGAAGTGAAAAAAATGCAGTCCTTTGTACTCGGTCGATCTGCCGCCGGCTTCGAAAAGAACGTCTGGATGCAATTGATCTCGCCGTGCAGCAGTGGTGATCCCGTTTCCTTGTTGCCCGTCACGGTGTGCGCTTCGAGGCCGTCTTTGGAGAGAATGGCAGCGCCAAAGATCTTGTTGTCATTCGCGACAGCTTCACGAGTCAGCGGCACAACCTGCTCGTCGAGCACTTTGATAATCTTTGAAACCAGCTCTGTCGGTGAGTGCACTGTTGTTGATGCCATGGTTTTGTCTGAAGTTGTGTTGTACTTGTGAATGCTTTTTTGGCGTCGTTGCTGTTGTATTATGTTGTATTGTCTCGCTGATCAAACAGGCCTTTATAGATGCATTTTCTCAATCTCTTGTTGTTTCTTGAGATTTACCTATTTCCTATCTCTGGGATCCTCTCATTAAAACGCTCGCATTCTTGATTAATAGTTGCCTAATCGCTGACGCCGCCGCTACTTTTCACCGGCGTCGGAGACAACCGCCTGCGATTGTCATTTATCATTCGTCCTTAGCTCGGCGACTTCCGCTTGGGACTTCCTCCTTGTTTGTACCCCGTTTAGCTGCGGCTGAACTCAACATGGATGTTAATTGTACTGTGAAAAATTGCTATCTATACTATAGTTTTCTGATAAGGAGTAAGCTACATCAGACGGGGTTGTCTTTACTAAGTAATCAGAGAAGTAAACCAATGAAATTGCATTATTAAGATCTAACAAGGTATATTTTTCTTATCGGCAATTTATAGTATAAATAGTAACCTTTTTTTTATAGTGCGAGTACGATTAGTAATGCTCTAAAACAAGACAGGGGATTCCAGATTCAGCAGCACGGTTCTCCATTTTGTGGACTAGACTGGCGGAAAAAAAATCTAATCAACGCGGGGCGGGGAAAGAAAGACGTTGCTAATTGTATGTGAGGGATTGCAGGCACAGAGATCGAACGAAAAATGCACTATATTCGTCTGCTTCGACCGCCATCTTTGGTTTGGGGGAAGCAGGCCGTCTTGAATTTTGTGTTGACCATCACCACCGATTTGGGCGAATCGTTTCTCTGCCCCAGTGCCCCAGAAAAACTCTCGGTTGTGCTGGAGGTCGAGACACAGCCCGCCGACACGGATGGCTTACAAGCTGAAGACGCGGACAATGTGGATTCCCTTCCGAGAAAGAAGAGAAAGAGGAGCAGCAGCGAAGAACCAGACACAAACGGGGACAAGCCGGCCCAGACATCACATGCGAAAAAGCACTTCTTCAGGCTAGAGTCACCTGTAAAGCAGCCAAGTGGCAAGACTCCATCCTTACGCTGGACATTGGGGATGCGCGTCCTGAAGATCGATCTCCATGTTCCAAAGGAGGCTCTTGCCTGTCTATCAGACCCTTCCGTCATCCGGAAAAGAATCAGTTTCAGCACGAGCAACCGCAGCCTCTCTGTCATGACGGCGCAACATGTTACAAAAGGCCGGCACTCTATTGTTCCTCTCTGGGTCGATGTCCCTGCTGTGGGAAAAGAGTTCCCACATGTGGCGCTGCGAAGACTCCATATTGGTGACAACGTCTGCAATGGAGCAGTTTATATCGAAGTGGAAGAAGAAATCGGCGAGAGTATCGCACGACACATCTGGGATGCCGGGCTGGCGACAGTGGCATTCCTGGCCGATGCCTGCATGGTCACAGGCAAGCGAGGAGAAAAGGACACATCTCTGACGGCTGCATTGACTAGAATCTTCACAAAGCCAGGCCGCTTGCACATCCTTGAACTGGGCAGTGGTGTAGGCATTCTTGGGGTCGGCTTGGCGAATATAGTTCAACATGCAAGGGACACGGAAACGTCCACGGACGATGACGTCTCCATCCTCCTTACAGATCTGCCGGAAGCTGAAGAAAGGGCCATGGCCAACATTACCCGAGCGAAAATGCGTCTTCCGAAGCAAATCAAAGACGATGGGGAACCATTTTCAAATTTCCGGATAGGCTACGAAAACTTGGCTTGGGATGAGGGATGCAAGGGTAGCTTTGGTTCTAAAGCGACGGACGGCCAGCCTTGGGATTTGGTCATCCTGAGTGACTGTACGTACAACGTCGACATGTTGCCAGCTCTCGTACAGACCTTGTCTGCCCTGCAGTCTGCCTCTGCCTCTGCCTCCTCTTCATCGGCCTCCCTTAGTGTGCTGCTCGCAAGGAAGCCCAGGCACTCGTCAGAGGAGACATTGTTTGAGTTGATGTCTACCGAAGGCTGGAAGTTGCATGCGGGTAGCATGGTGCCTCTATCTATTCTGGATGGCGAGTCTGAGATGTTGGAGTTGTACCTGTACAACAAATAAGAGATGCAACACAAGCTATAAAAGACAAGGACGAATGGGGCTACGAGGCTATTTCATGGAAGAGTCTTGCATTCAAGGCAACCTGGCGTACTGCATAGATTATAGACGGTCGCTGTGGTCAGATTGCCATGCAAAAATGCCCTGGAGGCATACGATAATGTGAACGACGATGAGAGATAGAGAAATAAGCCATGGTCGTTACTATATACTATGGACGAGTTAAGGGGCCGTACCTTTCATAACGTTATCCTTGCAAACATAAGGTTGAGAAATTCTGTGTTCATCACCAAGAATAAAACGTTCTTCAAGAGTTCTTTTCTTACACATATCCCCTATCAAAAGCATATTAGTCGTATTCCTACCCTATTTCCGCTTTAGGCTACCTGCAACAATGTCACCCAATTAAGAACCTAATCAATATTTCCATTATTATTTTCCTACAGAACTGTGATCTTTCTATCCAGTGTTTCGATAATCTACCTCAAAAGCATTTTCGGCAAACCAGCAAGTATAATACATGACGCCGGTAACCCAGTTTTCGCTGGACAGGCCACTCCTACAGCTACCCTCCCGTTTCTTTCAGTAGTATATAATACTATTTTCCTTACTACGTGTATCTAGATTTTCAAATAGTAATATTACATGAGGACTAAAGCAAGGAAAATACATAGAATTCCAAGTATTCCAAGTATTCAACTGGTTGTTAGGCACACAGAAATCGGCGCAAACAAGTATCAGGAGAGCGAGGAAATGGTTGAGGGCAGCCAATAGAAAGAAACCAATATGAAAGAGAACTAAGGACATCTTCCTATTTTTAACGCTGTTTGGTGGAGACTGAGTTTCCGTCCGAATTCCGCGTTCTCCATAAATTCTAAAAGCAGACCAATCTTACAGATTGGAATGTGATCTCTCGGCAGCTCAGCCGGAGGATGACTCGATGCAAATTATCCATTCTGTGATTGGCTGATGGTAATTGGTCATGCAGGCTTTCATTGGGTGTAGATTATCGGAGATCTTATCTTCAACCAATGGAATCGTTTGTGATGACCATTTTGCCTCCCCGAAATCACGCCTAAACGAATTATGGCCTGTTCCGGACTGGAATCATCTGCTTTTTCAATGGTACATTCTTAAGTCAGCACAAGTCTTGTCGCTGTATAAATATAGGCCCATCCCATCCTCTTGCCAGGCATCCTTCTTGTTCTTCATCTCCAACATCTTCCATCTCTTCTACATCTACCAACCAAACCAACACTCTGTTCTTTCCTCTTTCCTATCTTCTTCTTCCTGCCAATACAATAATTTCCTAAAAAGGAAATATCACCAAGAGCTTTAGCCTCGCTTTAGTACACACACACATCCATCTATTCGAAATGGCTCCCTCTACATGCTGTCGCAAGGGCGGTGACGAGTGCATCTGTGGTGAGTTTCTCTCTTTTCTTTGCCTGACTCTTTCTTGTCCAGCCTTGCTAACAGACACAGCCAAGAATGCCACCTGCTCGTGCGGCAAGCGCTCGGCGCTTCACTGCGACTGCAACCGGGCTGCCACTGAGAACGCCACGACGGGTGATCGTTGCAGCTGTGGCCAGCGCCCGGCTGGTTCCTGCACCTGCGAGACCGGCAGTGCCTCGGCTCACGAGATCGATTTCACGACGAAGAAATAGACGGCTTTCCTCAGTTTATATCTGAGAAGTGCTGTTTGGGTGACCGGGAATCTGCATCGTCTAGTAGGACAACTGGAGTATCAATGGGTGGGAAAGACTTGGGACTAGGAGTCATGGTATTTTGAAGGAATTGCAAAAAAAAAAACACAGAATGAAACGAGGAGGGGATACCTTTTCTGCATTATTTCTTAGCACAACAAAAATCTCAAAGTTTACGTGGTTGTTTACGTACATCAACGCCTTTCATTGCGGTGTTTTATCCTGCAAACTATCCTCATCCTCACAGTCTCGAAAGGGGACAGCTATTTTCTCAAAGACGACAAACTCCAGAGGGTCCATGCCCAAACAAAATTAAAAGAGAGAAGGAAAGAGGAAGAAGATAGAAAAGAAGAAAAAAGGAAATAGAAAAGAGAAAAAAAGAGGTAAAAAAAATCAACAAAAACAGATAGACCCAGTCTCAGTTCATACTTTTGGTTTCTTTAGTTGGCCGCCTGCGGCCTCTGCTGCCCTGTTTGGCTTCTGTTGCTGCTGGATGCCTCCTGGGCATCATGCAGACCGGCGCTGGCAGCGCTCTCGCCCACCTGCAATTCGTCCTCGGGCACACCAACGCCCACGCTGCCCGCCACGCTGCCAGTCATGCTCAGCATGCTGGTGACGCGCTCGCGTCCGCTCTCCCGTGGTGCAGCGATTCTGGCTCCGCCACCGCCACTGATGGCAGACCCCATGTGTCCAGTATTCATGCTGGCTGTGGTGCTGGCGCTTTCACTGCGTGCGTGGCTGGAATCGCTCGTGCGCCGACGTTGATGCGAGGACGATGTGGATCCGGCAGCAGCTGTCACAGACGAGGACGATGCCCCCGTAGTGCTGGCCCCAGCCACAGCCGCCACTGTGGCTGTGACCGATGCAGTGGCAGTAGCAGCAGCAGCAGCAGTAGCAGTGGCAGCAGTAGCAGTAGCAGCGGCGGCAGCGGCAGTTGCCGCCGCTGCCGTCCGCTCCAATTCTCGGATCCGTCGTCTCAGAGCCTCATTTTCGCGCTTGACGCTCTCCAGCTCGGCTCGGTAAAAGGCAGTCTCTTCATAACGTGCAGTTCCGGGCACAATAGCTGGTGACATGTCGCTGGAAGAAGGCGTGACCATGCTTCCACGCAGCCCGTGGGCAGTTTGTTGTTGGTGCTGCTGAAAGTAGCTTGCGCCGACTGAATCGTAAGAGTGGCTGTACGACGACGGTCCTGGTGAGTTGGTGCGGCTGCGGCGTGATGCCGTGCTGTTCTGGCGGCTCATGCCCGGGGCAGCCGACTGGCGGATGGGCACAGGGGCTGTTGGGCGAATGGGGGCCGGAGCAGTAATGCCCACGACGGAGTGTCCGGCAGCAGCGGTCTGACTGCGGGTGCTGGTGTTGGAGTATGTGCGGTTGTGGCGGCCGGCAGAGGAGGGGATGGAGAAGCCGGAGGCTCCTGAGAGGAAGGAGTGAGCGTCCTGGGCGGGTGCGGCAGAGGGTGCAGAGGCGTCGGAGCCGGCGCCAGCTGAGGCAGATGAAGCGTTGGACACGACGGACGCATTTTGGGCACGGAGAAGCGTCAGTTCACGAGTCAGGCGGTTCACCTGGGGGGTCTAGTTAGCATAAACGGGGCTAGAAAAAAGGACCAGTCTTTGGTTTCCACTTACCACAGCTTCCTGCTCCTTTTCCAGCTGCATGTGCAATTCGGCAGCCGTCAAAGGTCGGGGATGCCGCAGGGGACCCGGGCCAGGGCCGACGCCTGGGCCATCTCCCGGGGGGCCGGAGCCAGGCAGCCCTGCAGACGGCGGGAAGTATGGGGAAGGTAGGGAAGCTGTGACGGGTGTACCCTGGCTGACGGCGATTTGGTTCGAGGGGAAGACATGGATGGACGAAGGAGAAGGGGGGACAGGAGGATGGGCGATTTGGTTGGAGAAAGAGGCGGCGGACTGGCGTGTGGTGACCAGCACACGTGGCGACGGTGGAACAGAGTTGAGATCAGGCATATTTGGAGCGCAGGGAGCAAGGAACAGGCGGGGCGGGGCGATGACAGGCCGGGGGCGAGAAAAGGAGGATGGGAAGCAGTTTTGGTCTTTTCTGGCGGATGATGTCGAAAATTCGGAGCGCTGGAAACAGAAAGCAGGCAAACTATACGAGGAAACAAACCGGGGTATTGACAACAGCAAACAAAACAGCAGGGCGACAACGTCCCCTGGGCAAGCAAACAGAAGACTCCAATGTGTGGTGGTTTGTCACAAGGACCGTTTTATGGTTTCGGAGGAGGTTTGACAAGTGGTGACATGATTCGCTGGAGCCTACGCCCGAGACGCAGGATTAATGGACCCACATTCGGCTGTAGGTTTGCGAGCGATACGGTGTATAGACTGTATAGACTGTATAGACTGTATAGACACTGTGCTTCTGGATAGAGAGAATCGTCAGTGTACGGACTGCGGACTGCGGACGCGGACTGCGGACTACGAGTAAGAACAAAAGCAATGAATGCCATCTGATGACGGATCCGGACATTCTACGCAAGCGTGTACGAACGGAATGCTCTAGCAGTCCGACTCCGCAAGCCGGATGCCTCTGGTCTAGACTCCGGCGCTTACTAACACCAAGCTTAGTCGAGTGTCACGTGACCCATGATCATGTCGGCGGCCCCTCCTTTCTGCACCCATCACGGCTTGCATGAATTACCGGTTTTGAGTTTGTTATGTGCGAACCAGATATGTCAGTTGGGTTCTGATCCGAGATCTATTATTGGCTCGGTACGAAACACAGTTGGTTCCAGCTCCAAGCTCTTGGAAAGCATCATGACCACCTTCCAGAGCAGAAAGAGAGCAAAAAAAATAAAGAAACTCAGATCTGCCAATCTAGCGCAGCTGAGCTGTACGGCGCCAGTCTTGCTCTACTGCTATAGGCATCCCTTGCACCAGTAAAGAAGCTTCCTTCTTCATAACCTCCCGCTTTGAGAGGGCGCTAAAGCGAGCTTGCAGCCCACTAAAGCTTCGCTGAGGCGCCAACAGCACAGCCACTACAGCCCACCTGATGGCCTGCCTGGCGACACGTCTCCAGGGCCCACTTAAGCTGGACAGTGATGACGTTTGTTCTGCCCCTCCTTTCGTTCTTTCCCCGGCAAGCTAGCCATGCAATGCCTGCCCGGACAGGTATGTGTAAGGGGCTTTGGGAGGCAGCAGGGCCCCCAAAGTGTATTTAAGAGCTGCCACTTTGTCCCGCCATCGCCTGATGGTCTTCTCTTTCTTCCTCCCATCACACTTTGTTTCTTCGTCTATCCAATCCACCGCCATCATGTCGAGCCCCAACACTATCACCGTCACCAACATCGCCTCTGCGACCTCTGATAAGGAGATCCAGGACTTTTTCAGCTTCTGGTATGTTGGTTCTTCCACGTGACATGACTTCTCGTCTTCTCGTCTTCTTGTTTTCTCATCTTCTCATATTTTCATCTTCCCTTTTCTCCTCTCCTCCTCTTGTCTTTATCCTCGTCTCCTCTCTTCTCCTACTAACTCTCCCAGTGGCAAGATCACCGATATCAAGGTGACCGCCGAGGAAGCGTCCAAGTCGGCTGTCGTCGTCTTCGAAAAGGACACCGCTGCCAAGACCGCCCTTCTCCTCAACAACACACAGCTCGGCCCCAACCACATCAGCGTCACCGGCACGGCCAAGCCCGAAGAGCCGTCGTCAGAGACCACTACTGCCGCTGCCGCTGCACCTTCCGAGACCGCCGACACCACTGCTGCTCCTAGCGCCGAGGCCGTCAACATCAGCCAAGAAGAGAAGCCTCGTGCTCGCATCTTTGCCGAGTACCTCGCCCACGGTTACGTCATTGGTGACGCCGCTCTCGAGCGCGCCATCGACCTCGACCACAAACACAACGTCACCACGCGCTTTGCCGCTACCCTGCACAACCTCGACGCCAAGTACCACGCCGTCGACCGCGCCAAGACCGCCGACCAGTCCTACGGCATCAGCCAGCGCGCCAGCTCTCTCTTCAGTGGACTCAGCTCCTACTTCGAGAAGGCCTCCAACACTCCCAACGGCAAGCGCGTTGTTGACTTTTACACAGTCAAGCAGCGCCAGGCCAAGGACATCCACGAGGAGGCCCGCCGTCTGGCTGAAATCAAGAAGCAGGAGTTTGGTGGCAGCGCCTACAAGGCTTCCGGCCTCAGCAAGGTCTTTGGCGAGCCCAAGCCCACGGCTACCGAGACGGCGGCCGAAGCAACGCCAGAAACAGCACCCGCGGCGGCGGCGACAACGGCAGACACAACTGCCGCAGCAGCTTCCTCCGAAAAGCCGGCTTCCTCTTAAATAGGTTCGGGATCGTTGTTCGCAATATGGGACGGACCGTCTGTGCCTTTTTCTTGCCTCTGCATTTCATCGTTGGGACTTGGAACTACCATAATAGTGGTCTATAGATGCAAATTCTAGTATAGCGGAAGATATAAACTACTTTTTCTGCTGACATGCAAAGCACAATACCCAATGCCAAATGCAAAATGCGAAATGCAGAATGAAGACTCGTATTCTCCTTAGTCAAACACAATCTTCTTGCCCTCAAATGTCGCCGTCTGCGCCTTTTCCTTGGCCTTTTTGGCTGCCTCCCAACTGGGATGCAATGGCTCGTTGCTCTTGGCTTTGCTCTCGCCCGCCGCCTTCTTCTCCTTGCCACTGTCCCATCCTCCCGCAAGCTTGCCCTCCTTGGCCATTTTGCGCCGGAGCCACCGCGGGCCATCGCCAGCATCTACAGCGCCACGCTTGGCATCCCATGCCGCACCTCCATCCTTGCCGCCCTTGCCGCCCTTGCCACTCTTTCCGTTCTTCTCTTCATTCTTGAGGTGCCGTGCCTCATCCTTGTACTTCTTCTCCCAGATGGCTTGACGTGCTCGCTGGCCGCGCCGGTTCTTGCGTTGTCCCAGCATGCGTTCAGCGGCCGCTTCGTCGGACCGACGGCTGCCATCGCTGGAATCACCTCCGTCCGAAATGTAGCCTCCCATGAGTGTGGGCAGGAAACGCGAGTCGGCTGCCGTCTTGCCCCTGGATAAATCTGTGGCTTGGCGCTTGCGCGGCGGCCCGTCCTCCTCGTCGCTGTCGCTGTCACTGTCGCTGCCATCGTCATCGTCATCGTCATCTTCTTCTGACTCCGACTCTGATCCCTCGGCGGACCCCGATGGGACCTCCTCCTGGGCCGAGTCTTCGTCAATGGAGAAATCTTCCATTTCTTCCTCTTCGTCCTCCTCGTCGTCCTCTTCCACCTCTGCAGGGCCTTCCGCAAGAGCCTTCTTGTACTTGGCCCGTACCGTCTCCACGTCTTCCTCCTCCTTGTCCTCTTCGTCTTCCTCGTCCGACGAGCCAGCCAATCTACCGTCAAATTGCCTGAGTGCCTTTTCCTCGGTATCGGCATCCGGCTCCTCCCCCTTGGCCTCTTCTTCTTCGTCATCGTCATCTTCCTCTGTATCGGGCATTTGCTTGATCTTCCTCAAGATATCGATATCGGGGGCCAACTTCCCGGTCTCGATGGCCATCCGCTCTGCCTTGGTCCATTCTGGCCGCTGGTGCCGCCCGGGAATTGGCACACACAATAACAGGCATATGCCTGTCACAACCTTGGACACTGATTCTCGTACGATTATCCGGTTGAACAGGGAACTCGTAACGTTGTGCAAGTCGTTCTCGCTCCCGTGACGGTTCGGCGCCGGCGGACGCTTAGCAATGGTGTCCAGATACTGCGGCAGGGGACTCTCGGTCTCAATTAGTGCCGGGATCCGTAGCATGGTGTGTGTAAGATGCAGGCGTGCCGTCATGCTGAGGTCGAGCGTCTTAAGGACCTGCTCTTCGCGTTCGTACCGGTGTAACTTGCTGAAGATCTCTGCCACCTCCTCTTCGCTGGCCTTTCCACCGTTCTCCTTCTCCAGTTTCTTGAGTTTTTTCTTCGTCACTAACTTCTCCTGGGAAATTCGCTTCGTCTGCTGCTGCCGCTCGAAGCCTTTGGCTTTCTTCAGTGATTGTGCGACATCGTGAACGCCGCGTTCGAATCGCTTTTCCGCAAGCTCTGGCTTGGGAACGGGGATACTTATGGTCTTCTCCTTTCCCTTCCGCAGCTTCTTCTCCCTGAGTTTGGGAACGGTCAGCTTTCTCTTCGGCATGATTGCAGTTAAATCGGTGCACTTTGGAGAAGTATATGGGAGAGCGTGAGACAACTCGTCGCAAAAGGTCCAATACAAAAAAAAAGAACCTGTTATCGCCTATCTCTCTTATCAGACCCCCTTATTTGCATATGCAAATATCAATGTTGAGCCTAATGCAGGCACTCTACGCGTTGCGGGGACTCGTGCTCGTAAAACCCGATCTGCTTGCCAGTGCGACCGACGCGTGACTACGCGTCAGAGGAAGAAACTTGTCAGCCATAAACAGCAGCAAGCCTCGTCCGAGCTGAAGCCCGCGCATACGATCAACAGGACTGCATTGGCGGAGATATTTTGTTTCTTGGGTTGCCCCGATCTTGCGCTACGTCCAATCACGATTCTCTGCCGGCAGAGCCGCATACCCCTTTGCTTGGATCCTTCGAACTTTGTTGTCTGTCGTGTCTGTTTTGTTGTTTTTTCCTTCAACCACCGCCACGATGATGAGCTCTAGAGCAGTCGGCAAGGACCCGGTTCATCAACAGCCATCTCGAGATGAGTTTCACCGCTTGTCCGAAGACCAGCGCAACCAGATCACAGAGGCAGTGGGTGCCGCCTTTTTCTTTTTCTTTTTCTTCCCCTCCCCTTCGCCACGTGTCTGGGTCGAGGACGCTCTGACCACTGGCCTAGTTTACTGTCTTTGATGCCGACAAGGACGGGCGCATCGACTACCACGAGTTCCGCTTCAGTCTCCGCGCGCTCGGCTTCGACCTACCCAAGCAGGAGACCTTTTCGTACCTGACCAAGTATGCACAGCCGCCGACGGCATGGCCACGCGACAAGGAGTGTGCGCCTATCTGGCGCGAGTTTACACTGCCGGCGTTTCAGGGCATCGCCGGCAAGCTGATGGCCGAGCGTGACCCAGACACAGAGTGTCGGCGGGCATACCACCTGTTCGATACGGACGGCAAGGGTGTCATTACGGTGGAAGACTTGCGGCGGGTGATGAAGGAGATTGGGCAGTCCATGGAGGAGAGCGAGCTGGTAGCCATGATCCGGGAGTTTGATGCCGACGGGAAGGGGTAAGCTCGGTTCTGGGTTGTCGGTTCTTGTTTGCCGCGGCATACTAACATACGTTCTAGGGGTATCAACGAGGAGGAGTTTGTCAAGATCATGATGGCGAAGCGGCAGCTGTGAAGCGGCAGGGCACGGCACGGCAAGGCACGGCAGCGATGGTCTTGGGAAGGCGAGAGAGAACGTACGAGCATCACGACACATAGCATTGCCAAGAGAAGAGTCGGCTTATTTCAGAATACCAGTTGCTTTTCTGTTTTTTTTTTTTTTGCTCTCTCTCATTGCCGTTGACCTAGAGCCGACCCTGCCCGGGGAAACGGCGTGTCGCGGCTACGGTTGCGGCTGCGGCTTCAAAGGTAATATCGCGATATGGGCATTGCCATATTGGGACAAGAAAATGGCATGCTCGTGGCAAAAGTACGATTATTCATGCAGCTGAGACGTCGACTTGCCTTATCCCTTATCGTGTGCAGTCTGCCGCCTGTCCGCCGTGCCGAGACCGACGCAGGGCCAATTCTGCCGATTCTGTGCCCGAAGCCGTTCCGAAGGGTCGATGGCAAAGCGACGTCGGCAGAAGTCGGAGAAACGGTGTAGGAAGGAAACTGCACAGCTTACGAAACGAACGTGGGAGGAGTGGAGAGCGTAGCAGCAAAGCAGCCAGCTACAGCCGAGAAAAGATGGCCATGTCTGATACATTGCTGCCGCCGGGGACGTCTGTCGTTAGCGGCCGAAGGGAAAGATACATACATACAAAAGCACAAAGGCACAAAAGCACAAGTGCATGCAAACAGGGGGCAAAACAGAAAGCACGCTTGGTAGAAGTTGTGGGGAAGTTGGAGGAGGCGCAGTTCCGAAAAGTTTTCGTCTACGTTTTAGGAAAATTCATGGAAAAGTACTTTGTACCAATGCTTGTAGTTGTCTACACGATCGGATAGCATTGTCCCGGCGGCCATGCGGGCTGAAAAGAAGGCTTATTCACGGGCCCTCCCAGACATCTATAGAGCTATCATGTGAGGCCAAAAAAAATGCGCAGAAAAAGCATCACATGCGCATAATAGGCGGACTTGTAAGCAGAGCCAGGCTCATTCAGCCAAGGGACAAGTACGAGCGCCAGTCACGGGGAAGCGCGGTTACGTAAGGATAGACGCTTAAAGACGAGTACTTTGGGTGCCGAAGAATCTGCTCGACAACTCATGTACCTCGGAAAAGACCGGAACCACCAGAATGGCGGGGTCCCTGAGCGGCTCCGTGCTTTGCTAGCGCTAGTGGGAGACAGGGGTCTTTGCCATCTGGGGAACTTGGTTCTGGGCCTTTTTTGGCTGGCTACGACGACATCGAGCATCATTTTTGTCGTATTCGTACACCTCGTTTGCTTTTTGGATGCCGTCCAAGTGGAGAGAGGGGCGTGTGCATCTTGCCCGTTCCGGCTCATTGCTGTCTACTGTCTGGGAGGCAGCCAGGAGAGGTGATGAACATGGACACACCCTATCCGGCGAATAGGCACACGACATACTGGAAGACTACCCCGGTTTGTTCCTAGGCAGGCCGTTTGAATGGATGTTGACCCTACGGTGACCTTGTTTTTTCTTGTTCGCATGTTGTATGGATGACGTTCAGCCCTGGTTGCATTGGTGGGCGTGCATAGGCGTGGGATGGCGTTGGAAGTAGGAGTACGAGTACGAGTAGCCTACGAGTACGGAGTACTAGCAAGCGATCTTGGCGTACAAGCCACAGGCAAATCTGGAGCACCAATGACAAGGATCTTGTCAAGCCAGATACGATGTACTCCGTACTTGTACAAGTACCTTTTTCCTCCTCCACTTCCTAGCCACATGACATGGCGAGGAAAACTCCACACGTTCTCGTTCTTAGTTTTTCAGCAGCCGTCTAGATCACGAGCAGAGCCTTGGAAGTATTGTTCCGGACCAAAGGCAGACGAGAAGAGAGTTATTCGTGGCTCGGCACTTCCGAAATGCCATGGGCCCTGTCTTTCTCCTCGTGAAAAAAAAGCACCCGGTTATGGCCTGTGCCCGCAGTATGATTCCCCGCTGGGAACTTTTGATAGTGGGGTGGCCCCTGTTTGCAGGAATAGATACGGAATATGCTTCCCGGTAGCCAAGCATTCCAGACTGTTTGCTTGCTGCGCTCAGCCATTGTGGCCGAAAACAATTCGGGTCCGCTTCCCGGAATCACCCCGTTGAACCCCAGCTTTGGCCCATGTCATGTTATGGTTGCTGATCTCGGGTTCGGCCCAGAGACGGCTTCTTGTTCTTTTCTGCTGGTCTGAGTATTGCTGAGTACGAGAACGAGCGGAGGAGGGGACAAGTAAGGGAGGGGGTGTGTCATTAGTCCCTCTTTGACATCACCTTTTTGGTTGCGGTTCCTTCTTATAAAAGCGGGTTCACCTCGATTCCCAGCAGCTCTCTGTTGCATTCTTCTATCGATACACATCACACTCTCCAATCACCTTGCATCCCCACCGTCTCTCTGGCCTTGTGCATTGCCCGTGTGGATCATTCCTCCCCCTTTCTTTGCTGCTCGACCCTTGTGTCTCCATCAGACTAGGATACGCTAAAGCGCAACGCTATCTTCCGCCTTTCGCATACTCCATATTCTACTTGGACCTTGTAAGTACGAAGAAGGGGTCGTAGGGTAAACACGGCCCCGGAACCCACTCACGAGTGGCGCTCGTTCCCGGCAACGAAAACAGTCATAGCCGAGCCGATAGATTCGTGTACGGAGTAGATTCTGACGACTTGCAGATTTATATATAACAGCCATGAAGGATCCCGTCAAGCGTACTGCTTCTCCCTACGTTAACCCATCAGTCAAAGGCCCCCAATCTCAGCTTCTCTCTTCTCGCCAGCCTGAAAACAAAAGTAAGCCGTTCTTGCCTCATTTTCTGCTTGCTGGCTTGTCTAACAACGCAGTGGTTTCTACCGTCAACAAGACCAGCCTCCACCCCGCCGGTGTTGAGTATGTTCACCACTCTTCTGTCCCAGTTTTGTCTCCTGCATGCTAACATCTCAGGCCGCATCTGGATCACACCGAACTCGGTATGCCGCACCAGACCGAAGAACCTGCTCATCTCAGTGGTCTATACTAACAATTACCAGAGGAGGAACTCCACGAGAAGGCGCACATTGACTACGACCGTGTTGCCATTGTAAGTTCTCACGTGCCTCCACGTTCAATCCCTTTTCTCTTTCTCACACCACACAGGTCCCCAACCCTTCGGTGCCTTCCCTCTATGAGGACGCTCTCGTCTACGAGCCCGGCTCCGGCATCTCGTCTGCCGGCGCCCTGACTGCCTACTCTGGCAAGAAGACCGGCCGGTCGCCCTCCGATAAACGCATTGTCCAGGATGAAGGATCTGAGGGCAACATCTGGTGGGGTCCTGTCAACAAGCCGATGTCTGCTGAGGTAAGAATTCCGTTCTTTTTCTTTTTTCTTCCATTCATTGGTTTTCTGTGACACAATTCCCCTCTTTTGTCTCTCCTACCGAGAGTTTCCGTTGTCGCGTGCCTGCGTCCGCATCCGCATACTTGCGCTTCCCTTTCCCCGCGGAATGTCGCTTACGTCACGAGTCGTGGGACAAAATAAATTCTTTGGGCTGGACCACTGAGCGGGTGGCCTTTGTTCGTCCCACGTCTCATTGGAAGCGGTTCCGACAAATCCCTTTACCCCACACTGCCCAAGCTACCCCGCGCCGAACGACAGCCGAGCTAGTGCTTGCGCGGCCCACTTTCCCCGAATCCCCCCAATTCACGTGACTTTTGTGATCGATCCTTGATCCTTGATGATCCTTTCTTGTGGCTAACATGTGAACCATCACAGGTCTGGAAAATCAACCGTGAGCGTGCCATCGACTACCTCAACACGCGCAGCCGTATCTACGTGATCGACGGATATGCCGGCTGGGACGAGCGCTACCGGATCCGTGTGCGCGTGGTGTGCGCGCGCGCGTACCACGCCCTCTTCATGCGCAACATGCTGATCCGCCCATCGCGTGAAGAGTTGGAGCACTTCCACCCCGACTACACCATCTACAACGCGGGCTCGTTCCCGGCCAACCGCTACACCGAGGGCATGACGTCTGGTACGTCGGTTGCCATCAACTTTGCCGAGAAGGAGATGGTCATCCTGGGCACGGAGTACGCGGGCGAGATGAAGAAGGGTGTCTTCACGGTCATGTTCTACGACATGCCCATCAAGCACAACGTCCTGACGCTGCACTCGTCGGCAAATGAGGGCCGGGACGGCGACGTCACGCTCTTCTTTGGTCTGTCGGGCACGGGCAAGACGACGCTGTCGGCCGACCCCAACCGGCTGCTGATTGGCGACGACGAGCACTGCTGGAGCGACACGGGCGTCTTCAACATTGAGGGCGGCTGCTATGCCAAGTGCATTGGCCTGTCAGCTGAGAAGGAGCCGGATATCTTTGGTGCCATCCGTTTCGGCTCGGTGCTGGAGAACGTGGTGTTCGACCCCGAGACCCGTGTGGTGGACTACGACGACGCGACCCTGACGGAGAACACGCGCTGCGCGTACCCGATCGAGTACATCCAGAACGCCAAGATCCCGTGCCAGTCTCAGACGCACCCCAAGAACATCATCCTGCTGACGTGCGATGCGCGCGGTGTGCTGCCGCCCATCTCCAAGCTCAACCGGGCGCAGGTCATGTTCCACTTCATTTCCGGCTACACCTCCAAGATGGCCGGTACCGAGGTCGGCGTCACCGAGCCCGAGGCCACCTTCTCCTCCTGCTTCGCCCAGCCCTTCCTGGCCCTGCACCCGATGCGCTACGCCCAGATGCTGGCAGACAAGATCGACGAGCACAAGGCCAGCGCGTGGCTGCTCAACACCGGCTGGGTCGGCGCCGGCTTCGCCCAGGGCGGCAAGCGCTGCCCGCTCAAGTACACGCGTGCCATTCTGGACGCCATCCACTCGGGCGAGCTGGCCAAGGGCCAGTTCGAGAACTACGACATCTTCAACCTGCAGGTGCCTACATCCTGCCCGGGTGTGCCGTCGGAGCTGCTTAACCCCAAGGCGGCCTGGACGGCTGGCCACGCCAGCTTCAACGCCGAGGTGAGCAAGCTGGGTGTCCTGTTCCAGGAGAACTTCAAGAAGTACTCGTCGGAAGCGACCGAGGACGTTGTCAAGGCCGGGCCGATTGTCGCATAAGGAGACGAAAAAGAATGGGTGAGAGAGGGTGACAAAAAGCACCAGAATCAGGCTGCATGTGACAAATCCATGTAACTGCATGTGTTTTTTTCCTTGTTTTCTTGTTTACTATATTGGGTTTGCAATCTAGCGACGAAGGCCGCCGACCTCGCCAAGAGGCCTGCCTTCCTGGTCCATTACGGAAAGGGGCATACATACATGGGCAATAGTTACACGCACACAAGGTCGTGAGACATTAGAGTCCACGAATGGTATTACTAGTTTGAATAAGAATGGAATCTGCCAGTCTATCTCTTTGTTCTCCATATATACTCTCTGCTACTCTGTTTTGTGCTTGTTATCGACGTCGGTCTCTGTTGCTGTGTCTGACACGGCTGCTTCGTTTCCATTGGTCAGCACCGGCTGCTTCACACACACAATCCACTTGAGGTAGCCAAAGGGCCACAGATGGCACGTTTCACCACTGTGCAACTTCCAGCGGGCGAGGTCAGCCGGTGCGGCGCCGCATGTCTGCAGCAGGACGTCGGTCTCGTCAGGCGTACGCGTGCGCAGCATAGACATCCAGCCGTCGAAGACGAGCACAAAGGGCAGAACGGGCACGAGATAGGTGAAGATGAGCGTCATGGGTGAGCGCCAGCACCAGGCGTAGTAGGGGGCCATCAGTAGGATGCCAAGGCCAAAGACGAGCGTCGTGACAAAGGCAGCGAGGGAACGGTCCTGGAGCTCAAAGATTCTGGAGGTCAGGAAAAAGAAGAAAAGAAAAGAAAAGAAAAGAAAGAAAAAAGTGCACCTACCCAAACCCATCACTTGTCTCGACCGTGTTGCGTAGAATGGCTCGGGCCAGCGGGTCGTCAAAGTGGTGGAAGGCGAGACTAAAGAGGCGGAAAACGCGAGGCGGTTCTGAAGCCTTGTCGGTCTTAGCGGCAAGCCCAGCAGCCTGCAGGATAGCTGCAGGCTCGGCCGCACTGGCGTCCACGGAGTCCGGGGCATAGTGTACATTGGGGCTGTTGGCGGCTGCAATTGCCCATTCGTCGACGTGTGGATGCAGGTCGGTCAGGACGAACTGAATAGGAGCAGGTGAGACATTGACAGCGTCTTGTGTCTCTCTCTTCTCCTCGGTCTTGCCGTTAATGATTCGCTCAATGCTAGGCGTAGGACCGCCTCCGCCGGCACAAAAGTCGATCATGGTCCAGGGACGCCGGGCGGCAGCAGGTTGTGTCTCTGGCGGGACTTTTGCCAAGACTTGTTGCTGCAGGACTTCAGCCACCAACTGGGCCGGGGATGCGCGCTGCAAGATGGGCACGCGAGTGATCCAGGCGCGGGTCAGAGCAGCCTGAATGCGGCGGCGGAACCATGGGGGAAACCTGCATGGTTAGTTGTCTGAGAAGCTCCAAAAAGGCAGAAGAAGCAGAAGAAACAGAAGAAAATATCTTACCATGGCTGGTCGTCAATCTCAAAGACGTGCATGCGGGGGACGAGAGGGGCCATTATGAGCGTTATCTTGGCAGTCGCGAGTTGGGCGGAATGCTGCAGGTGTCAGGTGAGAGACTCGTGGACAATTCCAATGTCTGAGAGGAAGACGTGGTGATGTTGGCGGTGGTGAAACAGAGAAGAGGTGGCCATGGCGGCGCACGGAGATCAGACCCGCGCTGGCGACGCGTTTCACGAATCACAGAGGAGTGATTTCAGACAGGCATGTGCGATTTAGAGTCAAAGGCAATACGAGTACCAAAAGACCAAGAGACCGGAAGAGCGAGACTCAATACTGTGTACTCCGTAGGCGACAAGTCGGAACCGGAGCCGAACCTACAGGATGAATAATATTAATAATCCGGAGTACGGAGCAAGATACTCCGTACGGAGACAGCGAAGCCAGTGGCTTCGGCGCTTCAGCGCTTCAGCGCTCCATGCCCTAAAGGGATTCTCCCACTTTCCAGTCACCGCCCTTGCGTTGCACTGCATTGCGCCCTTGCACCTGCCGAGGTACTGCAGGAAAACACGACGCTAAATTTCTTTTGCTTCATGTGGCCAAGACTCGCGTCCCAACAAATCTGTTGGATCTATAGAATAATATGCGCAAGGCTTTGCCATCGGCTTACGACATCCTAGATAAGAATACGATGTGTACGAAGTACTCGTACGGAGTATATTTAGGAGTATCTTACTCTGTACGGTTTGATTGACAGACAACGTCCGATCACCAGGCCATGGATCAGTCATTTCATGTTACCATTCGGACAAACAACCGAAACGAGACGGTGATGGTGATCTTGGGCTAACTGGTACTCAGTATATGACGTATCTTCCGAGTGGTGGGTAGTCAGCAACGAAGGATCAGACAAAGTGAGTAATACACAAAATATCGATAGGGGATTCGTAAGATTTGTGGACCGGCATCTACGTATCTTACAAAGGACGGAGACGGAGGTGGAGGTTAGGAAGAAGATTGAGCGAGCACCGACGGAGTACGGTCCGTTGGGACAGAGTGGTGGGCAGACTCAAAACTGCAAGATGTGCAGTCGCTGATCGGGGATTCCATAAAGACCGTTTGCCCACTCGTACGAGTCGTACGATGAGGGTTGTTCTTCTACTAGTAAGTAGTCCGTTTTATTGGTGTTGGAGAACAATACTCCGTACACACAGATCCCTTTCTCATACAAGGGCAAGGGTGTGAATATACGAGAACGAACCCGAATGAACGAGACAACAGCTGAGCAATGTTACAGGACGGCAGCTGCAGGATTTTCATACGACGCAAATGTCTCACGGACTAGTGTACAAACCCAAGGACGCCCGGGTATGGCCACCGATAAGATTCTAAGCGCAGTAGACGTCACTCCGAATCCCGTCTCAGCCATACAAATACAGGGTAGATGCCTCGGCTCATTCTGGCCTGCCAATATGCACCCACTAATATGGCGCCTGTAGTGGGGTCCGCTAGTTTTGGCGCCGGCTTGCCATGCTCTTTTGCGCCCCTACGCCGGACTCCTATTGACACGGCACAGTCATTTCTGTGGCACGGCCGACTGATGTGCATGCCACGTCGGCCGCCAGAGGACGGGGGGTCATTCCTACGCGTGTTCTGTATTGCTCGTACGGAGTACATGTTTACTTACATACTGTCGATAACGTTGGTAAAAACAGAAAGAATGATGTTTCTGGCTCTTAAAAAAATAAAATAAAAAAGACCTCGGTACCGCGGTAGTAATATTGGTTCAGAGTACGGAGTACTTGTTGCTTCTAAGGCATCTAGAATATTGATTAGTATTAATGACTAGGCCAACCGGGGTTCCGAAATCCGCTCGCCGCCCCGGCAGCCTTTCCAGAATATGATCTAAAATACGACGGGCCCTAGGGAGCAGTAAGATACCGGAGGACAAGAGATCCACCGGGTAGCAACCGTCTTGGGTGAGCTCAGGCCATATTTAAATACTCTGCAAGGCCCGTTCTCCCTATCTTTTGTGTCTGGGAGCTGTTTTCTGCATCCGGTTGAATTCTACTCGTTCAGTACGACCACATCCGCCATGGCCAGAGACGATTCGATTTCCTCGTCCATTACGGGCCCTACCATCACTTCTGCCACTCCTGAGGCTGCTGCCGCTACTGCAGACCCTGAGACCGCCGGCCTGCCACCACACAAGCCCGCCAGCCACTTCCAGCTGCTGTTCGACCGGGCCGGTATCACCCCCGAGGTGCTCGCTTATCACTATCCCGGCGAAGGCACGGAAGAGTCTCCGTATATTGTGTCCTTTCTCGAACACGACGAACGCAACCCCCAGGAACTTGCCACCTGGAAGAAATGGATGTACACCTTGACCATGGCCTTTGCCACCCTGGCCATCGCCTTTGTCAGCACGGCCTACTCTGGAGGCATCACCGCAGTCGAGGCGGAGCTGCACGTCTCCAGTGAGGTTGCCATTTTGGGTATCTCGCTTTTTGTCCTGGGCTTTGCTGTCGGCCCGCTGCTGTGGGCGCCGTTGAGTGGTAAGTTGATTTGGGCTTGATTTTTGGCATCTCTTTCATTTCTAACACCTCTAGAAATCTACGGCCGCCAGGTTCTCTTCACCATCACATATGCTTTTGTCACTGTCTTCAATATCGGCTGTACAGTTTCCCAGAACATCGAGTCCCTCATCGTCTTGCGTTTCTTTGCCGGCGCCTTTGGCTCGTCGCCGCTCACCAACGCCGGCGGTGTCATTGCCGACATGTTCTCTGCCAACGAGCGCGGCCTCGCCGCCGCCATCTTTGCGGCAGCTCCCTTCCTCGGCCCCTCGCTCGGTCCCATCTGCGCCGGTTTCCTCGGCGAGGCTGCCGGCTGGCGCTGGGTCGAAGGCATGATGACCATCTTCACCGGTGTCATGCTCATCGTCGGCACTCTGATCGTCCCCGAGACCTACGCTCCCTTCTTGCTGCGCCAGCGTGCCCATGCTCTGACCAAGAAGACCGGCAAGTTCTACGTCTCCCGCATGGAGGCACACTGGCATCAGCCCGGCAAGGACGGCAGCCCGCCTCCGCCCAAGCCCAGCGCCGCCGCCCAGTTCGGCACGGCCATGATGCGTCCTTGGGTGCTGCTCTTCAAGGAGCCCATTGTCTTCATCACCTCGCTCTACATGGCCATTGTCTACGGCACCATGTACATGATGTTCCCTGCCTTTGCCATTGTCTTTGAGGTATACCGCGGCTGGTCGGCTGGCATGAGCGGCCTTGCCTTCCTCGGTATCACAGTCGGCATGGTCTTTGCCGTCACCTACTCCATGATCGACAGTCTGACGCGGTACAAACGCGTCGCTGCCGAGAATAACGGCGCTGCTCCGCCCGAGGCCCGTCTGCTCACCGGCTGCGTCGGCGCCGTCCTCATCCCCATCGGCCTCTTCTGGTTCGCCTGGACCAACATGAACCCTGTCCACTGGATCGTGCCCATTATCGGCTCTGCCTTCTTCTCGTGCGGTCTCGTCCTTGTCTTCCTCAGTCTCATGAACTACCTCATCGACTCCTACGTGGTCTTTGCCGCCTCTACTCTGGCTGCCAACGCCGTTATGCGGTCTCTCTTTGGTGCCGCCTTTCCGCTCTTCACCACATACATGTACCAAGACCTCGGTCTACACTGGGCCAGCTCTATCCCTGCCTTCCTGTCGCTTGCCTGCGTTCCCTTCCCCTTCCTCTTTCTCCGCTACGGCAAGAGAATCCGCATGCGCTGCAAGTACGCTGCCGAGGCGGCCGTCATCCTGGCCCGCATGCGTGCCCAGCACCAGACCATCCAGCCCCAGGACGAGGAAGAAGCCATCGAGGACGAGGCTATTGAGGAGGCCGGTGTCGAGATGCAGCGCCGTGCCAGCCGTGTCAGCCGTGCCAGCCATACCAGCGGTGGCGGCCGGATCAGCCGAATCAACACCCGCTTGTCGCAGGTGGTCTATGGCCACAAGAACCATGAGAGCCATGAGGGTCAAGAAATGTCTGAAAAGGATCACGATAAGCTGCGTGATACCGATCTCGATACCGACCGGGAGGCTTGAGAAAAGAGAATAATTAGGCCGACTGCATCGGCATTCTTTTTCTCTGATTTTATTGAAAAGGTCACTCTTCTATTTTGGCGTCTGGCAGGTTTGGGTTTGGGATACCAGTGGCTTGGCAAGACACTGGCGTTTTGCGAATGGGTAATGCGGAATGACGAGTAGATTATTAGATCATACATGCATACACAATAATAGACATGGGCGAGGCCAATATTCTCATTCTTACAGCATTCTTCCCCTGTCGTATGCCTCCTCCCAAAATCGAAACAGAAAGCTTCCCAGTACTTTAAGTATACGCTATCATCAACTGGACGCCCAGTAATATGTCAAGAGCCAAATAAAGCGTAGTTGCCGAGGAAAAGACTTGGCAGAAAATTCGACCGAAAGCTTAATAATGACCTCGACAAAAACAGTCGTAACAGCTACCCTTATCTACAGTGGAATAGATACCATAGCAGTGATGCAGTTTGATAGTCTCTTCACTCCTGTGACGAACTTCGTGTGGGTATCTAGCAGGTTGTTTCATAGACGGCATTTACTACCGTCGCCGTGAAGATGGTCATGATATGCTGCCTCTGATGTTTTTGAAAGTCAGCAAGCATTACTCCATACATGGCGATTCCCCGGGCCACATAGTCTGTTGCAAAGTATTTGTCGCCCTCGCTGGACGTGGCATTCGCAGCAGCCCAAAGAGCGGTTTTGATAGCGGCTTCCGTGCTGTGTTCTTCAACATCTGGAGAGTATGAGAGTCACTTCTGGAGAAATAAGGATTGTGTGTTTTTCCAAAAGAAAAAAAAGGGCGGCAAGAAAAAATCCCAGTACATATTTGGCTTGCGCATGAATAAGAGCATCGTCGAGTAGATATGTTGGTCACGTGATCTCGGTCGATCTCGAGCCTGTTCAGACATCTGCGACAAGGACATCTTCAATCGTCGAAGCCACCCCATTCGCTGCCGTCTCCGGATTCCGCCCCGTTGTCTTCCCGCACAAAGGCGGCCACGAAGAAGCCCATGACACCCCGTCCGTCATCTGGATACGAGCGGATGCACGCATCAGCCACAGCGGTAGCCTCGTCTACCTTCTCTCCGTCCAGCTGGGCGCCGCTGGCATCGCCCCGAACTGGCCACGCCCGCATGCCCGACACCTGCTCCTCGCGCCGCAACAGCCGCCAACCGCTCTTGTTGGCCGCTGCCGCCGCCAGCGCCTGCACCACGACCTGCTCGTTCTCCTGGGCGTGAACAGAGCAGGTCGAATACGTCACACGGCGAGCTGCCGGGAACCGCATAGCATGCAGAAGTAAGGTCAGCTGGAAGGTGGAGAGGGCGTCGAGCCGGGCCTTTTCGTCGGCCTCTGGTTTTTCCTGAGTGTACGCCTTGGTATCCGCCTTGGTGTCTGCCTTGAGGTCTGCCTTGGTATCCGTCTCTTTGACACGTTTCCGCTTCTTCCCCCTTGTCGCCGCCGCCGCCGTCGTCGGCTTGGGCTCAGCGTCCAGCCGTGGCAAATGCAGTTGCGGCATGTCATCACGCCCCACGATACCGCTGCCTGAGCAGCTGGGATCCAGCAGTAGCGCGCGCACGCGAGCGTAGCGGGCGTCAGTGGGATCTACCTGCAGAAAGTCCTGACCTGCGGCAATAGTAACCATGTCGAGTGCACCGGCCGTACGCAACATAGACTGCAGAGTCTTGGCACGACGGGTGTCCTTCTCAAAGGCAAAGATGCACGGTCGGGGCGGAGTAGATACGGACAAAGACCGCACAATGGCAGCCAGGTGACTCGTCTTGTTTCCGGGAGCAGCACAGGCATCGACAAAGTCTGCCTCGCCGTCATCGGTGCTCACAGACGAGGGATCGAGCAGGTAGGCCGGGAAGCACGAGGCCTTATCCTGGAAGATGATGGCGCCCGTCCGGTAGGCCTCAGAACGTGTAAGGTCGGCAGAGGACGACGAAGACGACGATGCAGTAGACAGCAGAGGAATCGCCACAAGATTGGGCACGTGCTCGTCCACGTAGATGCGCCGGCCGTCGCCGCCGCTGCCATCCGGGGAAACCGTCCAGAGTTCGGCCAGCGTGCTCACCCGCTCGTATCCAGAAAATGTGGTGTCCAGCTGGGCCTCGAGCGTCGTCTTGAGGGCGTTGACACGGACCCAACGCGTAGCTGCAGCGACAGCACCGTCTGCCACAGAGGCTGCCACAGTCGCTAGCTCGACTTGCTGACGTAGAGCGTCCAAGGTGGGCGCGCGGCGGCGCAGGCGCGCGCGCGTGAGTTCGGCCGTCAGCCGGGCCTTGTGACGGGCGACAGCTGCATACAGGCCGTGTGTGGGCGGCAAGCGGATGCCGTCACGGGCCAGCAACAGGTCGTGGACGAGCAGAAGAGCCAAGACCGGCGACGATTGTAGACGGCGGCGCTCGTGGACGAGCAGCTCAGAAGCATCAATGACTTCGCTCAGTACATGGCTCCACTTGGCTGTCTCGATGGCCAGCGCATATACCTGGGCCGGAGGCGCCCGACGGCTCTCGAGAGCTGCAGCGCCTGCGCCGCCGGTCTTTGTGCCAAAGATGTGTGTCTTGAGGTTTCCGCCCTCAGGGGCCGTCAGAGCGGCCGCA
The DNA here is from genome assembly GCA_002215975.1 of Dryadomyces quercus-mongolicae. Classification (NCBI taxonomy): domain Eukaryota; kingdom Fungi; phylum Ascomycota; class Sordariomycetes; order Ophiostomatales; family Ophiostomataceae; genus Dryadomyces; species Dryadomyces quercus-mongolicae. Next base: position 461,197 of record NIPS01000006.1, on the reverse strand, counting down.
GCCTCGTGGTAGAGAGACATGGCGTAAGTATTGATGAGACTATTCCGGTATTACTTTTGCATTATGCCATGATCGATTTTTCCGTCCTGGAACACAGCAAAGGTGTGTAGAGAAGATGAAAGTGAAGATATAAAAATTTGGCATAAATATGGATGTGATTCCCTGATGTAGACTAGCGTGTTTACTTGAATAGGCTTAGGTAACCATTTTCTGGCCCCCATACTGAATACGTCTTTTACCGACTTACACGTTGAATGAACGTTGTATGAAATGAGGTATCTTATCTTGAAAAAAAGTGGTATTGAACAGACCGGGCAACAAAAAATGCCGACTCCAGGCCAAAAAGAAGGAAAGTGCCCAAGGCAGGTAAAAGTGCTATATACAGAGAAGGGAAATTTCATCATCCAGAGGCAGTTTCATGACGGCATCAAGAGAGGCCAGCTACTAAGAGCGGCGGTGCTTGTGGCGGAAGACGTGATCCCGCTTGCGTTCCCATGTTGGGGTGCTGATACTCATGCTGGAGATGGTCACAGTCTGTGTAGACAACGGTCGAATGACGGTGGCAGTCGTGGTCTTGTATTCCGTGCGAGTCCTGACAATGGTGGTAGTAGTTGTGGAAGAAATTTCTGAACCCAGAGAAGCCTCTGCTGCTTTCGAGGCTTCCGCAGTGTACGAAGCTACGGTCGTGTTGGCATAAAGCGGTGCAAAAGTCGTTGTAGTCAGCGTCTCAATGGCTTCAATCACGGACCGAGTGGTGTTGGCGTAAGGAGCGATTGTGGCGGCCGCCTTGAAGGTAGTGGCCGGCGAAGGCGACGCGCCGGTGACGTACACAATCACGGTGGAGGTGCTCTGGATTGTGCAGGAAGATTCAGACGTATCCAGGGTGGCCAGAGTGGGCAGCGTGGCCAGGGTGGTCGGGGTGGCCAGGGTGGTCGGGGTGGTGCTCGTGGCCGAGATGGCAGTGGAAGACGAGAGAGGGCTCGAGGAAGAAAAGTCCACCTCGAAGAATGCTGCACCCTTGATGGCGGCAGAAGAGGTGGCAGACTTGGTGGTTGCGCCTTTTGTCGAGCTGGACGATTTGGTGGAGGTGGTCAAAGCAGAGCTCGAGGTAGACGAAGTCTTCGAGGCTGTCTTGGTCACAGAAGTGCTCGTAGAAGTCTTACTCTTACTAGCCGTCAGACCCCAGCCAAAGAGCGGGTTGTTACCCGGCAGCTTATCCAGCACGCCGTCAATCTGCTCCGGGCTCGGGTTGGCAATGGTGCAGTCACCCTCCAGCACGATTTCAACGTCGGGACACTTGTCCATGCCGGCATCGCCCGCATTGCACGTGTCAATAATGTGCTGCAGCACATCCGTGTCCCAGCCCGCGAGAAAGTCGCCGTGCAGCGAGTAACCAGCACGGTCACCGTTGGCCAGAACAAAGGGCTGGTAGTCCTCATTGGGCGTCCAGCGGTCAGAAAAGAGCGGCGTGTTCCAGTACACTTCATAAAAGATATGCGGCAAGTGCACCCAGCCTTCGGGACAGTCTTGCTTGCCATTGCCAGCATCAGTTGGGAACTGCGTGTTGTTCTTGTACGCGGTCAGGCCAGCCGACGGATCGTAGCACGACGGGAAGTGTAGGTCTGCGCGCAGCGGTGACGCATAGGCGTCACACTCGGCGAACGGGAAGCCGACACCGGCTCCCTTGTTACCCGTGTCCTGGATACCGGCCACAGACCCGTCAGAGTCTACAGGGTACGACGGCGGATTATAGTTCGAGCGCGGGCAAGTAAACTGTGCCGGCTGGATCGTGCCCAGCGACGGGTCCAACACAGTGTTGCCGGAGGCCGGCGCCGTCGACTTGGTGACATCGCCGCTCACCATCTGTAGGCCAATGGGAAAGGCCTCGATATCATCGTTGGTTGCCTCAAAGCTGGCGGTCAGACAGAAACAATCAAGAAGAAGAAATCATATAAAGGAGACGTACAAGTAGTACACGTTCATGTAGAACAGCGGGACGGCCTCATAGGAACCGTTGGTCGGGTCACGGAAGTACAGGGCCGGCATCCAGTAAGCGCTCTTGTCTTCCTTGATATTCGCCGTGCTGCACGTCGAGTTCCGCATGGTCTCGCCGGTGGCCGAGTTGCTAAAGCCGTTGCCGCCCTGCACCACATGTACGTGCGTGGACACTTGTCCAGGAGTCACAATGGGGTCCGACCGGCCACGGGTCAGAGGCTCAGAGCCATGAAAGTGCAGCACCGCATAGGTGCGCGAGTCTTTGGCCCACGCAAGGGGGGCCAGGGCCACCAGGGCAGCCAGAAGAGAGGAACGCATGATGGCGTAAAGGATTGACTGAAGAGTAAATCAAATGTTTGAATGTTGGAAGATGTAGGGAACGTTTGAAAAGGCGAGGGATGCCTTCAAGTCTGAAAGTTTGTTTTTTGTTGGAAATGGTAAGGAGTGCTAGACCAGAGCAAGAGCAGAAGAAACAGGCAAGCCCGTTGCGTAGGATGGTGTAAAAGGAGAGTTGAAACGGCTGCTCAGCTGCCGGAGAGTGAACCCGCCCAGGGAAGGAATGAAGTGAGATCAAAAGGAAAGGAAAGGCCGAGAACGAAGCCTAGAGAAAGCACAAAAGGGCAGAAGAGAACGTGTGAAGGTCTAGAAGGAGAGAGGAGAAAAGAAAAATACAACAGCGGGCAGGTTTATGAGTGAAAATTCCTGCTTCCCACCATTCTGCCTGCATGTTCAGCCTGCAAGGGGTATGTCTTGGGGACTAGACTGGAAGAGACCTGGTGAGGCCTTGGCTCCCAACTGCGCGATTGGAACGCTGAGCTGGCGCCTGCGATCCCATGTGCCATGGATCGCGTGAGTGGGTATTCCACGGGGAACTAGGCCCAGGGGCTGGCCGTCCGAACGGTCTTCTAGCCATACGGAGATCATAACGCTTAGCCCAAGAAATGGCATGCCAAGAGCCCTTCAGCCACCGGCATGGCTGCGTGCAGCAATGAGGAAAAAAACCCAATCGTGATAAAAGACAAAAAAAAAGCACCCCTTGCTAGTTCAAAATGACCCTCGGCATTCCTTTCTTTTTCTTTTTTTCTTTTTCTTTTTTTTTTTTCTTTTTTTTCTTTTCTTTTCCCCCCTTTTTGCGGGTTTTGTTGTCTCTCTGTCGCGTGATCCCATTATATCCGCTGTTTTGTCGCGAGGGATGTGAAAAGTTCTTTGCTTTTACTGTCTTACCTTGTAAACAGATATCATACAGGGGTAGGTTCCCTCGGAGTAAATTTCTTGTCGGCTTGCCTCCCGCGGGAACTTGCATCGCGGAATGGTCAGCTGAAGGCCCTGGATGAAACACGCCAAAAAAGCGGCGGGGTCCTGTGTTTAATGACAGACAACCTTAAACACTGTTGGCTCATCCTTACTGGATGCAGCTGAATGAAACAGAAGCAAAAAGGAAGGAAAGAGAAAAGAGATGAAAGAAAAACAGGGCGAACCCTAAAAGAGAACAAGGTTACTCCGTACTCCGTACTCCTTACTCCGGAAAAGAAAAAGAAAAGAAAAAGAAAAAAAAGAAAAAATAATACTTTTCTAAAAAAAAAAACGTACAGCAGCGGGTATTCGCTGGTCGTCACCGACCCAACTACTAATCCGCCGATTACTGGTTTAACTAGGGGAGAGCGGACGGGATCCCGTGCTTTCCAGTATCTATGGCCGTACGTGCTCAAAACAGCTGGCGAAAGGTATATCTATCAAATGTTTCCAGTCCGTATATTGCTTATATAATCTTATAGTAATCAATCTGAGTGCGTCTCTGAGCACAGCTCACCTCTATCGTGACACTTCTCTAGCCAAGTCTATTTCTCCTCCCTCTATCTTCCCTTGTCTTACATGTGCTCCACCGGATCCTCCGGCAGCAGCTCGTCCGCCGGCCGCGGCGGCTTCAGGGACTTGCCGGGCATCTCCACAATCCCGTTGAACGTGAACGTGAAGTAGACCAGCAGGGCGAAACCCACCACCTGCAGTGCCTTGAACGTCTCCCAGCCAAGGCTCAGCGAGACCAGCCAGATGAAGAGCGTACGGCATGTGTCGATGGTCGACCGCGCCGTCGCGCTGACCGACCGCGTCACCGACAAACCGAAAAAGTTGAAGCCGCCAATGCTGATCATGATCAACACGCTCGACACCAGGACGTTGCTGTTCGAAAACATCTGCCGCCAGCCCTCGACCATGTCGAAGTATCCAAACTGACCGGCTTCGGTCCGACCGACGGCCAGATGCATGACAACCATGCCCACCAGCGTCACGGAGAACCCAAAAATGCCTTCCCAGCCGACCATATTGAGCGGCGCAACGTGCCACCGCTCCAGGATGAACTCTTCCAGGACAAACTGCGTCGCCGTGAAGATCTGGGCGCCGGCAATCAGTGTCACGCCCATAATGACGCGCAGAGCTTCCGTTCCAGCTTCCACGGCGGCAGCAGCGTCTGCATCCGCGTCCGAGTTCACATCCTTGGCCGACATGGCGCCTGCAAGTCCGACAATGGCGACACCCAGAACCACGCCCATAAGCGACAGCCACTGGTACAGGTACAGGTGGCGGCGCAGGAACATGACGCTGAACAGACCCACGAAGAGCACCAGCGCACCACGCGTCATCTGGTAGATGGAGGCAGCCACCATCAGCAGACCGGCGTTCATCAGTGTTGTACCCAGAATGTCGCAAATCGACGGCAGCGACAGAAGCAGCACCTTGGCGCCGTGCAGCTTGGCGGGAATGACGGGCTTGTGTCCGTTCAGCGCTGTCGTGGAGTGGATGCTCGCCGTGTCGGCTCTGTCGGTCGCGTCATTCTCGGCCGCCGCCACTGGTTGGTATCCATCCTCAGCAGGTTCTGTAGACGTGTTTTGGCCCTTGCTTGTGTGGCGTTTGTAGAGAGACAAGAGTCCGAGGACGAGCCAGCAGCCCATCTCGCCGACGAACATCTGTAGCGTCTGCAGCACGGGCTGCTCAAAGTAGACATGATTCTTCGGGTCCGGGTCGTCGCAGTTGCGCACACACTGGTTGTCCTAAATCGCACATGTCAGTATACAATTCTCTGCCAGCTTATCATTTCGCCAGGGAGCTATCACCAACCTGGTACTTGGTCAGGAGCGTGTTGCAGACGCCCGTGAGTAGCATCATGGCCACCAGAAAGGGGATGAGAAACTTGGCAGTCATGGTGAAGGCTGTTCTCAAGCAATCCTCTAGAATGGTTGTCGATGGTATAGAATGGGAGATGAGAGTCAATCAGGGGAAACCCCGATGACGAAATGAGTGAATAGACCCCGATCGGGTTGGTCTCCCTTTGTATGGAGACAGTCTAATAGGCTCTGCGTCTGATGCAGTCGCCTCTGTTTTGTCTGTTTGGTGGGAAAAAAAGATCGATCCCCCAGGTCTTGTTTGGGCGGATGGACCAGGTTGAGGAGAGAAAGGAGGAAGAAGGCAGAAGGCAGCAGGCGTGCCGAAGCACAGATACGGGGTAAGATAACAAGATAAGGCGAAACGAGTCAGCTGCTTCCAAAGTGTGGCTGAGTGGGTCCCAGCCACCTATCATGATCACCGTGCGAACCTGGATGGCTACTGATTGCCCGAACCGGCAGTTTGCTTGGCTTCCCGGTAATTCCCATTCGCAGCCCTATTTTTTGAGTTTACAGTGCATAACGCGGCAAATCCGGAAGCTTTTTGGCACTCCCTGCATCTTACGAGGATTTCTCGCAAAGTTGCGGAAATGGTGGATGCCTAAGGATGCGTGATTCAAAGCATGAGCATATATCATGTTACTCGCCTGACATTTAATTGCGCTTATTAGTTAATCTTCTGGCAGGATACGAATATGCAATCTGCTATGAGACACGGAATATTCCGTATTACGATACAAGTTGTACTTTGTACTCTGTACGTACTCTGTACGTACTTTGTGCTTCGTTGCAGATATTCCGTACTTCCGTGTAGCATGTACAAAACAACACAAACTTCCATATTACCTATCACGTATGACAGGATTCCGTCCTCCGTACTCCGTGCAACTTGAGAAAACAAAAATCTTCAACTTGTCGATGCAGTATTACCATCTTATTAGACTTGCGCTTATATCTAACCTATACGCAAAAACACGCTCTCGATGCGTCTCTCATGGGTGGCCGGCTTTCGGCTCTTCCCCGACATGAATACACAGCAAAACAAACACAACCCAAGCGCCTGTGTAACATGGCATGGCACAGCAGAAAATCAGATACGAAAGCAGATAAAGGAAGCAAAAACAAAAAAACATACACACAACTTGGTAGGTCCACCTCAACTGGCCTTGCCATCATCTGCCTTTTCCGCCTTTTCCGCCTTCTCCTTTGGCTTCTTACCCTTGATGTTGTTATAATGGTAGATGCCCTGCTCGCGGTCTTGCGCCAGTTTCGTGTAGTCCTCGTCTGTCAGCGGCACACCCTCGATGCTCTTGACCCGCTTGCCCTCCACAAACATGCCCAAACCACCAATGGCACCAGCCAGACAGCCCAACGCCACAAACAGACCCGTCGACCACGACGGCCGATTGTACCGGTTCATGCCCCACATGAAACCCGACAGCACGCATTGCAGAAAAGTATTTCCTGCATTCATCCACAGCACAAAGTCAATGTGCCACAGGACCGTTGGCGGCGCCCGCTCGCCCGTCAGCGGTGCATCGGGGATCTTGGTCGTCGGGAAGGGCAGCGCGCTCAGTGGCGTGTCAGACGGTAAGTTGCCCGGGCCGACGTCAAGGGGCAGCTTCTCGGAGCCGGGCAGGCGAATCCAGCCGCAGTGGATGCCGGCGAGGCGGCGCAGAAAGATCTCCTTGGTAGCCGGGTCTCTGGCGAGACGGAAACGCAGCAGGTAGAAGAGATCGCGCAGACGCCAGGGAGCAAGACCGAAGCCGGTGACGCAGAAGAGGGCGTTGAGGATCTGCGAGTCGATCTCGACCCAGACGCGCCGCGGCGAGTTGATGTCGTTGCAGGTCGGGTGGCACATGGCCGGACTGGCATTGCACAGCAGCAGAAACAGCATGCCACCCCAGGCGACGACATTGAGGCCGTACACGACGACGAGAAATCCAACGGGTGTGCGTATGTACCTCCAAAACGCCACGGCGGCGTGCTGTGTCGATTCGCTCTTGGAGTAATGCGGCGGGAAGTGGTAGCCGTTCTGGTACTGTCGGTCATCGGGCGAGGCATCGGGCATCACGCATCCAGCTCGCTCAGACGCGGCCGACGCGGCCACCGCCTTGGCCCCCTCGATGTCAGGGGGGGAGTCTTTGTCGGCGCCGGCCGCCTCCTGGGAGTCGCTGGTGGCCCGGACGGTCTCGTCCTCGGACCTGGACAGTCGTTGATGCTCCTCGACGACGCCGAGGGCCGTGTCCTCGCCCCGAGTCGGCAACCGTTGCGGAATTGGCCGTGTCCGATCGTCGGTGTCGCTCGAGACGGACGACCGAGTGCGCGTAGTGCTGGAGCGCCTCCGGCCGGCGACGATGACGGATGAGGTCATGTCTGCGGTGGCGGCCATGAAGCCTACTGGCATATCGGCCTCCATAAAGCTTCGGGACAGTCGTCGGGGAAGAGAAGAGTTGTTGGAAAAGCGCCGCTCCTCGTCGAGAGGCGTGGTAGGAGACGTAGGCGAAGGCGGAGAGTTGGATGCGGTCATTTCTATGTTGACCGGCGGAAAGGTCTCGAGGCCAGGGGATGCCGCCATGATGGGCAGTAGCGATACTCGAAGGAGATGACTACAATGTAGAGAGGGCACTCCGTAATGCAGAGGCGATGCAGTGGCAGGTAACACAGAAGGGGGTTCCGAACATTAAGGTTGATATAAAGTGGGTAAAAGGAGAGGAGAAGGGGATCGAAAGCCAATTTGCTGCAATGGATGCGGCAATCGAATGATGCGAAAAAAAAAGGCCAGGGCTCGCATTCGCTTGCGCTTCCGTCAAGAGAGAAAGTCAAAGCGACAGGCCAGACCCATCCATCTTGGCGGAAAAAAACGATCCAGGAGACCTACTGGTCGGCCTGGCGATCTTTTTGTGACGAAGGCGAAAAAATCCAGCATGCCATAGTGCTATTGCTAGCGCCAAGCGACGCTAGATGAGTTGAGATCATGCTGCTGCTTTACGGAGTGTTGGCAGACCCCGTTTGGTGTCCGTGCCGGGGTGCAGGAACGGTACAGGGACAAAGGGCCAGGTGCCGGTCATAATCACGTGATATGCAATATTTCGGGTGCCTGGTGAACGGAAGAAAAAACTGCGTACCGGAGAAAAAAAAACACTTTGGGAACCTGTTTGGTCCACCAGTCGGCATAAGACCAGCGCAAACCCCATCTGCTACGTGCCCACCATAACCATGGCCACTGGCAGCAACCACTGCCATTTTCGTTACCTGGCCGACGTGGTACGGAGCAATCTGGTCGACCAGCAGGACTGGACGCAGCTGCAGGTCCACGACGATGACGACGATGACGACGCCAACAGCCACGGAAGGATTCTGCTATCTGGCCTGCCACCGCGCCGCATGTACGTCCACCCAGATGAGCAGATCGAGATCTTGCGGGCCGAGCGCGCCCTAGGGCACGGTCAACGCATCCCCCAACCGCCCGAGTACGAGTGGGTGCTGCCGATGCATCTGCGGGAAACGCCGTCGATCAGTCAATTTGCCGCCGTCTTCGACGCCATCAGCGCTCTACCGCCGGCCGCTGTACAGGCCGAGGCCGCATCGTCTGCCGAGGCTCAGTGGAAGCAGTGGCGCAACGGTAAACGGGGCAAACGCATTCTACTGGCCATTGTGCAGGACGACTCAACGGTGGTCTATTACTTCATGCAGGACGGCATTGTGAAGCCGCGACAGAACTGAACAACTGAACACGACACCTTTTGTTTCATTTTACACTACGGAATACTCCGTACGCTTACTTTTCGGCCTCCATACCCTCACGGCGTAAAGACGACCTTCTGCACCTTGCGCTTGTCAAACAGCTCGTATCCCTCGACGGCATCCGTCAGCGGCATGATCTTGTCGAACATGAAGCTGGTGGCATGTTAGCAGGGGTCAGCAGACGAGAGAGGTTGGTCCAACGGGACACCACTCACCCGAATTTGTGCTGGTTTTTGGCTAGCACCTCGAGCGCATCCGCGAAGATGGAACGGACAGGGCAACGGCCCATCTGGAAGCGTACATTCTTGCTGCGATGAGTCAGTAGGACACACAAAAAAAGAACAAAAGAACAAAGAACAAAAGAACGGGAGGCCTTACCCGTAACCTTCGTTGCCGGTCCACGGGATCTACAGGAGGTATTGGTCAGCATCCAGATACAAAGATCAGTTCCGTGTGTAGCTTACCTCTGCATTGTGCACGCCAATGGAGCTGATGACGCCAAACGGCCGGATCAGGTCGTACGCAGTGCGCAGGGCCGGGCTGAGGCCGACGACCTCGATGATGGCGTCGGCGCCGCGGCCGTCGGAGACGGCACGCACACGCTTCAGCATGCCCTCGCGATCGGTGGCGAAATTGAGGGGCTCCGCGCCAAGTTGGCGGGCGAGCTCCAGCCGGCTATCGATGCTGTCGACGGCAAACAGGTGGCGCGGCTTGTACTCGAGGGCAGCAATGATGGCGCAGAGGCCGACGGGACCGCAGCCGACGACAACGATGACGGCCTCCTTGGGGTCGACATTGGGCGACAGCAGCTGGAAGGCATTGCGGGCGCCGAAGAAGCCGGTAGGGAAGATGTCGGCCATGAGCACGAGGGCCTTGTCATCGACCTGAGCAGGAGCCGGCAGCACGGTGCCATCGGCCCAAGGAATGCGCACATACTCGGCCTGGCCGCCGTCGAGCTTGGTGGAGCCGAAGAGCAAGCAGTGTTCGCAGCGCGACGAGTAGCCGTGGGTGCAGTAGAAGCAGTTGTTGCTTGGAGATGTCAGCAAGGGTATCACAGAAGACAGTGGAATGCACTCACCAGGAGACCGTAAAAGGCGAGACGACCTTGTCGCCGATCTTGACCTTGCTGACGGCCGAGCCGGCCTCGACGACGGTGCCGACAAACTCGTGGCCCATGATGAAACCGGGCTCGGGTTTCTCGAGCCCACGGAAAACGTGCAACTCTCTGGAAAGGGAGTCAGTCTGGAACAATACTGGACGCGACAGGGGGGAAAGCATACGATCCGCACAGGGCGGTGGCCTGGACCTTGACGATGATGTCCTGGTCATGCTGGACTAATGGTTACTGTCAGCCCATGTCTAGCCGGCTATGCAGAGGATTCTCAACCTACGTTGCGGCACTGGCCGGTCCTGCACGGAGATCTTGTGCGGACCGTCAAAGACGACGGCCTTCATAGTCTTGGCAGCCATTGTGTGAGGGAGTCTGGATGTGAATTGACCTGTTGTCTGTTGACTGCTGTCTGCTGTCTGCTGTCTGTTGTCTACTCTAGCGGTTCATTTCCACGATGCGACTTGACATCATGCATTCTACCCCTCGTTCGATGTCCCTTCGAAGCAACTAGAGCCGAGCGATGGTCCGTTCCTCGGAGAAAGGCGGCTCTAGATCTGCTGACCTCAGCAGTCACGTTACCTGCCGTCACAGCGCGTTTTACGAGCATGTACTCCGTACTCCGTACTCCGTATTCGTGCCCATCTTACGCAAACATCTCATTACCTCCGTCGTTTCCCCTTCGCTTGGCAGTTCGTCGGCCGATGAATGAACTCGTACTATATAGATGTCGGGAAGGGAGATGAAACGAAACAAATATGGAATGAAACATCCCAAGAATGGCCAGGGTGGATTGTCTGGTGCCGGGCGGACGGGCGGCGGTGTTTCCCACGGACTTGCCTTCTTTGGGGCCACGGTGGCTGAGTGCATCGTACTTCGTAATCACACGCATCTGACGTGTGTGGGCCGGGCGCAAGATCGCAGGCCGGGACAATATCGTCCGTTTTTTTTTTTTTTTTTTGTTTCCTTCGCATTCGCTACTTGTATTATGGTGACAGAGAGAGAGCCCCCTGCCTGCCCCCTTCCCCGTTCTCCAGCAATTTCCTGGGGAGGGGCGGCCCAGTTAATGAGTTGATTCCTGCGAGCAGACGGGCTCCTCTCTGGCCATGCTGAGGCTTTTACGGCGTGCCGGCGCCATTTCTGTGTGGTGTCGTCGTAATCCGCCCCAGAAATCTGTTACGGACAAGACTTGCGACGACTTGTCAGAGAATGTTTCATGTTTCAGTGATTTCTGGGATCCCGCATCCCACTTTTGGCTGAGAAACTGGGGCTCTGGACCACCGTCCGAAAAGACCAGATGTAGGAGACTCGTACGAGTACGGAGTACATATCCGTACTCCGTCCTCGTACTCGTATCTTACTCTCCACGGCTCCATACGCGAACGATAACCCCTGCTTGCTGCTCGACGGCGTAATTCCTGCGTCGTGCTTTTGGGCTCCGTCACCTTTGCGGCTCAGCAGAGTTGCTTTTTCTCCGCCATTGGCGGCTGAACTGGTGCAGGGGGGCCCCGTGGTCTCGCCGCAGTGGATGAATACACTGGATTCTATGCACTCATTGCAGGCCGCTAGGCATGCTGCAGGCAAAAGTGCTCATTTCGCGCACATTTTGCTGACTGGCCATGTTGGGCATGTGCCGTCGATGCCGTCGATGCCGTCCATTCCGAGAGAGATAGAGAGAGTCGACAAAGAGACAAAAGGGACAAAAGAGACAAAGAGAGATCGACGTGCCAGACGTTGCATGGCATTATTTGCTCCGTATATTCCGTACACTTCGTATATTGTTCGTCCATCTTTTGCCATTGCAGGCAGCTGTGTTCTCCCCTTTTTCCTGTTGCTCTGCCCTGTTCTTCCAGTAGGGGCATCGATCGGCGACCAACCAGGATGATCCCTCTTGTTGACGAGCCGCTGCGTGCGTGAGCGTGTGCGATACGAGGACACAGGATACGAACTCGAAGTGAGATAATACGACCATCACCGCACCCGCGTTTTTCCCAGTCATCGGAAATGGCGGTCACTGAGCCAAGCCTCTTTTGACCAGGCGGAAGCGCACTGCCCTCAGCTCCATGTAGGGCTTCGCTGAACAGCGGCCTAACCGCACACATTCACACTGCTGCGGCACCGCTTTGATTATCTGGTGTCGTGGTATCGTGGTATCGTGGCATCGTGGTGCCGCAGTGCCGTGGTTCTCTCCTTCTCATACATGCTGACTCGCCGTGCGCATCTTCATTTTTGGTCACGAAACGGCACCCGGCACAGACCCGGAGCGCCGCAAGGTCGTATCACCCAGCGGCAAATGAGCCTCAAAAAAAAACGACGGGTGGATCCCGTTGTTGTCTTTTTTTGTCTTGTCCGTGCTCATTCTCGAGCCATCGCATCCGCAACAACGACAGCTTGTTTCTTCTCCTGTGTCAGCTGGGGCGCTATTCCCGATTTGCGGCGCCAGAGAGATGCACCCCCCCCTCTCTCCATCGTACTTTCTTCTTTTCACGCCGCACTCGTACCTTCCGTCTTCCTTCGTTTTATCTAGCCCCGCCTCCTTCTCAGTCGATCCTCGTTTCTTGTACGGTGTACGATGTACTTTGTACGAAGTACTCATTTTCGTTTTCGTTTCCGTTTCCGTCCCTCGTGGCTGCTCTTCGCTGCGCCCCTGGCAGAATCACGTGGACTTGCAGTACTCCGTATCGTATACTCGTACGAGGGCTCGCTTTGCTATCATGCCGGTATGATACACTGCTGAACGCACTCTTGCCCCTCTTCTCTCCTCCCCCCCACTGGCCACGCAACTGGGATGAGCCGCCATGGTTAGCCGGCCCCTAGCGCCTGATAGTGCCTCCTCTCTTGCGTATGCTTCTTACCGCCGTAAGATACGGAGTGCCAGCGCCCGATCTTCTCCTCCCTTTCCTTTTTCCGGACCAAAACCTGCTATGTACCCTGTGAAGCGGCTCATCACTTGGTGCCCCACTTGCTCTGATACTCATGCAAGCCCCACCCAATACCGACCTACGAGTACGTCGTATGGATCCACCCCTGCCAACCTCTCCTGCCTGCCAGGCATCCGGGCTGCCTCTTTTTGCCAGGCGGTACGAGTATGTACGATGCTCCGTATGTCCATAGGTTTTGGGTCTCGTGTGTACTCCGTACCTAGGTACTCGTACCCGTCGTTTACACGTAAGATACTCCGTACTCGCCCTCTCCGCTGCTCCCTGTGCCGATCCGGTACGGAGTACAGCGTAGCACGCGTACTTGGCGGCAGTCGCGCACGCAGACGCCAGCCTCTTGCGTGTTCATGCCGATCTACGAGTACTCCGTACGGACAGTACTGCGGAATATTCCTTTATACCATACTCCGTACTCCGATGATAATACGATAGGGTCGTAAGCAGTCTACGAGCATGGTTGACCACCTGCGCCTCCTGCCGAGAGTAACGTGGCTATCCTGCGCCTACCTACAGAGTACTCCTTCCCTTTTCCCTTTTGATGGCCAACGTCGTGCCCCCATCCGCCCCTTTCCTCGTTCTTCCGTGTGCTGTGTAGGGGCCCTCGTTGCAGTAATACAACCCTCCCGGCTTGTCTTCCCTGTTCTGAGTGCTCGTACGAGTTCGAGCGCCGAGCAGGGTTTGTAATACTCCGTACTCGTGTCTCCCGCCCAGGAGTATGGAGTACGATACGGAGCACGAGTTTCGCAACGCCAACACCAACAACTTGTCTTCCCACCCACTTCCAGCCTCACCCACTCGTACCTTCCCCCCTCCCTCCCCGCCTTGTCCTCTGCTCTTTCCACGAGAGGAGTAGACTGGCCATCCCATCTAGTGTCCGACCGAGCCGTCGTACCTTCCAGTCACCCCACGGACACAAGGTGCACTTGCCATTCGGAACGACGTCAGTCACGCGGTGCCGGCAAGCCAATTGCCCACACTTTCCCTGTTGGACACCGACTGCCCGACCACCTGTCCTCCCAGTTTTATAGGTCTATAGGTCCTTATAGGTCCTTATAGATTTATAGGCTCTTATATACTTATAGGTCTCCCATTTTATAGGTATTGCCTGGTCCGCATAGATCTTCCCAGGCTCTCACACGCCCCCCCAACTTCACAGACCACCGAGTTCGAGTCGGCTCGCACGGAGAAGCACAAGAAGACTTGCCTCGCCATCTGCCATCTGGGGGCTCTGCCAGTGACCAACGGCCCCACCCTTACACGCCACACAATGCGCTAAAGTGCTACGCGTGTTTCCCGCCTGGGTTGGTCCCTTTTTTTTTTTCTACTATTACATAGTGGCCCATACTCCGTACTCGTAAGGAGATCATCCGCTATTATATCCCACATAGGCGGTCCAAGCGAGTTCGTTCGCCTCGATCTCTTGTGCTGACCCCCCCCCCTCCTCTTCAGGCTCCACGACTCAAGAACCAAACAACGACCGACCCAAGAAACACCAGACAGCGCGCACCTTGTTCTGTCCCACCCATCATCGCTGAAAATTCCGCTGCCCTTTTTTCTGACGCCGTACTTTGTACTCTGTCGTCATCATCAACACTTCTTTCTATCCGCCACCGGTCCAACGGCTTCGTTTCGAAACACCACATTCCTTTTACAGACGCAACGTACATCGAACCCCTCGCAGCCGTGGACGGATGCACTGGCTGCAGCTTCGAAAACCAAGAAAAGGAGAAAAGAAGAAAAGAAGAAGAGAAACAACAAGACGGAAAAGAAGAACCAAATAAACAGAGCCGGAAGAACTACAAAAGCAAACCGCCACGAAATCTGCACTTTGCATTCTGCACTCCCAGCTGGCCGAGGCTACGACACACATCCCCGGACCAGGAACCCGCTCCAAAGTACTCTTGTGTCCCCATGCGCCACTCTTCTCCTTAAGTCGCCTGCCTCTTCCGTCCTTCTTCGCCTCTACCGACTGAAACATCTTTTTGCTCCTTCACACGCCATCTTCAGCTGCCGGACCTTGGACCCGTTTATTTGAACTTGTCCCTTACCCTTGCTCCTCTCCTTCTCTCTCTCTCTCTCTCCATGGAGATTTAGTGCCAATCCCTCTCCAGCTGGCCCTCCTTTGCCATCCACACGCCCCCCCTCTCCCTTCATTTCGACCAAGCAGGAATATTGCAAATATTCCCCACCTTCATCTATAATGAACACCCCCATTGCTTCTGGCACCCTGGAGTCCCTCCTCTACGATCCCGATGAGACAGAGCGTCGCAGTCCCATGCTTCAGGCGAGAAGGCTACATCTCCATATCTCCCCAAGCCCGCCGCCGGATGCGACTCAAGTTAGTGATTCCTTAGAACAGCCCCCCGGTCAGAGCGCTTCTAATACTCGGCGCAAGGTAAAACCAACGCGCGGCGATGCTGTTTTGCTTACCTTTATGGGTGATGGCAAGATACCAGAGATAGCCACTATCGCCGGTACTCAGGTTCTCGACGACGACGACTCCATCGACGAGGACGAAGACTCCGAAAGTGATCCTGGAGAGGAAAAGATGGAAAAACCAGAAGACGGCGACTATATGGACGAGACTCCCGACAGCGGTACACTGGTTGTGCCCCTGTCTTCCGCCTCTTCTACTGCCTCCAGGGCCCAACGAGGAAACACGCCTTTGCTCGCAGAAATCATGGGAGTGGACAACGGCAACGACAGTGGCCGTCCCTACGGCCGCAGTTGCAGTTTGCAGGCGACGCCTGTCGTCTCGCCCCCCATCACTACCACCGCCATCCCCCTACACACCTTGATCGACGACGACGACGGCATCGATCCGCGCTCCGTGCAAAATCGGACTACCGCTGATTATGATATGGTGACTGTTGCTTCACTTGCCCTGTCTACTGCCCAGCAAGCCAGCAGCAGGCCCGCCATCGGCGAGCAGGCCAGCCGAGAAAGTAGCCCGAACAAGTACAAGTCCATGCCCATGGGTGTGGGTTTGCTGAGTCTCGATGACAGGAAGAGGTCCTTTGGCTCAGACGAACGTTCCTCCTTTAATAGCTTCGTCTGTGGCAGCGGGAGCACCCGGTCTCCGCCCAGCAACATCCAACAATACATGATCGACAGCCCGCAGACATTGGAAGCCAGCAGCCAGCTTCTGACACCGGCCTCTATCACAACACCACAGGAATCGGCCAGCATGCTGGCACGCGACGACCGGTCCATGAACTCCCCCAACGAGTACCCCGTGTTTTCTTTTTCACCCAAGGGCCCCTCGTCGGCCCTGCCGGTATCCTTGCCTCCCATCCATCCGTTTGGAGAGCAGTGCAGCGCCAGCGCGCCGAGTCCGGCCAGTCTCACTGGAGGTCGCGAAAACACCCAGAGTCTCCCCTCTATTCACCAGCTGAGCTTGTCTCCGGTATCTGATCCGGTTGTGGAGGACCAGCGTCTCGGTACCATGACGTCCAACCACTATGGCCGCCCTATTGCGCATGCGCATGCGCATGCGCATGGACATGGACATTTGCCAACCACCAGCGCTCCAAGCTTGTCAAGCTTGCCAAGTTTGCCAGGCGTCGCCTCCATCACACAGGGCCAGTCGCCGCCCATTTCACCTCGCAACATCAACATGTTCCGCCGGGACAGCGATCTGGCCTCTGTGGGTGTGAGCACGAGCCCGTACTACGGATCCTCGTACGGCGTCGACTATGGGAATGGCAACAGACACGAGCCGGCGAGTCTCGGAATGGGCGGACTACCGTCGTTATCCTCCAGCCGAACGCATCCTTCCCTGGCACCGGCAACAGTGATGACGGCACCTGTACCGCCACCTCCTCGCAGGCTTAGCAGCGACAGCCTGAGCAGCTCAAAAGGGGAGCGCAAGATGCCGGGCGAGATGCCTGCGACGACGGGCCACACGACGAACCACTCGAACCATGCAGGGCACTCTATCAACCACTCGGCAGCTGGCAACTTCAAGTGCAGGGTTCCTGGCTGCACCGCTCCCCCATTCCAGACACAATACCTGCTCAACTCACACGCCAACGTGCACTCATCGGATCGGCCACATTACTGTGTGGTGCGTGGATGCCCTCGTAGCCGACCTGGCCATGGATTCAAGCGCAAGAACGAGATGATCCGGCATGGACTGGTGCATGAGTCCCCTGGCTATGTCTGTCCTTTCTGTCAGGATCGTGAACACAAATATCCACGTCCCGACAACCTGCAAAGGTACTTTTTTTTCCTCCTCTAGAGCTCATCCGTAATCCGTACTAACTTGTACAGACATGTGCGCGCACATCATCGAGAAAAGCCCAAAGATGACCCGCAGCTGCGAGATGTTCTTGCCCAGCGTCCTGATGGGCCCAACCATAGACGCCGTCGGCGGATCGCTTGATGCAGAGCCGTCGTCGCTTGACTTTTCTCCTCCCATTTTTTCTTACATTTGTTTTCGGCCACCAGAACCGTTTCGACGGCCGTGGTAAATATGGTTCCATTTTTGGGAGCGCCATCTTTTATACCCCCTTTTCTTTCTGTCTTCTTTTTCTGTTTTATTTTCATGTCTGCCCTCGGCAACGCGCCTTGGCAAACGGAAACGTCTCCTTGTCATACCCACCACTTCTCTTACCTCTTTCGCTTCACTTTTTTTTCTGTATGACTCTTTCTCTTCTTCGTTTATATTTTGGATGCGATGGATTCGATTTTCGCATGTATATAGTGATGGACGGGAGGCCGTCAACCTTCTGCCGGCCCGTCCTCGCACACATTTGTTTTCATCCTGTCCTTCACTTGGTGTGCAGGTAGCGCCAAGGAGAAGCCACGGCGCGGATAAAAAAAGGATTGGGGAGAGGAGAGGGGGACCCACGGCAATGGCAATGGCAATATCCAACGGCGAGGAGACGGCGTTTAAGAGCGGATTTCACCAGCAAGAGCTGCTCCTCTTTTCACATTGTGAGCTTGCATGCTTTTCTGTTTCTCTGTTTCTCTGTTTCTCTGTTTCTCTGTTTCTCTGTTTCTCTGTTTCTCTGTTTCTCTGTTTCTTTGCTTCTTTGTTTCTCTTGTTTCTTTTTGTTTTTATATGGAATGATGAATGACCTGAATGAGCTTTGATTTTGTTTAAGGCTCTATGCCTGGTATACGAGTAGCAAGCGAGGGGAAGAAGATAGGCAGATGTGACCAGTCGCCGAGACAATAGAAGAGTGGACGTTGATGGATGCAGTGAACGTCATGTGAACCGTAATTCGTATGCTGTGCTATTCAGGTCTTTGGTAGAACCATTGAGTTTATGCTTATGTTTCATATTTCATGCCTCCTCCCATGGATGCGCCTGAAGACGGTCGCTGGCCAACACGTCGACCCGGATTCCGATATTGGTCAACTGTCGTCGGTCGCCGCCACCGTTGCGGGCCTCGACGACAATGCGGAATGCAGGCAGACCGTTCGAGGCTGCCGTGATCGGTGGTCGCCCCAGGCTGACGTCAGTTGTGCGCAGACCCGCCACCGGCATGGCCTGGAACTGTCCGTCTCCCGTCACCGCCAGCGTCTCGTAGCTGTGGTTGCCGAGCCGCTCGAGCGTCACGCGCACAGCCGTCGTGCTGGCCGTGGCGGCCGCCGCAGCTGTGGCCGTGCAGACAGTGCGTGCCCGTCGCTCGACGGCCTGTACGATGAGGCGGATGCGCGTGCTGGGCGGCGGCGCCGGTGATGCGAGGGCGGCGTGCCAGCGTAGATCGCTGACGGCTGCATCGGGGTCCGTTGTCGTTGTGTCGTCCTCGCCAAAACCCAGCATCAGTGGCGGCAGCGTCATGCGAAGCCGGCCGGCGTCTTCGGCTGCCAGCGGCTGCAGGTCGACCGGGACGGCCGAGGCGACGCGCAGGACAAAACGCGTATGCTGGCCGCACTCAAAGGTCGATACAACCACCGTGTAGGTGCCAGGCTCGACGACGCCAGGCCCGAAACTCGCACTGCCTGGACTGTCGCCGGGACCAGTCCCGGGTCCGCCGCGGCTGTCGCCCACGACGGCCAGACAGCTGCCGCGACGGTACTCGCCCGAAGACACAACCAGGTCGCGCACAGCCAACGCAGCCACGCGATGTCCGCGCGCCCACACCAGGTCCACGCGCAGCGGCACGTCGTCGCTCTCGGCACACAGCAGCAGCGACAGCGGCGTTGCTGCCGGCACCACGAGCGCATACTGCGGATTGCGCACAAAAGCGGGCGACGCGGCACTGCCGCCTGCCGTCTCCAGCGACCACTCACCCTGTACCTCTTGGCGGTGCGCCATGCGCACGTCGCCGTCGCCGGCCACAGCCACGCGCAGCGGTGCGGCGGCAAACAGCGACAGCGTGAACGAATAGTGCGGCAGAGGCAGCTGGGCTTGGGCGGCCACTACCGTGTATCGTTCGCCGGCACGTCCGCCCTCGAGACGCAGCAGTGTCTGCGGCGCATCCACCAGGGGCGCGCGCTGGCGCCAGCGCGGCCGGTCCGCAAGGGCAACACGTCGGCCGTTGGCAGCAAAGACATACATCCCAATGAAACCCGGTCCGGCTCTCGCACTGGCTCCCCCACCACTTCCTCCTTCGTCTTCCTCGGCGCCCCGTTCGCGTCGCTTGCGTCGTGCCTGGTCCAAGTCGGCGTCCTGGAAGTGCCGGTTCAGGAGTATCCAGACGGGCCCGTCGGCGGTCAACTGCACGGAATATTGGGGACTGTCTTCGAGCGAGTGTGCCATGGCTTTGCATGGCAGCGTCCAGTTGAAGTGGTGGTGCTGACAGTGGCGGAACAGGCGCGGGTTCCAGTTGAGGTACAGCGTCTCATAATACTGTACGATATCGTCCCAGCCGATCCAGAAAGTGCCTGTCATGGGCGGTGCTGAGACCGTGAGGCCTGTTCCGTGGCCACGCCAGACCAGATTGTCGCACCACGGGTTCTTGACCAGCATGCGCCGGTTGCCCTCGGCGTCAGTCTGCATGTCCAGCACGGCATAGTCGTGCTCGCCCGCGAGACCCAGCAACGCCTCTTCCTCGGGCGATAGCTGGCCCGTTCCCAACGTCAACATGACGTCTCCTTTATCATAAGCTTTTTGAACGCGTTCCCACACGGCCTCTGGGGCTTCCTCGTTGCTCTGGAGGAAGATCTGTTCGGGGATCCAGCCCGTCAAGATCCAGAGATCCGTTCCGGAATTGCTGCCGGGAAAATCGTAGCCGCCGTGGACTTTGAGGTAGGCCTTCTCGAGGAGGGCAGGCCAGAGCAGGGCTGGGTTCTGGCGATCGACCACGAACAGCGTCCGCGACGAGGATGATGGCAGGCGGTCGTCGACGACCACGCGCCGGAATGCGCCATTGAAGTGCATCCGGAAGACGTACTTTCCGCTGGCCGACAGATGTGGGCGCTTCTCTGTTTCATCGTACGGACGGATCATTTGGCCGAGAAGTGAGCGTCCGCTCGGGTGTCGCGCCGTGTGCTGGACAATGGCGCACATGCTGGCGACGACGGAGCAGTCTGTAGTGATGTCCTGTACGAGGTCTGGTTCTTCCTGGGTCCGCATGAAACGGTGACCAGCCGGATCTTGGGCGTCGCAGTCAGAGGGAAAGATCTCGTCAGGTCGTTTCCAGCCTAAAAACACATCTCTCTGTTGCTGGGACATGGAAAACACGGCATCGTCCCTGTGGCCGGGTCAGTTTCCCTCGTCGTCGGGTCCATACAGGCCACCCACTCGAAAAGACAGCCAGACTCGGACAGGCTGAAGACGTCTTCTGCTGGTTCGACATCCCATGGCGGGAAGACGGCGCCATGCAGCCGTGATGCGCGGAGGAGGATGATCTGTTCCTTCTTGGGAAGTTCGCGCGCCTCGAGAGACAGCGAAGACAGGGCCGTCTCCACGGGAGCCGCCGTTTCCGCTGCCGTGGCCTCTGCCGTGGCCGCCGCTTTGAGCTGCTCGCCTTTGGCCATGAGATCTTGACATTTTCGTCGCAGACGATTTCGTTCAGTCGCCGTTTTAGCTTCTGATACGGCTTTCATATACAATTCGACGGCGGCAATGATATGTTCGAGAGCCGTTTTGCCCGCTGACTGCTCAGCCAGGGCTTCTCGCTCGCGCGCTTTTGCCTCCATGGATGTTGTTATTTGATGCCAGAATCTCTTCTCGGACGCCTGTGGTGTCACGTGGCATTCGATACGAGATGGCGCCAGTCCAAACTGCTGGCATGTCGAGGCATTACTGGAAGGAGCGTTCTCGAGGGGACATGTCGCTATCGTGAGGCAGCAGGCGTGGCCATGTCGCTTACAGTATCTTACTCCTATCGCTCGGTTGCGCCGAGGTACAACGCCGTTTCTTTTTCGCCGCGCCAAACGGGGCGGTGGCAGAATGCCCTGTTGGCCTGTTGGCGGGGGGCCATTGATTAGTCACTAGAGACATCAACTGGGGGCCGAAAACAGGCTAGCGTGCTAGTATATATTATGCGGTCGGTGTGGAGACGGAGAGCTTCAACGTACGGAGCACTGTGGCCCGCCTTAGCCTCCACCATGTGAGATATGGCCGAGGTTTCACGGTAGAGATGGGGCACCGCGGGCCAACACTTCCCCAGATGTCCTCTTTGGCTGATTTGCCATCCTGCTCCTCGGTACACGGCCCCAGTTGCTCCCCCCCATTTTGCTTTTATCTGGGGTTGCAGCTGTTTGACTTGCCGGATGCGCAAATTCACTTGCTTGGCCGACTTTAGCCCCAATTCTTCTCGCCCCCTCAAATTCTCCTCGATCGCATCTTCTGTCGTCATCGCCATCGTCATCGTCATCGCCTTCGCGCCTCGCCTTCCTCTCTGCTACCTTCGACCGCCTCCTCTAGGCTGTGCGAAACCAGTCTGCAACCTCTCTGCTGGTTTTGCCGGACTTCTCGTCGGACTTCTGCGCCATCTATTCTCTCGACTACACAACACCCCCTGAGAAGTCAAGCATATGCCTGTCCAGTCAAAGCCGGCGGCCATCGGGCCCTGGGGAAAAGCAACGGCCGGTGCGGCTGGCGCTGCTATTGCCAACGCCCTCGTCTATCCTCTTGATATGTATGAGTTGCTCTCCGGCTCGGCAGAACTTGTTTCGCTAACCATGTCTCCAGAGTCAAGACACGCCTGCAAGTGCAGGTCAAGCGGAAAGATGACGCCAACGGTAAGGCAGACAAGACGGATGTCGTAAAGACGAGCGACGAGAAGACCAACGGTTCTGCCGACACGACGCCGCACTACACCTCTACGTGGGATGCCATCACCAAGATCGCCAAAGAGGACGGAGCCCTCGGCCTCTATGCCGGCATGAATGGCGCGCTCATCGGCGTCGCCTCAACCAACTTTGCCTACTTTTACTGGTACTCTGTCGTGCGGTCTGTTTACGAGCGCACAGCTGCTACCAATGCGCCACCCTCGACCGCCGTGGAGTTGTCACTCGGCGCGGTTTCTGGCGCCATTGCGCAGATCTTTACCATCCCCGTCGCCGTCGTTACGACGCGGCAGCAGACCCAGTCCAAGGACGAACGCAAGGGTCTCCTTGCCACGGCCCGTGAGGTCGTGGACAGCGAGGACGGCGTCTCCGGCCTCTGGCGCGGCCTCAAGGCCAGTCTCGTCCTTGTCGTCAACCCGGCTATTACCTACGGCGCCTACGAGCGACTCAAGCAGATCTTCTTCCCTGGCCGGACAAGCCTGCGGCCATGGGAGGCCTTTGTCTTGGGTGCCATGTCTAAGGCCCTCGCCACACTTGCGACGCAGCCGCTCATTGTGGCCAAGGTCGGCCTGCAGTCGAAACCACCGCCGGCGCGCAACGGCAAGCCGTTCAAGAGCTTCATCGAGGTCATGGAGTTCATCATCGCTCATGAGGGCCCGCTTGGCCTTTTCAAGGGCATTGGCCCACAGTTGCTCAAGGGTCTTTTGGTCCAAGGTTTCCTGATGATGACCAAGGAACGGTAAGCATGCCCGTATTTGTGTCTTCTTGTCTCTTCATACTCACACATTCAGGGTCGAACTACTCTTTGTCCTCTTCTTCCGGTACATTCGCAAGTTGCGCAGCGATCAGCTCGCCAAGCGTGTCGCCGCTGCGGCACCCAGCCCAATTGTAGTCATTACCACCAAATAGATGGCTCGAAAGAACGGTGGCATATATGCATTCTGAGAGGCTTGTCTTTTTTTTCTCTTCTCTGTTTATCTTTCGTCTTGTGGCTTTGGTTTTTGGTTTTGTAATTTGGTTACTCATCATTGTACATACGCCGATTGCATTTCACGTGACAATAAAAAAGAAATTGCATACTCCGTACTCTGATCACGTGAATAAAACGTGGCTTGCCCCGCTAAGCCACAAAAATAATCGAAGTGTGCCCTTTTCCCGCACAAATCAAAATTTCTCTACAAAAATTACCCTAGTCTTTCTGTTTCCCCCATCCAACACGCATCCCTCAATTCTTGCTCCAGGACAGACGAAAATCAGTCGCCATGGCCAGTACGTACACGCAACTGATCGAAAATACCATCGAGAGTGTATTGCTGACTTTTTTCTCTTCACAGAGTCCAAGAACTCGTCGCAGCACAACCAGTCGCGCAAGGCGCACCGGAACGGGTATGTTGAGGGCGGGTGAACAAACGAGACACATGCCACGGACATATGCTGACACGAGACTCTCCTACAGCATCAAGAAGCCCAAGACGTCGCGTTACCCCTCGCTGAAGGGCACTGACCCGAAGTTCCGGAGAAACCACAGACACGCTCTGCACGGCACTGCCCGCGCTCTGGTACGCGATATTCGAAGACGAGCTGGAAAGCTGGAAAATATTTGAGGCTGTGCTAACATACATTTGCAGAAGGAGTTCCGGGAGGGCAAGCGGGAGACGGCATAGACGGGTGGAAGAGAATGAACAAGCAAAACAACGAAAAAAGGAAACACGGATTTTTCTAAGCATTCTGCTTTTGTCTTGGAGTTTGTGCAAGGGCGGTACTGGTGAGGGAAATCCAAGAACGAATACCAGCCCAGACCATTGGATGTGTGCCGAGTGACCATGTCAAGGGCTGTCGATGTCGTCGACGCCGTCGATGCCGTCGACACTGTCGACGCGGACGGCTGGAAGGGATTTCTGATATCTCTGTCCCCCATTTGGAGTCCCATCTACTCCATGAACCACGGCATTAGTGTGTACAGCAGCGAGCTTCATTTCCCATGCTCCATTGCTGAAGGATTATTCATCGTGCCAAGATTGAGGGATTGAAAGATCTCTTCCTGCCTCTTACCAAACGCCTCTGTCTTTACTGATGGCTTGGGCGTATGAATGGCGGGGGACAAGCGACGTACGAATACTCGTACTGGTAGACGTACGGACTAGACGTACGGAGTAAATGTAGGACTGGTGGTGGCCAGTCAAATAGGCATAGCCGCCCGATCCCATCTTCAGTACCATCCCTACGGAATCTCCCGATGATCGCTATAGTGCGGTTAAAGAGATGGAGCGTCGTAGTACGGGAACATCTAACCCTGCAATACGCAAACGTACGAGTAGACGTGAATCCTCCGTGGCAGACGATCGGTTCCGAGAATCCCGTCCCGATACAGGGGGGCGAGGGGGCTATTTTCGCGTGACCGCCGCATGCAGAAAGGCAAAAGGCGGCAGGGCCGGCAGTCCAGACTCCCAAGACTCCAGACTCCAGAGCCTTCGTATTCGTCCATGCCGTTTCCAGAGTTTCCAAAGTTTCTAGAGACGGTGGCCACTGTCCGCCCTAATCCTAGCACTTAGTAGCACGCTAGGCCTTCTAGGCGCCTCTCCAGGCGGTTCTTGCACCCACCGTTTCAGAGGTGCCTTATTTTTTTTCCCTTTCCCCCTTCCTGGCCTCTTCTCCATCCTCTCGTTCGTCCATCGTCTTCCTCGTCCTCCCCGTCCTCCCCGTCCTCCCCGTCCCTCCCGTCCTCCCATTCTCGCAGCCGCCGCCGCCGCCGACGCCGCACCTGTTTCTTCTTTGTGTCTTTTGTGTTCTTTTGCACCTGCGGCGAGTCCTGTTGGATATTGGATCCCCGCTCTTCCCCCCTTATTTCTCTTTTTTCTTCTCGTGCCGATTGGGCAAACGCATTCCTCCTCCTGGATGGGGCCTTGAGATTCACGAGTACGAGTACCGAGTACGGAGTACTGCGCCTTTCATTTCCACTGTGCCCTTCCCGCCCGTTTCTCGCCGCGTTTTGGATATCTCGTGCGTCTCGTGCGTCGTCTATTGTCTATCGCCTGTCGCCTGTCGCCTGTCGTCCATCTCTTCTCAGCATCCTTTACCTCCTTTTTATCAACCTTGGTCTCCTCGTCTCGCCCGCCTCTTGCGCTGCTCCCAATAATATCTTCAGCCTGGTCTTGCTGCTGGCTCAACTCTCCTGTAAGTGGCTCCATCTACGTACGAGTACACGTACTCGATACGTGAAAGTTGTCCGTTCAGACTCGTTGTCCATGAAGCGATTCATGGCCGATTCACCACCCCTTGTTCCCCAGCACCCGTTACCCCTGGTCACTCTCCTGTTCCTTCTCGTCTCCGCTCAACCTGTGACCCTCTTCCGTGCCTGCGCTATTATGTTTGGCTTCAGCTACGGAGTACTGCCACTGCCAGCTGTCCGTCTGCTGACTGACTTCTTGCCTGCCGGTGCTGCCTGTACTGCCTGCATTGCCTGCATTGCCTACACTGTCTGCCCTGCCTACACTGCCTATACTCATCCTCCGTACTTTTCCTTTCCCGTTTCAAACACAACTCTAACTTCTGCTCCTCTTTTTGCTCTAGAATCTTTCTTCCCAACTTTCGCCTTTCTTTCTCGTGCGCAAGGCAGCTGAGCTGCAAGGGCCGTTTCGAAAACGAGACACCAAAACATTTAAAATAAAACCCAAAACAAAATCATCAGACATAATATTCGTACCCCAAAGTCGGTCAGAAAAAAGGGTGCTGCCATTCCTCGTCAAGTGGCCAGCCTTACTTTTTTTACAACCCCCTGTCAGTCTACAACGGACACCAACATTCCTTGTGGCCATCTCTGTTCCATCCAGCCTTACGGAGTACGGAGTACGCACATTCCAGTCTTCATCTTGTCTCAACCCGCATTGATTGGGGTCCCTTGGAAAATCTCGAAACACGCTTCGCTTCTCCTCCACTGACCGATCACCCCAGCGTCTCTTAACCTGTTTGATCAACAGTAGGGTGCTGTTTCATCTGGGAATACTCCTAACCACGATCGGTTGTTTCTTTCTTGGCAAGATCTTTCTTCTTTTCACCCAATCTTTTTTTCTTTCTTCCGCGAACATGAACAACATGTCCAACCTGGCAAGCAACCGCATGAGCACGCCCGAGGCCGGCCACGCTTCGCTACGCCCACCTTCTTCCCGTGCCGTCGGTAGCAACACTCACCTTCGTGCCTCCGCCGACGTGGCCGCTTTGACCAATCCCAGCGTCCCCGGCCGTATTCGCCCGTCTTCGGACTTTTACGGCCAGACCCAGTCTGCACAAGGCCAGGGCATGGGCGACTTTGATCCCCAGGAAAAGCTCGCTCAGGAATGGATCGCCGACATCGACCAATATGAGACTACGCTCGAGGAAATGGCTGCAGCCACCCTCGACCAGGATTTCAAGGACGAGCTCAGCGCCATCGAGCAATGGTTCCGCGTCCTGAGTGAAGCCGAGCGTACGGCCGCCCTGTACGCCCTGCTGCAGCAGACGACACAGGTGCAGATCCGGTTTTTCATCCAGGTCCTGCGGCAAATGGGTAAGAACCATCCGATGTCCGGCGTGCTTTCGCCAGCCAACTTTGACAAAGGTCGGTTTGGATACCTTCCTTTGCCTTGTCCCCTCTTGCTGACCAGCGGGCTGCTACAGATCCCATGTCGAACCGGCTAAACGATGCCATGGGCAAGCTCAGCGTCGACTCGGCCCGAAACTCCATGGTACGCAACTCCGTTCTTTCCACGGGCAAGCGGCAGTCTGGCCTCGACCCTTCGACTATCAATGCCATGTTCCCCGATGCCGCTGCCGCCATTGCCACCGAGAAGGCCAAATACACCCAGCAGACGGGCAACCCCCCGGTCTCGAACCGCAACAGTGTCATTGACCCGCGAAACTCGCTTGCTGCGCCGTCCCTGACACCGGGTGATGCTTCGGCTGGCGGGGCGGCCAACGGCCAGAACCCGGCCTCGCCCTGGGGTCCTTCTTCCAACAACATGCCGCCGCCCTCGCCAGGTCAGCCGCCAATGGGCCAGTTTGTTCAGCCGCCCCCGTCGGCTGGCCTGCGCTCTCCCCGGCCTCCGGTTACGTCAGGCGGACAGATTCAGAGCACCACGATCACGACGACGGATAAGCACTCGGACTTGCCGATGCTGTCGCCGTATGGAGCGAGTGGCAACTGGGCCTCCATGGTGAACACGCCCATGGTTCCATCTTTCAACACACCGCAGCAGAGCGGGAACCAGGCCGACATGGTTGCCAATGCCACAGCCATGAAGCTGGCTGCCCTCTCGACGGTGAACAACCGATTTGCCCTGGACGATGTGCGCAAGTACCGCCGGGCGCGGTCCAACGATGCGCCGGGCAATCAGCAGAATCCCCTGTCGCCTGCAGCACCCACGATCAACCTCCCTGGTGGCACAGTGGTCATGGTCAACGAGCACGGCCAGGTCATGCGGAGCGACAACATTATTGGTCTTCCGGGTCAGGCATCGCTTGGATTCGGTGCCCACCGGTCACGCCCAAACTCGCCGGGCATTGCGCTGCAGGGCAGCTTTGGCGGCATTCCTTTCACTTCGCCCCAGAACAATGGCTTCCTTAGTGCATACGACGGTACGCCGCTGACGAACAACGGCATGACGCTTGGCCTGGGCCAGTTCGGCCTTGGACACGAGGGCTATTTGTCGGACCATTCGGATATGGTACGGGGCCGATCGCCGCGCGGTCGGCGTGGCAGCTCGAAGCCGCCTGAGGACCCGACCGATCCGACGCTGCTGCAGGACATTCCCAGCTGGCTGCGCAGCCTGCGTCTGCACAAGTACACGGAGAACCTGAAGGACATGAAGTGGACCGACCTGATTGAGCTGGACGATGCGCAGCTGGAGGAGCGGGGCGTCAACGCGCTTGGCGCGAGACGGAAGATGCTCAAGGTGTTTGAGCAGGTGAAAGGTGTGTACTACGGGTCTCTGATACAAGATGCTTTGATCTAACCAAGAATTACAGAAGCCAAAGCAGAAGGCAAGCTTGCCAAGCTTTCGTCCTAGATGGGGAGAGAGAACAGAGAGTGATGAGTGTCATAACCGGCGATTCTTTTTTTTTTGTTTTGAATTCTTTGAAAAATTATGCGGGTCTTGACGTCCCCATGGAGACATCAAAAAGGAGAGAATGAACGGCCGGAAAGCTGGACTGAAGAAAAAAGAATATAGTTTTTACGGAACAAGGCTGGAACGTCACTGGAGTAGGAAGCCGAGGGAACTGCTTTTGGAGCAAAAGAAGGAAGCAGGAGAAACAACCATGATCTTTTTTCGGAAGGAATGGCGTCTTGACATGTTGGGTTAGATGTATCGATAGTCTGAAATTTCCATGACATCGCCTCGAGCTGCATTGATGCGTGAGCATGAGAGAGATGCCAAGGTCCTGGATAAAACGTTTACGGAGTAGTCTGTACAAGAAAACGATTTATGAGCTGTCAACAGATTAATGTATTTTACGGAGTACCTATCACTTCTCTGATTACATAATCTACATAAAGGATATCACATGACACTGAGCTACCTCTTCATGACCTTGCTCAGGATGGTGTAATCTGGCACAACTGTCTTGCCTCGCAGGGTGCGCGGTTCTGGAGAGATGGCGTCTGTTTCGAAGCCCTGCTTGTGGTAAAAGCGCAGAGCACGCTTATTGGACAGGAAGCAGGTAAGCATCACCTTGGAGATGGGCGGCAGGTTGTAGCCCACGGTATAGAGAAAGCCCAACAGCAGGCCGGCCAGGCCGGTTCTACCATGTCAGCAAAGCGAGGACCGAATGTGCGGGGGGAGAGAGAAGAAGAAGCAAATGAGACGGGTTACCCATGGAGTTCCGGCTTGAGGTGGATCTCATAGCAGTAGACGACCGGCTGGCCTTCCTCATAGGCCGGCATGAGGGACGTGAAGCCGCGTATGGGTCCAGGCGCAACATATCGATCCTTGAGGTCGTTTGGTATTATCCTGTCCTGGTCGTCGCTGTCGTCTGAGGCGTCTGTTTGCGTGCTCTCGCGGACCAGAATGTACCGCAGGTCCGGCTCATGCATCTCGCGCCGTTTATCGGCCGGCTGCCACTTTTGCTGGGAGTTGTCGTAGTCCGGACGACTGGTCTCTTCGATCAGCGAGAAACATGATTCGAGAGCGTCCTCGCCGACACACGCAGACTGCGCCAGGATGAGGTCATATGCGACGCCTGTCCGGGGGTGTGTCCAGCGCGTGGTCCAGGGCATCGTAGCCGGGGCGCTGGGACAGTCAGTGTCTGGAGCTTGGACTGAAATTGGAACTGGAGCTGGAATCGGACTGGAACTGGAATTGGAACTGGAACTGGAACTGGAGCTGGAACTGGAGCTGGAGCTGGACTTACCCCGGCGCCAAGTAGGACGCAATGAATTCATCGTCTGGTTTCTGGTTTGCCCGCTCAATGGGACTCGTGGCAGCCCGCCGGCGCTTTCTGACGGCCATGTGTATGCGTCTGGTGGGTAGAGCACAGGAAAGAAAAAGAGAGAGAAACGTCAAAGGCGGTCTATGGGAATGCCTGGGTTTGCCAAAAGGGAAAAAAAAGGTCTGTCGACAACTCGTATTTGCCTGCACCAGTGGAAACCCGGCCTGCTGGGGAAAACAGCGGGGATGTCAAATCCCCCGTAAACACGCTACGATCGGTCGGTTTTCGGCTCGTGACTGCGCTAAACAGGTGCCGCGCCGGCAGCCAGAGACGCCCAGGCTTCAGCAGATTAGCGGCTGTTTTTTTTCTTCTTTTTTTTTTTTTCTTTTTTTTTTTCCTTTTTTTTCGCTCTGTTTTTTTTGTTGCTACTCAACTTTAATTTCTATTGTTACGCTTTTCGAGTCGCAGCCCATTCTGTGGCGGGTCTCAATCTAAAATAGTCTATGGTTTTTTTTTTGTAAGCAACGTTAAAATACTCTCTCTGTACTCCGTACTCCGTCTAACTCTGAGCACTGAAAATGCACTTTTTTTTTTTATAGCGAACACCTTAATTATCGCACGTCGGCTCGTTGGATCCTTGGTAGAGCATCGAGTCCATCTCGGGCAAGAAATAGTTGAACAATCCCATGAGATCAGTGCCGCCCATGTCGTCGTAGCCGTAGTTCTCACCAAAGCCCGGGACGGGGGTGATGATGCCGTTCATGTTGCCGCCACCGGTGGTCCAGTCGATCGCCGACAGCGGCGATGCATCGGTCAGGCCCATCTGCGCATTGGGAGGTGGTGGCAGGGAAGAGGGGGGCATGCCGGTGGCCATGGACACGTCTGGAGCAGGTAGCGGCGGTGACGGAGACAGCAGCTGGGCTGAAAGCGGTGGCAGGGGTTGCTGCTGGGTGGTAGTAGCGGTGGCGGAGGCGGTGGGAGCGGTGGAAGTGGAGGAAACGGTGGAAACGGTGGAAGCGGTGACGGCGGAGGTGGCAGTGGCAGTGGTGATAGTGGCAGTGGTGGCGGTGGTGGCGGTGGTGGCGCTTCCATCGACAGGGGCTGGCGGGTTGTCACGTTGGAATTCTTGGACATAGTCCCGGGCAATGTGTACAAACTCGGAGATCAGGGAGCCGGGAAGGGTGCCACCACTGGCATACTCGATCTGGCTGAAGAATCCGGCGCCCATATCGAGAACGGCGAGGTTGGAAGCAGCCTCTGGACTTCCAGGATGATGGACGACAAAATCAAAGAGCACCAGCAGGGCGGTCATGGGGATGACGGCCATGAGCCTGGATGGTCAGCGGGACAAGAAAGAGCAGAGAGAAGAAAGGAAAGAAACCCACCATAAAGGCGTGTAAGTCTCGACGTCGATAAAGGGTGTCAGCTCGAGAATGGCACGGCTCGATGCCGTGATGGCCTGCTCGCTCGCGATGCGCTTCTGCTGCAGGGCAGGCGGTATGGGCGCAGGAACGCGGGCTAGATGGCGCAGGCGGGCGCGGGCCAGGATGAGGACATAAGAGTGGTAGAGGTAGCTCAGTGGCAGGGCGATGGCGCGTTCCAGAGGGCTGGTGCTGGCGGCACTGAGACGTTGGCGGCGTGAGGCCAGACCGGCACTGGGAGCCCTTGCAGGGCGCAGATAACGCACGTCGGGAATGGACAGACGCCATTCCTCAATCTCTGTGCTCAGCTGTTCGATGGTGGCGAGGTTCTGGACAGTGGTGTTGCAGGAAGTGCCGACACAGAAGAGAGAGCTGTACGTACGGGACAGCAGACGGGCATGGCGAATCCAGATGAGAAGCCAGTCGAGCTGAGTGGTCGGCGTGACGGAAGGCGGAAGTGCAGCTGATTCTGTGGTGTCTGTGTCGGATCGAGCTTGGGCTTGGTTTGAATCTCCGGCCAGGAAAGTGTCGAGACACATTGACGGGAAGAAGGGCATGGGACAGCAAATATCGCTGTCGATAAAGGCAGAGCTGCGGCCAAAGTGGAAGCTCATGACCTTTTCGATGCCGTACAGGATCCAAAAAGTGCGCTGAAAACTGGCGGCGGCAGCAGGGTTGCCGCTGCTTGTGATGCTGCTGATGTTGGTGGAGGCGAGGCTCTGAGCACGACGAGCAGCCTCGGACAAGATGACCCGTTCAATGGACAGACAAGAAACGCCGAGGCCATAGACGGCCATGGCAGTCAGAGCCTGCAGGGTGATGAGGGAGTCGGGCAGGATAAGCAGGTCGGAAAAGCCGCCGAGGGCCATGGAGAAGAGCCGCCAGGACATGCCTTTGCCGGGCTCAAAGTTGCCGCTGGTTTCACTGTCAGTGTAGTGGCAGCCAAGAGCCAAGACAGAGTAGTACAGGGCTGACCAGGCCTTGCTGCGAGCGAGGCTGCGGGCGAGGTCAGGGTCGGCGGCACGGGCTTCAAAGGTGGCCTGGTCCAGGAAGGGGTACTGCGAGTGGGTGTGGGCAAAGTAGCAGGCGACACACGAAGCCGCAAACTGCGGATGGATAGGCATGGAACAGCCGTTGGTGTCGGCCGTCAGGGGCAGCAGGACGGGCACGGGCACGGCTGGTTCGGTGCGCCGTAGACGGCTACTGATGATGCCATTGATGCGACCGACGAGACCACTGATTTTGTCGTTGCGTAGACGAGAAGACAACGACTTGAGGCGTTTCTCGGAGAAGATGGTAAGGCTGTAACTACCTCCTGTAGATGTTAGATGAATGAGTAAGAGTCAGGGGTCCCTGCAGCCATGTCATACCACCATAACACTCACCAAGAACACCATTTCCCTAGAGAGTTATGTTAATATGTGAACAAAGGAAAATAAGGAAACATGAAAATTGGCTCACCTTGGAAAAGGGCGTCTGTTCTTTGCTGGGGTTCTGGTACTGGGCGCGTTCCAACATATGGTCAATGTACAGTTTGGGGATTTCGCCGCCTGCATGGAACACGATAGCGGTCTGGGCACGGACAGGATCAGACTCGGGTCCGGGCTCTGTGACGGTCTGGGGTGGTGACGGCTGAGCCGGGGCTATGGCGAGGCCAACAGCCCTGCTGGGAAAGGTAACGGTACCCGTAGACCCGGCACGTTGTTGGCCCAGACGCATGCGTTCAGCTACTGGGGGGAGGGTTGTGTCAGCCTGGTGGAGAGAGATAGAGGAGTAGGACCACCTCGGTGTATTTTGTATATCAGGACGCCTTACCATTGCGCTTGGGCACCTTCTTTGTGCCGAAGTGGCACGTAGTTTTGCGTCTCTACAAGTTGTCAGTATGCCCGAGGTCAGGGGCTGGAGCCGAGATGTGTGACTTACAACGCAGTTGGCACAAGGTGCTGGATAGGCGGCATCTGAAGGTCAGCTGAGGTGTCTGGATGGGAGGGACTGGGAAGAAAGATCGAGACGGCTGAAACAACTGGAGAGAACTCTACTTACTAGGACACTTGACCTTGCGAGCCTTGCAAGCATCGCAAGACTTGTGGCCACCCATGCGGAAGACAGGACCAGCAGCCGAAGCCGAGACGAGGGCGGCCGAGGAAGAGGTAGGAGTTGCAGCTGGAGCTTCGCAAGACATTGCCGCGTCCATTGGCGGAGTTCGGGAGCGTGCTCTGTGTGGATAATATACTGTAGACACGTCGGAGACGGATTGTTTAGTGCAGGGACAGCGCAGGAGCTCACCTCGTATGTAGACGGGTCGGGCTTTTGAAGAAACGCGAGTGCTTCGGTGCCGAGACCCGCTTTTATAGTCATTTCCTCCCGAGTTTCGGCGCCGACTTTCCTAGATGGGACAAGATTGATCCGCTTTTTGCTCTGCAAAAGAAGGTCCCACTTTTCTCATCACTTACACGCACGTAAACACGTATCTGAGGCTCATTCACGGCCACAGGCAGACGTCTGAGAGTTCCAAAGGATGAGACGAAGGGCTCGGTCCGGAAATGAACAACATATGATTCGGGTAAATGCCGTAGTATATAAAGTATAAGTAGTAAGGTAGCCCTCAGAAACTACAGCGCCTTCAGGAGGAACAAATATCAACTCCCAACATGGCCAGCATCTCCAGTCAGTCTACCGTGTCTGGCGAGGCAACTACCATGACTGCCCTGAACGACGTTCCCGAAGAGGCCCCCGACTTGGTCCGCCGCTACAGCCTGGAACTGGTGCAGTCTGCTGCTCGTGCTTCCGGTGGCCATGCCAACCCGTTCCTGTCCGGTCAGACTGACCCTTCTCTGGATCCACGAGCTCCCGAGTTCAACGCTCGCAAGTGGGCACAGGCTCTGCTGCATGCCTTTGAAGAAGACCCAGAACGCTACCCACGACCGTCAGCCGGCGTGGCTTACCGCAACCTGCGCGTCCACGGCTTCGGCAGCCCTACCGACTACCAGAAAGATGTCTTCAACACGCTACTCCAGGCTCCTCTGCAAGTCTACCAGTACCTGAACAACCGTCGTCGTCAGGTGTCCGTTCTGCGAGATGGTTTCGATGGTCTCGTTCACAGCGGCGAGATGCTGCTGGTTCTGGGTCGTCCTGGCAGCGGTGTCACGACGCTTCTCAAGACACTGGCCGGCGAAACCAACGGCTTACACCTCGATCCAGACTCTCATGTCTCTTACCAGGGCATTCCCATGGAAGCCATCCAGGGCCGTTTCCGTGGCGAGGTCATCTACCAGGCCGAGACCGACGTCCACTTCCCACAGCTCACCGTCGGCCAGACACTCCTGTTTGCCGCCAAGGCTCGCACGCCACGCAACCGTCCTCTGGGCGTGTCTCGTGGCCTCTATGCCCGCCACCTGCGCGACGTCTTCATGGCCATCTTCGGCATCGCCCACACCATCGACACCCGCGTCGGCAACGACATGGTACGGGGTGTCAGCGGCGGTGAACGCAAACGAGTCAGCATCGCCGAGGTCGCCCTCAGCGGCAGTGCCGTCCAGTGCTGGGACAACAGCACCCGTGGCCTCGACAGCGCCACTGCCCTGACCTTTGCTCAGACACTGCGGTTGTCGACCGACCTTGCCGGCACTACGGCCCTCGTCGCCATGTACCAGGCCTCGGAGGCCGCCTACCAGACCTTTGACAAGGTCTGTCTGCTCTACGAAGGCCGCCAGATTTTCTTTGGACCGGCCGACGAAGCCAAGGCCTTTTTCACCGACATGGGATATTTGTGCCCGGAACGCCAGACAACAGCCGACTTCCTCACATCTCTGACCAACCCTGGCGAACGTATAGTCCGTCACGGCTTCGAGAACCGCGTCCCGCGCACCCCCGACGACTTTGCCGCTGCCTGGAAGGCCAGCCCTTTGCATGCCCGCCTGCTGGAGGAGATTGGCGAGTTCGATAGACAGTATCCCATGGACGGACAGCCCATCAAGAACATGGCTGCTGTGCGGAAGGCACACCAAGCATCGTTGGCGTATGTTATTTCTTCTGTCCTCTTTGATTTCTAATGGCTAAACTCTCTTAGACGGTCCAAGGAACCCTACACACTCGCTTTTCACATGCAGGTCGCCCTCTGTATGATCCGTGGCTACGAGCGCATCATGGGCGACAAGACCTTTTTCATTGTCACCGTCCTCGGAAACCTGGTCATCTCTATTGTGCTGGGCAGCGTCTTTTATGATTTGCCCGATGCTGCCTCAAGCATCAATTCACGATGCATTGTTCTTTTCTTTGCTATTCTTTTCAATGCTTTGAGCAGCTCGCTGGAAGTATGTTTCTTTGATTTTCTTTCTCTTTTTCTTTTCATTCCACTCACGCATTCTTAGATTCTCTCCCTTTACGCACAACGCCCCATCGTCGAGAAACACGCCCGCTATGCTCTTTACCGACCATCGGCCGAGGCTGTGGCCTCGGCCCTCTGCGAAATGCCCTCCAAGATCCTTTCAACGGTGGCCTTTAACATCCCGCTCTACTTCATGGCAAACTTGCGTCCCGGTGCCGGTCATTTCTTCATCTTCCTCCTTTTCGGCTTCATGTGCACCCTGGCCATGTCTACCATCATTCGCACCATTGGCCAGGCTTCACGCACCGTCCACCAAGCCCTGACTCCGACCGCCGTCTTTATCATCGCCCTCGTCATCTACACCGGCTTCGTCCTGCCCGTCAGCTCCATGCAGCATTGGATGCGCTGGATTAACTACCTCAACCCCATTGCTTACGCCTATGAAAGCCTTCTGGTAAACGAGCTGGGCGGTCGTGACTTTCCCTGCACATCGTTTGTGCCGCTCTATGCAGAGACTGCCCTGGAACGGGCTTGCTCTACTGCCGGTGCTCTTCCCGGCCAGAGTTTTGTCGTGGGGGACAATATCCTCGTCAACGCCTACAGCTACAGCAAGGGCCACGAGTGGCGCAACCTCGGAATTTTGATTGCATTCATGATCTTTTTCTTCTCCTTGTACCTTCTGGCCGCCGAACTGGTCACAGCCAGCCGCTCCAAGGGCGAAATCCTCGTTTTCCGACGCGGCCACAAGATCTTGACGGCCGAGAAGAAATCGACTACCAGCTTCAGTGATGACATTGGCAATGCCGAAAAAGAAAAGGTTCCCGATCACACGCAGAAGGACATTTTCCATTGGCGCAACGTCTGCTACGACATTACCATCAAAGGCCAGCACCGACGGCTGCTCGACCACGTGGATGGCTGGGTCAAGCCTGGCACTCTGACCTGTCTGATGGTAAGCAGTACTTGGAACCAACCATGACAGCAAGCTAACCTTTTCTTTCTAGGGCGTTTCCGGTGCCGGCAAGACAACCTTGCTCGATGTCCTCGCTAACCGTGTCACCATGGGCGTTGTCACCGGTGACATGCTCGTAAACGGAACTCCTCGCGACAACTCCTTCCAGCGCAAGACCGGCTACGTCCAGCAGCAGGACGTCCACCTCGAAACATCCACCGTCCGAGAAGCCTTGCGGTTCAGTGCACAGCTGCGTCTCCCGAAATCTGTCAGCAACGATGAAAAATATGCCTACGTCGAAGAAGTGATCCAGCTGCTCGAGATGGACGAATATGCCGACGCCATTGTCGGTGTGCCGGGAGAAGGTCTCAATGTGGAACAGCGCAAACGTCTGACCATTGGCGTCGAGCTGGCTGCCAAGCCCGACCTCCTGCTCTTCCTCGACGAGCCCACGTCTGGTCTCGACAGCCAGACTGCCTGGTCTGTGGCCACGCTCGTCCGCAAGCTTTCCGCTCATGGCCAGGCCATCCTGTGCACCATCCACCAGCCTTCGGCCTTGCTCTTCCAGCAGTTTGACCGCATGCTTCTCCTGGCGGCCGGCGGAAAGACTGTCTACTTTGGCGAAATTGGCGAAAACGCCCGCGTCCTCACCAACTACTTTGAAAAGCACGGCGCCACGCCCTGTGGAAAAGACGAAAACCCGGCCGAGTGGATGCTGCGGGTGATTGGTGCTGCACCGGGTGCCAAGGCACACTGCGATTGGGTCGATGCATGGCGAAACAGCAAGGAGTACACGGCTGTCCAGGCAGAGCTGGAGACGTTGGCGAAGCGCAAGGAGAGCACAGCTCCCACGACAGATTCCGCCGCTGCTACTGCCACCACTACCTATGCCACGCCCTTCTGGTACCAACTGTACATGTGCACGAGACGTGTCTTTGAGCAATACTGGCGCACGCCTTCCTACATCTACGCGAAGCTTATTCTGTGCTTTGCAACGGTATGTCTTTGATTTTGGTTCTTTATCAACAAGCTCTAACCTCTGCAGAGTCTCTTCATCGGCCTGTCCTTCCAGAATGCTCCCCTTACCCAACAGGGTCTACAGAGCCAGATGTTCTCCATCTTCATGCTGCTCGTCATCTTTGCCTTTTTGACCTACCAGACTATGCCCCATTTCATCCGCCAGCGCGAGCTCTACGAGGTCCGTGAACGCGCCTCTCGCACGTATTCTTGGTCTGTCTTTATGTTGGCCAATATAATCGTCGAGATTCCTTGGAACAGTCTGGCCTCTCTGCTCGTCTTTTTGCCCTTTTACTACATTGTCGGCATGAACAACAATGCCGTGCCCACAGACACGGTGGCCGAGCGCGGCGGCCTCATGTTCCTTTTGCTCTGGGTCTTCCTCATCTTCGAGTCTACTTTTGCCGATATGGTCGTCGCCGGTCTCCCAACGGCCGAGCTGGGCGCAACGGTCGCCCTGCTCTTGTTTGCCTTTTCGCTCATCTTCTGCGGGTATGCATATTGTGTCGCTTCCCTTGGAGTTCTTCCACTAACTGCTCAGTGTCATGGTCCCCAAAGACGGACTGCCTGGTTTCTGGGTCTTCATGTACCGTGTCTCGCCCTTGACGTATTTGGTGGGCGGTATGCTGTCTGCTGGTGTCGCCCGCCAGGCCGTCGAATGCTCCACCGGGGAACTGCTGATGTTCCAGCCTCCCGCCAATGAAACCTGTGGCGAGTACATGGCACAGTACATGACTCTGGCTGGAGGAAACGTCACCAACCCCGATGCCGTCGCTCCAGCCTACTGCCAGTTCTGTTCTCTTGCCACCACGGACGCCTACCTGTCCTCAGTCGATGTCTCATATGATGACCGCTGGCGCAACTTTGGCCTCATGTGGGTGTACGTTGTTTTCAATGTGGCTGCCGCTCTTTTCGCATATTGGCTGCTGCGGGCGCCCAAGGCCGGGGCCAAAGCACGTCTGGCCAAGTGGATGGGCAAGAAGACTGCATAGACAAAACTGTACTTCATAGAGTGGGATTAGAGTTCAACATTTTCTTTCTTTTCACAAAATTTTGTCTTCTTTTATAAGATATTTTGTTTGGTTTTTATAGATTATTCTTGGTTTTTATACATTGCGTCATGTTTATAAATAAATCAAAGCTCATCGCCAGGGCATTTCTGGGCACAACATTTGAAAGTCTCGAAAAGGGGAATTACAGTGCCAAGCTGCTCCGAATCACAACAGTAACCATTGGTTGGTCAGCACGTGACGACCCACTAAACTCGCCAAGATGTCCGGCTGACAAAGAAATACGCTCTAGAAAAGTTGTCGCATACATGCGCGCTCCCGACAAGCTGCCTCTCTGGATCGAGCCTCCTCGGGAGGGTAGGACGGCGGCCATTCTTCAAAATTCATGTACCGGCTAGGAGGTATCCGAAGCTATGCGACGGGCGTCGGCCGTTCGCGTCTCGGCGGCACTTTGAGCCTCGACCAAGTAGAATTCCCCCACAAAAACCTGCTGTCTACTCTCCTGACATACATGTTCCAGTTCCTCCAGCGGTCCCGCGTGCTGGCGCTCTACCGCAGGATCGTTCGTGGCACACAGCGCATCAGTGATCCAACCACGCGGGCCGAGACGCGGCGGTTTGCTCGCGACGAATTCGAGCAGCACCGCAACGTGACGGACCTGGTGAGATCCCTGGCCCCTACATTTCTGCGATCCATTGGTGGCTGACAAGCAAGGCACATATCCGCTATCTCGTCTCGGTCGGCAAGACGGAGTGGGAGAATATGGAAAAGTACATTGGTCGTTCATAGATACAAAATGCATGTCCGTCGTCAACACTGTCTTTCCATCTCCATTTCCATTTCCATTGCGTAAATATCCCGCCTGGCTAGTAGTGGCAACCCCTCCACATCTCTCGGCTCGTCTGGCGTATCTTACACGGCTCCCTTTCCGTGGCAATTGGTCTGTTGCCATCCATCCTTTATCCTTGCCGCTGCTTGTGTCGCGGGTTCGCCGGGCAGATAATGTACATGTAGCCCTTGTGTCGCTTGCCGCCCTTTCGCCGCACAACCTGTTACGAAGAATTAGCCTGATTTCAGAGCGCAATTTCTCTCGGGACACACCTTGCAGTGCTCGCATCGCCGCTTGACCGAGCTCTGGACCTTCATGCCGCGCGTCTGCTGCTCGGCAATCTTTTGCAGCGCAACCGGGAGGACTGGCCGCAGAGGGGTTAGAGACAGATTGGTGGTGTTCTTGCCGACGACATGCGAAGCGACATTGCCAGAGAAGGCACGCTGCTGCTGGCTGCTCTGAACGCGGAGAGCACCAAAGACGGTTGTGAGCGATGGCAGAAAGGTCGCTGCGGGGCCGCGCGAGACCGAGAGAGAGAGCGTTGACCGCGACAACAGCCGCGGGATCTGTGACAAGGACATGGCGGGCTATTCGGATTGGGTCTGTGGGGGGGCGACAGCGGAGGAGGTTGTCGGTCTGCCGGAGAAGAAGTGAAGCCGCCAATTTTGCGAGACTCGGAAAAGTTGCCCCACAATCGGACGAAGGTCACGTGATATAAATTGCTGGGCTCGACAGAGCCTCCATATGCCCACACAGATGGTCTAGGATCCGAGTCCGTGAGCACAATTTCACGAAACCCCATTTTTTGTTTCTGGAATTATTGAAGGGGTCCTTTGTTGAGTTGTTTCAAAAAAAAAAATTAAAAGATTGGACAAGGTAACTCTGTATTATGGAGTACTACCTGCACGATGTTCTCTGTAATACTCCGTAAAAGTCTAAATTACACCGTCCAAGAGTTTTGACAAAATCAAAAGACCAAAAGTACTCCGTAGCGCAAACTTACCTATCCAGCACCAGTGCTCGTGGCATCAAATACGCCGAATTCTCGACCACGACTCCACAGCAAACCATAACCACTGAACGGTTCCGTGGTGCAGTTGGTTAGCGCATCGTACTAATATTCTCCTTTGAATACAATGCGAAAGTCGAGGGTTCGAGCCCCTCCGGGACCATTCATACCTTTCTTTTTGCCTAATATGCCCAAGAACCAGAAATATGCGTGGTCGACAGGGCCTTTTTTTTCTTTTAAATCCCATGCGATCTTTGCGGAAGACGGAGAGCGTTGGCACTAAGCAGAAAGATGCATTTCGGTAAGTGTATCGTGAATCATGTACCTTTTTAACCAAAAACGTCTCTATAAGATGATTAGCGCTCACGAATATGCTCGGTGCTCAGTAACCGCAATGCATCGTGAAAGAGGAAGCGGTGTAGCACGGGAAGAATGAGTATAAAGCAGCCGTCCCTTGCCCTTCTGTGACGACATCTCTTAATATCCATCTCATCAACTTCATCAACCTTAACCATCTTAACCATCTCACATATTTTTGCCGTCCTTCACCAAAATGCAGTTCAGCACCGTCCTCCTTAACATTCACTCTGTGGCATCTCTGGCCACGGCCCGCAGCATCGAAAACTGCAGTTTCAAATGCTCTCAGGCCATGGATGTGTATCATAAGTATGGTAGATGCGCTCCACCTGCAATGGCCTCTTGTGTTTCGTGCAAGAGCTGTGTTACAGAGTATGCAAAATACGACTCAAGCTACAAGTTCTACATGCCCTGCTGTTAATTGTAAGTAATTTTGCGGAAACTACAAACGACACCTGCTAACATTACAGGCATTTTGACGATGCTGGCAACTTCTTTCGACTGTTGCACCTACTTTTCTTCTTGTCCAATTGGACCTTTTTTAACATTTGCTTTACAAGCGTGATACTAATATCTATATAATACGGACATTTACATGACTACAACAGCTATTATAGATGGTTTAATAGACACCTTCCATATTTTAGCTTTTGCATCGTACTGTGGAGTGTCAACATCAATGGCTGCCTGGTGGTCAACGTAGATCTAAACTGACAACCGCCATGCTCATGTTCAGCGACCGTCTATCATTTGCTTGATTGATGCCAGCAATAACTTTCCGGTCTCCAAAACCTGCAGGCGGTGTAAATCCGTACAACTATATTTATTCGTCATGTATGACTTGACAAGAGGGTAATTTATTTTATTTCATGAATTCAACTAAGCTTAGAGAAAGAGTTTGATCCAAAAGTAAGCGCTATAAATACCGGCAACAAACAACGGGCGACACAAAGACGTCATAACAGGGGAGGGTGAAAAATCATAGGAAGCGCGAGCGACCATCCAGGGTTCAATGCCAGATCGAGGCGCCCCTGGCGTGAAGTACATGGCCTTCATCATGTCCCATGTCATTTTCTGGGCTCGATGGGATCTCTTGAACAGCTCTTTTTCGTACCGGGTGAGTGCTGGGTCCAGAGCAGTTACCGGGTCTGCGTGCTTGGCGGCCTTGAGGATAGCTTGGCCCAGTTTCCAGGCGTCTTCAAGGGCGAGGTTGACGCCCTCTCCGGCGAAGGGGGTCATGACATGGGCAGCATCTCCCACGAGCGTGATGCCTGGGTGATGCTCCCACTGGAAACCGACGGGCAGCATGTAGAGAGCCGTGGTTCGAATCTCGCAGTCCGTGTGGAGGGCGAGGTCTTGTAGCTGCGGGGCCCAGTCTTCGAATCCCTCGACCAGGTCTGTTCGGGTAACCACGGGCGAATGTGGCTCTTCTTCTCGACGGGACCGGAACCAGTCTTCGTCCTGGCGGCCCCAGACGGAGACGTGAATGCTGCCGTCGCTCATCTGTTGGCCCATGATGGATTTTCCGTCGGAGAAGGCGAAAAGCGAGCCGTGGCCGATCAGTTTGGAGGCGACCGGGGCATCCCTGCTGGCAGGGGAGATGGAGGAGTCGTAGCCAGCGATGCCAGCATACTCGGGGGTCTGGTCGACGAGAGCATGGCGAACATGGCTCCAAGCGCCGTCGGAACCGACGACGAGGTCGAAGCCGGTCTCGACGGTACCATTGGCGAAATAGAGGGTGAGAGCCTGGGCATCATCGACCCTCTCGAGGCAGTGGCCCCAACAGATAACGTGCTGGGGGAGTGCGTCAACGAGGAACTTGCGCAGCTGTGCGCGATCAATTTCGGGCGTTCTGTGCAGGGCAGCAGGCAAGTAAAAATAGGTCTTGAGTTTCTTGTCGGCGATGTTGAGGGCGGCGCTCGCAGGGCGGGCGAGCTTGGCGAATTCATCCGCCAGGCCGGCGGCCTTGAGGGCAGCAATGCCGGTCCGGGGGTGCAGGTCCAGCGTGCCACCCTGGGATCGAACATCGAGGGCGGACTCAGCCTCAAAGACAGAGACGTCCACGCGGCCAGCGCCGTGTGTGAGCAAGATTCGGGCTAGCAGGCAGCCTGCTGGGCCAGCACCGATGATGGCGACTCGCAGAGGCATACGGAAGAGAGCAACTACTGCGTATTGCGTACTCGTACTGCGTACTCGAAGGGTGTGGGGATGAAGATGTGCAGCGGTTACGCAGTAGTGCGCGCAGGCCCAGGCATGCTAGCCTGAAACCTTTTTGTTTTCAGCGGCGACGGAGGGAAACAAACATGCGAGTGGGGGCAGCGACCC
This sequence comes from Dryadomyces quercus-mongolicae, assembly GCA_002215975.1. Lineage (NCBI taxonomy): Eukaryota > Fungi > Ascomycota > Sordariomycetes > Ophiostomatales > Ophiostomataceae > Dryadomyces > Dryadomyces quercus-mongolicae. The sequence continues at coordinate 418,413 of NIPS01000006.1, read as the reverse complement.
TTCATACTTATTGGGCCGTTTTACGTTGTAAGGGGGGTTGTTTTATGGGTTGATCCGAAACTCCAGGAGTTCCAGGATGACGTGAGGAAAACCACGTGGAGCCACCGGATGGGAGAAAACAGTTGATCAGGGGATCTGCAGCCTGGGCAGGCCTAAACAAGCCTGAACAAGCCCAAACAGGCTTGGCCAGTCTTGGAAAGGCTTGACAATGCCCAGGAAAGCCTTGGAACAGGCCAAGAAACAAACGATCTACTTGGCAAAAGAGCTTGGTATTCTTGGTACACAAAGACGCAAGATCTCTGCAACGTCCATGCGTTATGCCGTTACTATTATTTCCGGCTGTTCTTGCGTGACAGTCCGCGTCAATGGGATCCGCAATCGTTTAGAGCACGGAGCATCCAGTGGGCCATGGCATGTCGATATTACCGACCCCTTTCAGATGAGACGGATGAGACGGATGAGACGGATGGGATATTGAGACGGCAAAGGAGTATGAAAAGCGAGGAGGAGCCGCATTTCCAAAGTTGTTTGGAGTATTTTCTTCTTTTCTTCTTCATTCCTTTTCCATCACTGGCTGGTCCATCCTTTTTTTAACAGCTGTACATTCTTTCTTTTTGTTTCTCGACTTACAGTAGTCCGTTCTTCTCTTATACCTTATTTACACTACTTGACACCATGCGTCCGATCTTTCTTCCCCTTTTGGCAACTCTGTTGCCAGGTAGTCTTGCCTACCGGAAACACCACACACACAACACCACAGCCGTGGGAGATGCCGTCTCTGTAGCCGCCTCTCCTCGCGGCAATTGGGTGGTTGTGGGAACCAAGACATCTGTGGCGACGACGTTTAGCACTTTGACGAAGAGGGCTGCGGATTCTACGTCCACAGATTCCACGTCAACAGATTCTACGTCGTCGACCACTGAGACGACGACGACGGAGACGTCTTCAACAAAGACGAGCAAGACCAAGACAACCAAGACTAAGTCCACCAAGACAACGTCTGAGGTAACTTCTGCTACTCCGGACGATGATGAAGAGACCACGTCGACCACGTCGACGACCTCGGCTACGGACCCTGCCTCTACGGGTGATGATGGCGACGATGGTGACGACGGTGATGATGGGGATGACGGCGACGACAGTGGTGATAGCGACGATAGTGGTGATGGTGACGACAGTGGCGATGGTGACGACAGTGATGACAGTGGTGATGGTGATGACAGTGGTGACAGTGACGACAGTGGTGATGGTGATGATGGTGACAGTGATGATGACTCATCTACGACAACGACCAGCACCGAGTCCACTAAGACTTCTGAAACAGCTACATCTACGGAGACAACCAAGACCTCTGAGACAACCGAGACCACTAAGACCTCTGAGACAACAGCTATATCCACAGCGACCTCAGCAGCTATCAACGCCGTCACGTCTACAGCTGCTGCCGGTGGAAATGCCACTACAACTGCTGCTTCTGCTGCTACGGCTACTGCTGCTGCTGCCGCAGGCGTCGGTGCCACCAAGATCACGACCCTGGCCGGTGGCTCGGGTGTCGGCGGCACTACCTGCACGGTGACGGCATTTGCCGATGTCACGGCCTCTGTCTCGGCATGCTCCAACATCCTGCTGAGCGGCATCACCGTGCCGGCATCCAGCACGCTTCAGGTGACGGTTCCGACAAACGGTGCGCTGCTGTTTGCGGGCACGCTGACAGTCGAGTACACACCCGACTCGGAGTACACGCCCATTGTGCTCAAGGGCAGCAACGCCAAGGTGGCAGGTCTGGCGGGTGCCGTGCTTGACGGCCAGGGCGCGCAGTACTGGGATGGCGAAGGCTCCAACGGCGGCACAGACAAGCCGGACCACTTTATCAAGATCAGCGACATGGTCAGCAGCTCCTTCAGCGACATCACCATCCAGAACTGGCCGACGCATCTGTTTGAAATCACGGGCTGCACCGATATGACGTTGACGAACCTCATCCTCGACAACAGCGCCGGTGATGCAACCGACAGCGACGGCGACGCGCTTGGCCACAACACAGATGCCTTTGATGTCTCGCACACAGACGGGCTGTACATTTCGAGTGCGACGGTCTACAACCAGGACGATTGTGTGGCCGTCAACTCGGGATCCAACATGGTCTTTGAGAACCTGTACTGCTCGGGCGGCCACGGTCTGTCCATTGGCAGCGTCGACAGCGGCGTGACCATTTCCAACATCACCTTCCAGGACTCGAGTGTCATTGACAGTGCCAATGGCTGCCGTATCAAGACAGACGCCGACGGCTCTGACTCGACCGTGTCGGATATCACTTACAGCAACATCTATCTGAGTGGTATCACCAAGTATGTTCTCCTTTCTCTCCGTTTCTATTTTTTTTCGTTTCTGTTTTTCTAACAACATAGATACGGCATTGATGTCCAGCAAGACTACGATAACGGTAGCCCGACGGGTGACCCGTCGACGGGCATTATTGTCTCGGACGTGACCTTTTCATCGATTACTGGCACGGTCTCAGATTCCGACGCCTACGACTACTACGTCCTCTGTGGCTCGACGTCGAGCTGCACAGGCTTCACCTGGACAGACGTTTCCATCACGGGCGGCACTTCGTCGTGCTCGCCGAGCGGTGACATTTGCCCTTCCTCTTAAGCAGAGGCTTCAACTTGTAAATAGTGTATAGATTTCTTGTAAATATGACAGCATGCTGTCTTTCCATTATCAAATATAAGAGTACAGACAAACGCCTTGTGATCCCTTGTCATGAAATTCATAGACCAAATCCATAGACCAAACATCCGTAGACCAAAATATCATAGCCCAAAAATCAGACCAATAAATGTCCATCCAATGTAGCCACCTATAGCACATTTATGTTTCGCATACCCTTGTTATACAGCGACTTGACGGCCATCTCGACAACCTCGACGAATGCACTCTCATCAATTTCAAAGTTCTCTTCATCCCAAGCCACCCACTTTTTCAAGTGGGTGAGCTTCACAGCTTCCTCATCTCGCCTTTTGGGGAGAAGAGAGGAGAAATAAAAAAGGGAGTCAGCAGCAGAGAAAACCAGATCGGAACCGACATGACGATTACAGTATTCGAATGGATCTCCATTGAAATCAACAGACGCGGCAAGCCGTAGTATAACGGAGTACTCCGTACTTGATGCAGAATCATCCAAAATGTGACGACTACTAATTGAAGCGCTAACCTTTGGTGGACATTGTCACTATATATAGCCCTGGGCTGTTGGGTTGGCGCTTGCATTCACGCTGGACAGCAGTATTCCAGATGGGTGACTAAGCACAAAGATAACGAATGTGCCTGGATCTGCGCTTCGGGTACCCGATCTGATACGGGCCGTTAATCAATACGGAGTACTCCGTACGGAGGACGAGGTGGGGTCCTTGTTTGTACGCCATAGACCTCTCTCTTCCCTTCCATGTAGCCTACAATACTCTGCATACAGAGTACTCCGTACATAGAGTCCTTTTCCATGAACAGACGTTTAAGAAGACACTTATTTACACATAGCTTTTGTATACTCCTTAAACGGAGTAATTTTTATATCATTTAACGTACTTGATAAGCGAATTGGCCACTTTCCAATAAAATATCGATTTCTTCTTTCAACATAACATTTGTGCACGAAAAACGATGGATTCTTCTTCAAAAGAAAGCAGGGTACTCCTTGCTCTCCAGGCTATCAAACAATCTGAAAATTTAAGTGTCCGACAAGCTGCTACCCTATACAAAGTCAATCGAGCAACACTACACAACAGAATGAACGGCCGACGTGCTCGACAAGACACCCGCGCTAACTCTTCGAAATTAAAAGAGCTGGAAGAGACTGCTCTTCTTCAATACATTCTCGACTTGGATGCGCGAGGATTTCCGCCTAGGCTGGCGGACGTGGAAGATATGGCTAATGTTTTGCTGGCAGAGCGCGACGCAGGACGCGTCGGAAAGCGCTGGGCATCCAACTTTGTCAAGCGACAACCAGACCTCCGGACGCGTTTTAATCGTCCCTATGACTACCAGAGAGCCCTTTGCGAAAATCCTGAAAAAATAAACGCGTGGTTTGTACTTGTACAAAATCTACGCGCCAAGTACGGCATCGTCGACGCGGACTTGTACAACTTTGATGAGACCGGCTTCGCGATCGGCACCATCACCCCGTCTATGGTGGTGACGCGCACCGAACGAAATGGGAAAGCAAAAACAGTTCAGCCAGGCAATCGGGAATGGGCTACGGCGATCCAGGGAGTGAATGCAGACGGCTGGTGTATCCCGCCATTCCTCGTCGTGAAGGGGGCCTACCACCTTGCCAACTGGTACACAGAATGCAACCTTCCGCCCGACTGGGTAATCAAACCTACGAGCAATGGATGGACCGACAACGAGACAGGCTTGTAGAAGGGCATGATTTACTAGACGAGAAGGAGGTGCAGGAGCAAATACAACAGGAAACGCATGCGAGAGGTGGTCGGCAGAGGAGGGCCGAGCCGGGCGGACGGCGCTGTGGCACATGCGGCGAGAGAGGGCATAATGTACGCACTTGTCAGAAGGAGGTAGAAATGTCTGATGTATACAGTTCTGATTAGTTTGAATCGGTTTGGCTTGTTCTGGTGGTGTAATTGAGCTTTATCACGTAAGGGTCGTGGAAAGTGGCCAACTTGCTTATCTGGCCAACTCGCTTATCAAGTACGTTATGTAAGTAGTAGACTTAAAGTGATACCATGCATAATGTGCATGTGCGTTTGGAGATCACCCGAGCACTACTCCGTACGGTACGCTGCAAATGTGTTCTCGCATAATCCACGTGATCACACGCGTCCTGCAACTGGCCCTCGAAGAGCAAGACACAATTACCTTTTTTTTTTTTTTCTTTTTTTTTTTTTTTAATAGCTACCTTCATACTCCACAATCCCACCCCATGCATTTTGATTTTTACAACAAGAGCTGGAAAAAGCAAACTCGACATCTTGAAAAGGATTCGTTGGTGGAGACTTGAAAGCCTGAAACTGTTCATTGGCGTTGGAAAAAGATACATGTCTTGGCTAATATTTTTTTGTGTAAATACATGTATCTTCATCAAAATCGATAATTTACTGTCCAATCAGAGAGACCCTGCAGCATGTAGGCGCCAACAACCAACACTTCCGACCAATACGAGAGGATTCTCGTACCGCCCATGTTACAGGGGGAATGCCCCCTAACAGTATCCCGACGGGGTAAATGCTGCGAGAATGGCACGTTTCACAACGTGAAGATCGGTGCAATTGGGCAAGGCGGTTCGGCGGTTAAATTTGGCAACGGCTGCGCGCAGGCTGTGTTCCGTCTTTTGAGTTTGTGCTTCTCCTGTTGCGTCGTAATTTTTCTCTCCTTTGCATCTCACCTTCTTCGACAAACGTACTCTGTATGAATCTATCGTGACACTCATTCTTTGGTCATGTGGCTGCGGTATCTGGCTTTTTTATGCCTGGCATCGGCCTGCTGGGCCGACGACTGCATCTTGACACCCATTGCCATGCCCATCACCAACGTCACCCTTGCGACGGGTTTGATTGCTCGGGGTATCAATGCTTCGGTCGGCACGCCTCCACAGAATCTTGCCTTTATGCCACGATGGTGGGTTATTTTCTTGGGTTCCCTTGTCTTTTCTTGCTCTGCTGCTCAGAGGCGACTGACCAGACAGGATCAACAACACCTTTGCCTTTGGGACGAATGGCCACTGCAGCTCCGGGCTCGGCTATGACACGGATGGCTGTATCACTTACCGTGGAGGTTATTACGATATGCTCGAGTCGACGACACAGGCAGACGCCGATGAGGACTCTTACTTCAGCGACATCTCGCCGTATACCAACATCTCCATCTACTCCGACACGCTGGTGCTCGGCAGCGACATCAACATCACGGACTTCCCCATCGCCATAGCCAACAGCGACATGGGGGGTACCTATTGGCCCATGAACACCATGGGTATCGCCTTTAACTCGACCGTGCTCAGTGCGCTGCGATCGGCGGGCAAGATCGCTAGCCGTTCCTGGAGCATGTTCTGGGGTCTTGACGGCACGAACGAACAGATGGACGGTATCTTTGTGCTTGGCGGCTATGATAAGGCCAAGATCCAGGGCGACGGGTACACCCAGAACATCAACCCCACCGATACTTGCGCCACGGGTATGGTGCTGTCCATCACAGACATGATCCTCAACTTTGCCAACGGCACCGACTCCAGCATTTTTTCGGACAACTCGTTCGCCGCCCTCCAGGTCTGCCTGCAGCCAGACTTCCCCGCTTTGATGACCATCCCGTATGATCCCTACTTTAAAAATGTTCAGACCCTGATGAATGTGACCCTCGAAACACGCTCCTCGGGCATGCTCTTTTACACCATGCGCTATGATACGGGAGAACCCGTGTACACAGGCGACCTCACGATGAAGTTTCAATCCGGCCTCAGTGTCCGCATCCCCAACGACCGGCTCATCTTGCCGGATCGCCATATTGCCGACAACGGCACCATTGTTATTGAGGAGCCCCAAACCACCATTTTCAACTCCAACCAGGGCGTCAATGCTGACGACTTGAGCATCCTGGGCCGCCTGTTTTTGTCTTCCGCATACCTGCACTGCAACGAGGAAGCCGGGCGGTTTACGCTCTGGCCAATCAACGCCACAACCGACAGTGATCTCGTCGCCGTCGACAGCAATAATGCGGAGGTCACTAGCTGCAGCACAACCAGTGGCACGGTTGTCGCCTCGTCTAGTGCCAGTAGCGTCAGCAGTAGTGACAGCGACAGCACCACTACCAGCACCGGCGCCAGCGCCAGCACCGTTTCCAAGTTGTCTTCGGGCTCCATCGCCGGCATCGCCGTTGGCAGCGTCGCTGGCGTCGCGCTGGTCGTCGGTGCTGCGTTGTTCTGGCTGCGACGGGGACGCCGGAAGCCGCCTGTGATTATCAAACCAGAGCTCCCCAACAATGTGTACAACCCTTATGGAGACGGAAGAGTCCCCAAGGAAATCCTGGCTGTTGGCGGCTACCCACAAGAGATGCCGGCTCACTATGTGGGAGAATTGCCGGCAGAATATCTGCGGGAGATGTCGGCAGAGTCTGCCATGGCCGCGCGAAATCAACTATATACGACACCCAAGCCAATATTACACCAAGAACGCTTCGAGCTGATGGGCTGAGAGCATAATGTGGGCAGTGGCGTGATGACGGCGTGCGAAGTTTCTTTGTCTTTCCTCCGTTCTTTGCTTGGCATTTTTTTTCTTCCTCGTTTTTCTCTTTTTCCTCTTTTTCCTCTTTTTAAGCCCAAGCAAAGCAGAGCAAATAAGGTTTAGAGCCATACAATAGCGGGAAGAATACTGTAATATCATTTGCTGATTTCGTAAACCAAGCTTTATCTCTCGTGTCCCTGTGTTCTGGCTGGGAACATGCTGGTTACGACACCAATGGTACTGCCGTACACCACACCACCAGCAGCTCAGCCTCTTTGCGTCGTACTCTGTAGACTCTTCTCGACACGCAAGTAGCCCATACGAGTACGAGTTGCTCGTCCCAGCATAGCATTGCTGTGGGTCAGACTACGGAAAGTGCCGCTGTTTTCCAAGCCTCATGGAGCGATCTCAATCCTTGCATACCGTAAGATGGAGAGAGCACAAGGGTTTTGCCCGTTCCGGAGATCTTTTCTCCAACTATGGGTCTGATACGCAAGCAGTCTCCCAGCCATCTCGATCACGGCGGTTTCAGCTGTCGCTTGTCAACTGCGGGTTACATAAGGAGAACTCCGTTGTCCTCGGACGAACAAGAACGGCGTCCACCAGTCTATCGATGTGTATCCATGGGTAGAGAAGTGCGTATCGGTGCCTAGCAGTGCCTAGAAGTGTCTATCACTCCTGCTCGTCTTTCTGACTCGTCCGTTGCAGACGCTCGGACTGCCACTTCACCGTCCTGTTTGCACTGCCCGTTTGATATCTTTTCCATTTGCCAGCACACGTAAACCTGCGATGTGCGTACTCGTACGCTGGCGATCACCTAGTTTCGTTACATTTTGACCAGCCAGCCTGTAAGCATCGTCCAACCACCATGCAAGGATATCGCTTTCGCTTTCGCACTCGTCGTTTGACCCACTTTTCGGTTTTCCCCTTTTCCGCCCTTTTGGATTACGAGATGTTTGCTCCCCAATAAGGTGCATTCGACTTACATTTACGCGTAAACTACTGTTTAGGTTGGTACTAGGCTGTGCTCTAGAATGTCGTTGCCTGAAAGGAAGGTGAGACAATGTGAAAATGGGCCTTTTTATATTTTACGCACATCGATCTTTGAAATCTCTGTATGGAGGACGAGTATCTGATCATATTTAATTAATGCTACCGCTACCGCCTCACCGTTGAGTCTTGGCTTCATTTACATTGCTCTTGACCTGGTTGTGCATGTCTTTTCACCTTTTGCCATCGTCTCATTGCCGTTTTCCGTTCTCGCCGCCAACATGACGACCTCAACGCCCTCCAACATCATTGGCATGACCATTGCCGACTTGGTCCTCTATGCCATCATGTGTCCTTTGACCATATGGATCACTTGGAAACACGGCAAAACGGGCTTGGTATGCTGGCCCATCTTCCTGTCCTTCTACGGCCTTCGCTTCGCCGCCGATATCTATCAGATTGTCAACCGGAAGAAGCCACAACAATACAACGAGGTCGTCATCATGACCAACTCTGGAACCATTGCTTGCCTGTCCTTGACCATTATCGGCCTCGTGTTTGAAGCGTACGTGGAAGAAGACCTCCCCCCTCCCCACCTTCTTGGCAATGCGTCATGATCTCCTAACATCTCCACAGTAGCATGCTTCTTCCCCTACCGCCAAGAAGCCTTAGGGACAAAATCATCCTTGCCATCACTCATCTGGCCAACACCACCGGTATTGCCCTCGCTACCTACGGCGGTGCTCCCAGCCCGACAGCAAGCAGTGGTGTGATGAACGACATGCTCAATAAGATTGGTAACTGCCTCATGCTCTTCGTCATGTTCACCGTCTGCTGGTGGGTGTACCCGACCTACCAGCGCCTCAAGATGGTCCCTCAGCACCCCAACTTTAAGAGTGCCAAGATCATTCTCTTCGCCGCCGCCGCCGCTCTTCCCTGCCAGCTCGTCCGCCTGTCTTACAGCACCATCTACTCTCTGGACCGCGTCACCAGCCTCGACCCCGTCACCGGCAACTTTGCCCCCCGGTTTCTGCTCATGTTCCTGCCGCAGTTGGCCGTCGCCATGCTTTCCGTCATCGCTGGTCTCATGACCCTCCACATCGTTCCGCGGTCCCAGCTGTTTGGTGATGACCTCATCCTCAAGGAGATGCCCAGCGGCCGGTCCAGCATCCGGACCGGTGAAGAAAGCAGCCCGGAGTCTCGCCTGCAGAGCGCCTCTTGCGGCCAGAGTGGCTCGCGTGGCCCGAGTGGCTCGCGTGGCCCGAGTGTCTCACGCGGCCCGAATGTCTCGCGTGCTCCCAATACTTCTCGTGCCCCGAACGCCTCGAACGCCCCGGACGCTCAGAATTCTCAGAACTCTCAGAACGAGACAAGTGATTCGAGTGAACCTCTCAATTTGGAGGCACGTCGGGCAGCACGGCGTGAGGCCCGGGAACGGACACTCCGGGAGACACGGCGAGAAGTCCGTCGTGAATCGTACCGGCAAGCAGGTCTGGAGTCCCGTGAACGATAGGCCTGCGAGCTTTTACGTTTATGCGAGATGATGTTCTCATGCGAGATGGTTTGCGTAATGCGAAGGCTGGCCTAATTTGTGGATCGCTACAACGTGAGGATATAGAAGAGACTGGTTTCTCAGCCTGCTCGACATGGTTATAAGCGTTACCTGTTGCAGGATACCCTTTTTCCTTTTTCCTTTTTGTCTCTTTGCTTTTTGGTTGCTCTGTTTTGCTGGGTCTGATACCACTTTTGGATTTGATGTATGCCGATTGTATTGATTATACTCCCATATGCCAGAAATGAAACGCAAAATTACTACTAATACAAATATCTATGCGTTATTCTTATGCGCCGACTCCTTCCTGTTGATGATTCTGTTGTCTTTGAGCCTTCCAGTTTCGTAATTGTGCCCCCTTTAACGCCAAAATCCATGGGACGGGTGCCATGATTAATTCTATGCCCGCCAAAAGTGTGTTGCCCCAACCGAGGCCCAGCTTGTCGTAGAGGTTCAGACCACATAGTGGCAGAACAGCTCCCAGAGTACTCCGCAGCACGGCGTTGGCCGCCATAGCTGATGCTGCATGTCGAGTAAAGGCGTCGACAAGGTACATTTGGGCCGCCATGAAGATGCCCATCATGCCGATACCTGTAATCGCAGAGCCAATCAAGGGCACAATCCAGTGCACCATCTTGTCGGCACCCCATCCGTAAATCAGAAGACCCACGGGCAGCAAAAGGGCAGAGGGTACGGTCAGAATGAGGTTGAGACGATCCTCGGGCTGTGGGTCTGCGCCTGTTGCCTCTCGGCGCTTGACCAGGCGGTCCGACAGAGTGGATGCAAAGCCGAGACCGAGCAGGTTACCGACACCGCCGGCAATGAAGGTGAGGCCGGCGCCGGTAGAGCTGAAGCCGTATTGCTCCTCAAAGACGAAAGTGAAGGTGGTGAAGAGAATGTACAGAACACCGTAGATGACGGCAATGTAGACGCAGATGCAGGTGACAATGGGCTCGGTGAGGAGGAGACGCGCCGGCTGCATCATGGCAGCGATGAAGACTTCTTTCTGCGTGCCTGTAGTTTGTTGCGACGAGCGATAGTTGGGGTTACCGGTTTCTTTCCGCAGTTTGGCGGCCTTCTTCTCGAGGATGACGGGCGCATAGGTTTCGCGGAAGACAAAGAACGACACGAATGTGACGACTCCAGACTGCATGTGTGTTAGAACAGAAGAGAATACGTGAAACCAAAGAGTCATCGCTCTCAAAGACTTACCACCATGACAATGACCCAGAAGACCCAACGCCAGCCCTTGTCTTCGACGAGGAAACCGGCGCAGACAGGACCAACGACAGGGCCGATTAGAGGACCAATGGACCAGGCGGCCATGGACCGACCACGTGCCTCGGGAGGAACCATATCGGCAATGGAACCGCCACCGATGGTGATGACGGCGGCGCCCGAAAAGCCAGCGAGGAAACGGAAGCCGACAAGCATACCCATGTTGTTGGAACGAGCGCATCCGATAGTAAACATGACGAACAGAGAGTTGCAGACGTGGTAGACGACATTGCGACCGTACAATTCGCTCATGGGCGCAATAACGAGGGGACCGAAAGCGAAGCCGAGAACGAATACCGAGACGCAAAAGGTGCCGAGTTGGTTGTTATCGACGGCGAACTCGACGAGAATCTTGGGGACGGCGGGTGCCATCATGGAGGAGGCAAGGGGGCTGCATGCCATTATTAGCAATGATCGGCCTCGACATACAGTGGAATTCACTTACACCAAGAAACTCAAAACAGAAAGGGTTCCTATTATGGACCATTTCCGCTTTGAAGTCCAGCACATGGGGTTGTCGCTGCCATCTTCCTCCCACATAACGAGTATCTGCTTGTCGCCTCCTGCCGAGTCAGAGGATTTTTCCTGGGTGCTGCCCATATCCGTCTGTGGTTCAGGGTCCTTGTCGTAGATGACTTTTTGGTCGTCGGTGGGTAGAGCCGCCATTTTTGGAGAAGTGCCGATGTTGTGTGGCTTTCCTCTTTTTTTAAGGGTCTTACGAAATAGCAAGAACTGGAGAATTTAAAGATCTGAACATTCAGGCAGCCCATTTTTGACAACTTTAAGCTATCCGAATCCGACGCGGAGTCCCAAAAGTCGGTGCCGTTCTCGCTCTCGCTTTCGTTCTATTATGGATCGTCTAACTGTAAATAGCTAGGATTCCGTGTCTTCTCCGCAAGTTCTAGCTTCACCAGGGTGGACCCCTGCAACTGTATGATTTACTATGATTCGTAGATCACTGCGTCAGACCGACCGTTAGACATGACATAAAAAGATAGCGCGGACCTTGTGGACCCCTAACCGTCTGTAAATACGACGCCCGGACTCCGTAAATACTCCGTACCCCTCGTCACCCCAACGACGACCCTTTAGACAAGCTCTACTTGAATTTCCCCATACTCCTTGATCCATTTCGAGAACCTTGGCTCTATGGCATTGCTTCCTTCTGGACCACCGCCGAGCCTTTCAACATTCGTGTCCGCGAAATTGTTCATTTGTGCTTCTCGGAACAGCCAGACTCCGAGACGACGACACGACAACACTCCGTCCCGTGGCCGTGCATCGGCCGCCGCCATCGGTATCAGAATTAGTCCTACCCGCCATATGAACGTCACATCGCTCTCGAACGTCCCATTCCGTGATATTTGCAGCAGCCAAGATGCACTCACGTGTTCCCTCACCTCTACTGTCTCAGGCTCGTCTAAGAACAGGGCAATGCCACCCACACTATCTGTGCCCTCCATGGTGAGATGTGGAAGCGCCATGCCGCCGTCGGCGAGCGCTTCTCGGTAGCCATGCAGGTCCAAGTTGAATGGCATTCCCATGACCCAGTCAGCAGGCAGCACGGAACATTGCGAGAACACCGAGTTGTCCGACAGTTGCGCAGGTGAGTATTCTGTCCAGCCCACATGTCCAGGCGGAATCGCGAAGCCCGTCACCAGAATTTTGCCCGACACCTTGTCTGAAAAGGGTTCTGGAAAATCCATGGGATCGTAACTGGCCGAAGCCAACATCTTCCGACCAAAAGGGCTGATGAAATGATAAGCGCCCATAATGGGGCAGTTGAGTCGGGCCCACGACCACGACGGCGCAATGCCGTTGTCTGCAGGATTTTTATTTTTATTTTGACTTTGACTTTGACTTTTACCCAGAAAAGTCCATGGAGATGACGATGGAGGTGACGACAACTGCGGGGCCAGTGGAATCCAGCATAGACCCTCTGTTAAGTACCGGCCCAGGAGGCCCGCCAGATACGGTGAGTCCTGACAGAGCGTGCAGAGGTGTCGGGCAATGCCCGAAAATGCAATCAGCCTGTCCGTGGGCACCGTGACGTCGTTGCGCGTATGGTAGTGCACAACGGTGTGCCAGAGTCGCTGTTTGAATAAATCATAGATGGAGCTGGAGCTGGAGCCTTGCGACCCCAAAATGGTCCGCAGTCTCTGGCGCACCGTCGACACAGGCAGCTTGTCTCGGTACCGCACAGTGCCCGCTGGATTCAGGTCCGACCGGGCAAAGCATCCGCATTCCCAGTATACGTCGTCTTTGCCAAAGAAGACAGTCCGCGGTGCCAGGAGACGCTCCTGGAAGATCCAGGCACGCGCGTTGGCCACACCCCGGTCGGCCCGCAGAAAAGGATCGTAGCACCGATGCACAATTAGCGCCTTCTCCTTACCGTAGGGCTGCCGTGTAGCATAACCGTACGAAGCCACAGCTGTCACCAGCTCGCGGCGCGTACGGGTATACAGGCCGCCCTCGCTGTGGGGGGCGTCCAGCGCGCAGAGGCACAGCCATGCACAGCCATACACAGAAGCCATCAGGGGTGCCTCGCGCGCCCAGTCGACCTGATCGTCCTGCACAATGCACAGCGAGTCGATCCAGAGATACGGCACCCCCAGGAGGAGAGTCACGTGACATGCCTCGGCAAAGGTGCGAGGCAGTGCAGCGACCGGCACACCGCCGCGCTCTAGTCCCTGGCGGGAAGCCAGGCGAAGCTGCACCCGCGGTTGCTTGTCTGCAGTGCCCCAGCAGTGGCTGAGCACCGTGTATGCCGTATCAGGTGCCAGGGTCCCCTGGGCTGCCGCCGTCGCCGTCGCCACCAGCTGCACCACCGGAGCGTCCGCCGGACCAGTGATATGCAAGAGCCTTGTTGGCAGCTGGCGCGTCTGTGACAGCTTATCCTGTCCGGCACAGCCCTTGGTAGCGTCGCACTGGCGGATCCATGTGCGGATGCGCTCTCGCACTCGCGGTGTGGCGGTCGAAATAAGCTCGGGCGAGTTGGGTCGTCGTACGACTTCTGTAGGAGGAACCCCTTCAGCACGGCCGCGATACAAAGATACAAAGATACAAAGAGCAAGGCCCGCTCCATGACGCACCTTCAGTCAAAAAATCGGGTTGGGGGGGGTCAGTGGCAACAAAGGTGCAAATCTGAGCACGATATCGTGTTAGATCATCTAGAGGCCAATGCTGTCCCCAGCGTTGCATCCGAACATCTCCCAATACACTCGGCGGGTGGAGAGGATCCGCTGGTGTTTGGGCTGACATCTCCAATGCATACGTTTGAGATCCCAGTGCCGCATCCGGTTTCAGATCGGCAAAACATCCCGCTGTATCGAATGTTTCCCAGCCCATCTGCAAAACAGTGACACAGAAACGGCAACCAGCCGCCGCAGATTCATACAATGCCTGGATCGAGTCATAATGTTGTACCCCGGCTTTTCTTCTCTCTGGAATCCACTTCTCCGGATCTAAAATGTTTCTGCACCGGGCGCAGAACCGGTGTTCGGGCTCCATAATCCTGGCAGGTTTTTGTTTCGGCAGTGTCAGGTTTTCCATAAGCGAGGGGCTCTACGGAGTATTTCTCCGTACTACTCCGTACTCCGTACAGATGGAATTCCAATTATATTCGCTAGTCTGAATCCTTCATGCTCCCTTGGTAGGATGACAACCTATTAGCATGATTTGCTCGTATGTGCCCTAACCCTTTCTTTTTTCGTTTCTTTTTGTTGAAACACCCCTGACACTGGTCAAACTTCCCCTACAATTCGTTGGGAAATGGCTTCCGTCCATAAACGAGGCGCACCCAAATGTAACAGTGATATTTAGGGTCACGCAGCATTTTGCGTGTGTGGGCCTCAAAAAGGCCGACTTCTTCGCGCGTCCAGCCAAGAACACCGGTCAGAAAGAGAATAAACCCATCGGCATCGTTCATCAGAGACGCCATGGAATACAGTGCGGCTTGGCGCTGTCTAGGCTCCAGCGGCCATGTGCCGAAGGGCATCTGCAGAGTAAGTATGGGGGCCAAAGGAATAGAAAAAGAGGAGAAGAGGAAAAAGTACAAACTTTCAAGTCCTTGACAACGATATCCTTAAAACCAGCAGCTCGCATGGCCTTTGTATGCAGGTTTTCTTCAAACACGCGGAACGACCGACCTGTCTTTTTGCCTCCTTGCCAAAAGAGTGGTCCCCATTGCGTCAAGGCCGATTTGGGGGGGATCGTGTTGTCGTCGGACGTGATATTGGCTGATGGCTCACAGCTCTCCACCCAGCCACCCGGTTCCAATACCTTATATGCCTCCTTGAAAACGGTTTCCCAGTTGATGATGGTGCCTAAAAGGTAGCGCATATGCACGAAGCTGAAGGATCCTGGCGCATATGTCCACGGGCTGGTGTAGTCCTCGATTTCGCTATTTTCAAAGTTAATTTAGAACGAATACTCTGTAAATGGTACTCTTTACAATGTCAGGTTGGATGGCACCCAAGTCGGCTGGATGGGGGACACATCCGTTCCAATCACGGTACAGTCCGGATAAGCTTCGGCAAAATCACTGGCTAGGTTAGTCTGGCTGTGCGTATTATTGTCTGGCTGCGATCTTACAATGCCCAGAGACCTTGAGGTGTCAGCCTTTCATTTTCATTTTCATTTTTTTTTGGACTTCTGTACTGACCTGTTCCTGTTCCAAGGTCCAACGCTCTCTAACGGTCCTTGCTGTCAGTTTACCGTCTTTGCATTTCTGTCTCTTTGGCTTGCCTTGGGATTTTCAATGGGTGCAAGAAACAGCTTGTCGTCGAGAACAAGCAGGAATGAGTGATGTCTTGCTTGCCATTAGAATTTTGACGCGGCCTTTCCAAAGTGAAGAGAGCGTACAGCATATCTAGCGATTCGCTATGCTTTGCGTCATTTGTGCCCCAGTAGAGCGCAGTGCCTCGCTCGCTGTGGTACGTACGCCCGTGCATGGTGCGGTACTTGAGGATAGAGGAGGCCAGCGAAGCCGTGGACTCCTCAGAGTTCTCGTCCAAGGCAGGATCGGCATCATCATACTGGCATGGGTGGTTAGTCATCTTTGAACGCGTCTTTTGAAGCCAAAAATCCCGTACCACGACGGGGCCCAACTGTGTCCAGTGGGCAGAAGGAAGAACGGAGACATCAGAGGTACTCGGAGTCCCGGACTTGTCCTCGACAGGGGGGGCTGGTGTGGCGTTTCCTGACATTTTTGTCAGACAAGGTTGATTCGAATACTCCGTACGTTAAGACAAAAAAGCGACGGTGAAAGAACAGAAGAGAAAGGGAGAATGAAAAGTAGAAAAATCCAAAGAGGGATTCTTGCTCGTACGAGTACTCGTCAGAATACCATAGCTGTGGGGGGGGATTTAGAAAGAGCCAAGTGATCAATCACCAACACAGACTTGTCGACCCATAATTTCTGCATCTATTCTGTTGGATACAACCTCGGGCTTTGGTTTACCCATTTCTGTGAATACAACAAAACAAAAAAAACATGCAAGCGCACAGGAACTTGACCATTCTCGGCTGACAAAGGTCTGGGCGAATTGCAGACCAAAAAAGGTCGGGCATGGCGGAAGTAGGCGCTAAAGGCGGCAGTCTCTCGGATCTTAAGCCGCATCATGGAACCTATATGGGGTCAATTAAGGGGAGACTGGCACTAATCCTGTAGGCAGTAAAACTCCCCGACTCACAGGGCGCATCCTTGCAACGTCGGCTGTCTTCTTTTCTTTCTCCAGCCGGAGACACGTTATACCACAGGCCCCGCTGATCACAGCCACGGCCTGGACTGTGGCTTTGATGGGAAATCGTAAGATATCTCCTAATAGGCACTTGACCGATCTTCTCCGGGACACCGGATGGAGGTAGGTCCTTGTGTTGAACATACGAATATGAATAAGCAAGCAGACCATTTATGAAATTGTTGAGAACTTTCAAGTATCCGAAATCAAAGGAAGCCTCACGGAGTACTTTTACAGAGAACTCCGTTAATACCTATAATTAGAAATGGGAAAGGATACAGTCCAATTTCATATCCTTGTCAAATCAAGAGACTTACAGGCATTACATGTGATATCCTTTCATCGAGATTATACACTAATAACTTGATAGATGTATCTTCGTCACTCTTCTGCTATTCAACTCAAATACCAATACATGTAGACTGGTCTTTGTTTCCCCATGACGGGTACTCACCCAGGACACCACGAGAAGGTGCCAGTCTGTCGTCCTGGATCGATCAGAAAATGATCGACCCTCCACGGCTAATCTAATTCACAGGCTAAAAAAGGAAAAAAAGCAACGCCTCACTCCTCCTCTTAATCATTGCCCCTCGTGCATAAAGCCTGCCTACATAACCGTAAGCTCCATTCCCTCCGTCTCGGGGTTGCTCCCCTCCTCCTCTTCCTCACCCACCACTAAGTCCCGGATGCGCCCATGGCGTCCAGAGTACACCAAAAGATTCCCGCGACCGTTTTGGCCGCCAGGAAACCCACCCACTCCCAGCCATCCTGCCACAACCGCCGCACCTCCGACGCACCTCCCGCAATACACGCCACCTCACTGCGGCCACTCCCTTCAGCAACCACCGCCCAAGCTGGACAATTCTCGTCCAGTCAAGTCCTGGCACTACAATAAGTGCCAGAACTGTCGCCACTGCCCCCACGGTGCTGGTCACATCCTGCATGGTCCAGGATGCCGCTGCCGCCGCCAATGCCTTCTCCATGGCTGCTGTCACCGCCATTTCTTGCGCCGTTGTTGCCGACTTGGTCTCCAACGGGAGGGAGAGAAGAGATTCGAAGTTTTGGAATACTAATACCTTGACTATGGCACCAGTAGGCTATGCTTCTGGATTGATCTTGAGTCTTTCGTAGAGTATTTCGTAACGTCTTTTGAGCATTTTTGAGGCCTCAGTGGGTTTGGTTGGATCTGGGACAATGTATGTAGAGAAGGAAGATTTTGAAAGGCAAGCAGAAGTGTTGCTGCTTGTTGCGTAATCGCTATACTTTGTAGCCATTTCTCTTCTGTTCGTGCTAGGCGTGCTTGTAACAGCTTGAGCAACTCGGATGAGAGAAATCTTTAATACAGGCAACACTGGCAATGCTGAAGAACTCGGGATCGCCAACATACATTCCCTCGTAGAATCATAGACACGCTGTAGAGCTTTCACGCGAAAGGCTCTCAGGTTTGGCCCCAACGTAAAGGTGCGTATTATATAATCGGCCTGTATAACAGCATTTTCAACCACGTGTTGGGTAAATGGTGGTTTCTTGGACCTTTGTACGTTGGCTGTAGTGAGGGCTACCGCTGTAATATTTCGCACCAATTCGTTTGCTGATGAAACTACTGTCTCGTTTGTAAGCTCACCGACAGCCATGGCGACCGCTGCAATAACTTGGCCCCTGTTTCTCGCTGCTTTGTGTGCTGCTGGAGATGCGGCGTGATTCGGATCCGTGATAGATGCTGCTGAATAGACAGCTATGCGGATGAGCTGTTTTATAACGGCCGGCTGTGATACTATGTTTGTATCAACCTTGATTGTATTTGAATCGGCAAACATTGATGTCTCTTGCGTAGTTGTATTCCCTGGTCTTTCTTCTATGTGTATTGCATCCTGGTATGACGGTGGGTCATCTGAAGGCGTACTCGTATTCTTTGATTCGTGTCGTTGACGCGGTCATTTTTGCGACTTGTGTTTCGAGTCGGAGGCTTTCTTTCTTTCTTATATTTACTCATTGCAGCACGCATGGTATCGAAAGGCCGGCGGAGGAATCTCTTACGGAAAATATCATTTTGATGTTTCTTGAAGGTTTTATTAGGAAGAAATCGGTACTAAGTCGGGCTACAGAGAATATAATATGTTTTATTTTGTATTTCATATAGTACAGTAAAGTGGCAAACACAGGTGAAGAGCATGTCATATTCACAAGATCACAGGGAATACTTACTATGAACTCACCATAATAAGTGCCGGAGGGACTGCCCAGGGAAATTCGGCATACGCCAGATGAAGCCAAACGTATTTATGAATGCACTATTTCTTGTGAATGAGAGTTATCCGTAGTCAAATAAAAGTGGATTTGACACGGAGTTTTCCGTAAATGCCAAAATATCGACTGTGTGTTGTACTAATAATTCTATGGAGTAATACAGAGTGCGAGAAACTCGTATCCGCCGAATAAACGAAGCCGTACGCCAAGAGCGGCAACTTATCTTACACATTGCACCCACTTTCTTACATTTGCCCCTGTTTTTCGACGAGACGTCGAAAACTTGTCGCCCTTCTGTTGCATTCTTATGCGCCAATGCACGTGATGGATCCTTCATTTCATAACACTACTGCGGAATAGTACTCCGTACTCCGTAGAGCGCGCCAAGTTACGATAACGCGTGTACAATGGCGATCATACACTCTATTGGGATTCGATGTCTCTTATCTCTCACATTATGTAACAAAAAGTCTGTAGTTTTCCGCAAAGTTACAGAGTAGCGATAACCACCTCACTCCACACGATCGTTTCTAGAAGTCTGACCTACAGAATACGAGTACAGTTAACGTACAAGTCAATACGGAGCATGTGTACCCCTAAAGCGACGGGCATGCGGCCCAAATCCGGCCCAAGGTCCATGACATTCACCGGGTAGGCCGTCCAGTGTCGCAAGCCGCCTGGACCCCTGTACTGACTTGTGCTAGATGCTGGACCTGTAAGCGTCGTAAAGTCAAATGCGACGAACGGCCCCAGAAGTGCATGAACTGCGAGCGGATGAATATTCCTTGTGACGGTTACGGCGTCAAGCTGCAGTGGGTAGCCAACCCATTCTCGGAACTCCGGACGAATCAGAACCAAACTAGAGGCCGCATTCGCATCCGTATGTTGCCATTTTTTGCCTTGCTGGTCCTTTGCCAAGCACATCTTCTCGCTGACTGACGTTTTTATGGATAACCAGGCCGAGACAATGGCACGATCTACTCGATGCGAGCCATTGAGGGATTCTTGTCAGCCTTAGAAAATGATGCTGCGAGAGGCGTATCGTCTCAAAAAGGCCCGTTTAATTTCTTTCCCTGCCAGAGGGAAGATGTCGAGCCTTTTATGGGGGAATATGAAGAGCAAGCAGCTCCTTCTCCTGCAAAAAGTACTGTTGACTCGTTTGGCAATGTCCAGACAGCCTCCGAGGCTGATGCGTACCTTGAAAGCACGAGTTATCTGCCAGTGGACAACACCAGCAGCTTTCTATCTTCAGACATATTCTCATCACCACTCTTGACCACGTCGAGTCCAGTGCAGTCAACAGAGGATGTTCTGACGGAGGCGACGCCCGTCCCGTCAAGTGCTCTACAAACAGCTGTTCACGATGCCGTCCCTCGATCCGTATTCACAGCCATTTCAGTCGATGAAAACGTCAACAAACTAATGCATCATTACGTCTTGCACGTCACCGGCTTGCTCCAGCCCATTGACCACCCTCACAACCCCTACCGAACCCTCTACGTCCCGGCTGCCTTGACAGTCGCCTCCGGTCCGCCGCCAACCGGTACACTGGCCATGGCAGATCCCAATGTGACCATCCATACCGTCTTGCTGCACTCTCTCATGTCGTCGTCTGCATTTCACATCTGGAACTGCAGTCCTGCCCAGCCCCAATACCACCGACTGGGCGCCCAACACAGGCGAGAGGCACTGAGCCTGCTCAACTCGGCCCTCGAGCTGCAGACCCCCTCCATGGACTACAAAACTCTCATGATGGCCATGTTGTCGCTGGTGTCGATCGACATCATGTCCGGGTGCGAAGCAGACTTCGTGGTGCATCTCCGGGGAACCAAGCAGCTGCAAAAACGGCGGCGGAATTGGCGCATCATGAGCAAAGTCACGCGGCAGCTCAACCAGATCAGCGACTTTCTGTTCCTGCTGACGCGGACCACCTGGTTCCCCACGTCAGCCGCCGCGCTATCCCTGTACCGCGTGGACGGAGACGACGATAAGACGGCCCTTCAGAATGCACAGACGCAGACAGATTCGTGCTACCCCTACATGTACGGCATCTCGCCGACGCTGGCCTCGTACATGCTGGAGACGTGCCAGCTGGCTGAGCATCTGGCCGTGCACGAGCACGGTGGCAGCGAGCCGCCAGAAGCCCTGCTGGAGGCATGCGAGAGCCTCGGAGACCGCATCCTGCTGTGGTCGTTTGAGCGAGACGACGTGCGCATTTCGACGGCTGACCAGGACCGTCTGGCCATGGAGATTCTGAGACCACACGCGCAGGCCTGGCACCTGGCCATTGTCTTGTACTACTTCCGGCGCATCCACAAGACGCACAGCCCCGACCACGAGCAGCACGTACTCACCATTGCGGCATGCATGCACGCCGTGGAGGACGTCAAGGCGCGGGCGGCGCCGCGGCCGCTGGCGAACCAGATGGCACCCATCACGTGGCCAGCATTCATCGCGTCGTGTGAAGGCGTGCAGCGGGCGCCGTGGACGAGCTGGTGGCAGCGGGTGCAGCAGGACTACCAGATTGCCAACATTTGGAGGCAGTGGGAGATGGTGCAGCGGATCTGGCAGCACCAGGACGCAATGGCGCAGGCCAACCAGCAGGACGAGTTTGACTGGATGGAAGCGTTCCGGGGCTACGGAGTGACCTTGATGCCTATTTGATGTGCCTGTATTTATATTTCAAAGAATAACGGCAGTCTCTTATAGCTCATCCTTGACTACTCGCTTCCCCTGGAAGGATGTCTGCTTTGTCATGCCGGCGAGAATGTCGACAATGAGATCGGCGGCGGCAATGGACGTGGTCTCGGCGGTTGAGTCGTAGGGTGGACTCACTTCGACCACGTCGGCACCGACCAGGTTGATGCCTTCCAGTCCCTTCAAGAGCCTCTTGAGCTCACGCGTTGTCCAGCCTCCCGACTCGGGCGTGCCGGTTGCAGGCGCAATGCTGGGGTCAAGCACTGCCATTATTAGTATTTATACAAAAACAAAGTAAACAATACATACCGTCAATGTCGATGGAGAGGTATGTCGGGGTGTCGCCGACGGCTTTCCTAATTTTATCGACGATGCCGGAGACGCCAATATCGTCAATCTCATGTGCCTCGACGAGAGTGAATCCTACGACCTTGGAGTCGATTTCGTAGTCTTTGGGGCCCTGCATGGGTTAGTTTGATTCTCTTCCTCTTATTTTGTCCACGTACAAAAAGTTTTGTGCGAAGACCGCCGTGTACACTGGTTCCCTTGCTGATGCAGCCTTCGCGACTGGCATGCCAGAAAAAGGTGCCGTGGGTAATGGCGGACTGGTTCGACACGATGCCCGTATATCCTTCATAGGGGTCCCATGTGTCGAGATGCGAGTCTAGATGGATGACCGAGATGGGGCCATAGACCGTCTTCAAACTGCGCAAGATGGGAAGCACAATAGAGTGATCTCCTCCGAGGCTGATGATGCGCGGATGCTCCCACTCAGCTACACAATTAGTATGGGACAAGGTCTATACAGACAAGATACTGACTGGCTTCGGATGTCGGGTGGTACAACACCTGACGGTATGCCTGCTCCATCTGCTTGAAGGCATGGGCAGCGTCAAAGGGAGTAATGGGCACATCACCGCAGTCGATCTGACGGTCAGTTGGAGCTTTTTGATTTCTTTTCTGGGAAGGACATACGATTTGAAGGCCTTGCTCATACGGGTCTACTCCCCAGACGGTGTTGTAACTACGACCCTTCTTCTCGCGCGAGGAACCAGCACGGATGCCACGCGGTCCAAAGCGTGCGCCTGGCCGGTAGGACGTGGATGTGTCATAGGGAAATCCGAGGATGGCCACATCCAGCGGCTGATTGTATTAGTCAGCAATAGCCAACATGACCAGAAGATTTGTTTGGGTGCATTCTTACGTTGCTGTGTGCTGCAGCGAGACACCGCTGCCACTCGAGATGGGCAAACGTTACGGGCTGCGAGAAGGGCAGGTCCTTGTCGAGGTCTTTTTTGTGTTAGATGCCGTGTAAGTGGTTGTGGCCAGAGTCACGTGACATATACAGACCTTCGAGAGCATGGGGGTAATTGGGGCCGACCTGCTGAGCCGAGACGACGGCGGCAGCGCCAACAAAAAGACGCAAGTAAGAGGCGAGCATGGCGTGGGTTAATGGCGAATAATTATGCCGTGTATCATGCAATTGCTTGTGCTGTATGAATTTTTATAGACCCTGTGTACCAGCGATGCCGGCGAATGGGCTGACGTTGGATTGCCATTGGTAAGAAGATTGGCTAAGGCCATTTGTCAGAGGAAAGAGACTCCGAGCCGGACGGGCAATAGACTCCGATATCAGTGGATCCCACCCCCACTTGTAACACCCCTACCCGTATGAACTCTGGGCAAACTTAGCAGCCTCACAGAAGCCATTGGCTTATCGATGCCCAGACAGACTATATCGTATAAGGAGGCCTGCGGGAGCCTTGCAGTGAAGCGTGTTTGATTTTTTGATTTTTTGATTTCTGTTGTTTTGATTCTTTGGTTCTTTCCTGACTACGGAGTATTCTGGAATCCTTCGCTTCTGACAATATGGGCAAAGAAGGCAGCGAGGGCACCATTGAAGTGCCGGTTGCCGGGTCGGTGCACTCGGTGCAGGCCGTGGCAGGCGAAGAGATGACGCGTGGATTGTCGTCGCGTCATGTGCAGTTTATTGCTCTCGGCGGCACCATTGGCACTGGACTGTTTGTGAGCTCCGGCAAGACGCTGGCCAACGGTGGCCCGGCCTTTCTCGTCGGCAGCTACATCCTGATGTCGGCTCTGGTCTACCTCGTGCTGGTGTCGGTCATTGAGATGTCGTCGTACATGCCACTGCCGGGCGGTACCATGAACTACTACGGCTCGCGTTACGTGTCGCGCAGTCTCGGTTTCATGATGGGCTGGCTATACTTTTACTCGTTTGCCATCTTCGTGCCCTTTGAACTCAACGCGTCCGCCCTCGTCATCAGCTACTGGAACCCGCCTGTCAACGATGCCGTCTGGATCACCATTATGCTGTTTGTAGTCGTCGGCCTCAACCTGCTGCCCGTGCGGTTCTACGGCGAGTCCGAATTCTGGTTCGCCGCCATCAAGATCCTGCTCATCGTCGGCCTCCTGATCCTGTCCTTTATCCTCTTCTGGGGCGGTGGCCCGACACACCAACGGCTGGGGTTCCACTACTGGAAGGATCCGGGAGCAGCCAAGACCATGATCGTCGACGGCGATGCCGGCCGTTTTGTGGCGGCCCTGGCGACACTGATCAGCACTGTGCTGCCCTTTACTTTCTCGCCTGAGATGATCGTCGTGGCGGCCGGCGAGACGCAGTCGCCCAAGCACAACCTGCCGCTGATCGGCAAGCGCTTCTTCTGGCGACTTATTGTCTTTTACATTGGCGGTGCCGTGGCCATTTCGGTCATCTGCCCGTCGGACGCAGAGGCACTCACGAGCGGTGGCTCGGGCGCGGCGGCGTCGCCGTGGGTCGTCGGTATCACCAACGCCAAGATCCCCTACCTCAACAGCATCGTCAATGCCGGCATCATCACGGCGGCCTGGTCCTCGGGTAACTCGTTCCTCTACCTGGCCAGCCGCTCGCTGTACTCCATGGCCTGCGAGGGCAACGCGCCGCGCATATTCCGGCGCTGCAACCGCCACGGTGTGCCGATTTATGCTGTCGTTGTCAGTGCTCTCTTCACGCTGCTGGCCTACATGAACATCAGCTCTTCGGCCGGCAACGTGTTCAACTGGCTACTCAACCTCGTCAACACGGGCGGTTTCATTTCCTGGGTCTGCTGTGGCATTATTTATATTCGCTTCAACAAGGCCTGTGAGACGCAGGGCATTCCGGCATCCGCGCGCAAGGCACGCTCACCGCTGCAGCCGCTCGGCTCCTGGTTCACCATTGCCATGTTTGGGCTGCTGTGTCTGCTCAACGGCTTCACCGTCTTCTTCCCCTCGAAATGGGACGTGGCTGATTTCCTGTCTGCGTACATTGGCCTGCCGCTGTTTATCATCATCTACCTCGGCCACCGTTTCCTGTACCGCCACGAGCCGTGGGTGATTCCGCCCGAGGAAGTGGACCTGCAGAGCGGTCTGGAGCAGTTTGAAGAAGAGATCGTGGTCGAGGATGAAGAGTCCCGGGGTGGCAGCAAGGGATGGATGGGAAAGGTGCGCGCGCAGGTCCGCAAGCGGCTGTAAGGCGTCGCAGTCTCTTGACGTATAGAATGAGTGGGGGAACGATAAGCTTTAGACTCTATTAGTGTATGCATACATGCATTGGTTCGTTATTCATTATACATATGACAGCATAAAGCGGCGCATGGCGCATGGCGCATGTGTACTCTGGTATTCCGCACTCGGCCTACACTTCTTCACTTACCACACTGCAACATGGACGCTGTCTCTGCCAACATGCGCGTGCTCGTCGTCGGCTGCGGCGCCGTCGGCACCATGTGTGCCTTTGCCCTGCAAAAGTCTGGTGTGGCCACAGTGACGGCTCTGCTGCGCTCGAATTTCGCGCTGGTCCAAGAAAAAGGACTGCACATCCGCAGCATCGACCACGGCGAGATCGACCACTGGCGTCCGCACAACAGTGAGTGTCTGTTTTTCACTGTCTTGTCCGTCGTCTGACAACCAGTCATCCACTCTCTCGACGAGGCCGCTCCATACGGTCCTTTTGACTACGTCCTCGTGGCTCTCAAGAACCTGCCGGATGTCTACGCCATTGCCGACGTCATCCGCCCTGTCGTCACCCCTGGTCAGACGGCTATTGTGCTGGTCCAGAACGGCATCGGCATCGAGCAGCCTGTCGCTGACGCTTTCTCCGGCAATGCGGTCCTGTCAGGCGTCGCCATGATCGGCGCCGAGCTCACAGGCCGCGAAGTGCTGCACAACGACCCAGACCTGCTCTACCTGGCGCCTTGGTCGAACAGTGGCTGCCAGGTGGCGCCCGAGGCGCAGAATGCCGCCTGCCGCGCATTTGCTGACGCATACAACCGTGGAGGCGCCCGCTGTGAAGTCATCGACAACCTCCATTGGCACCGGTGGCGCAAACTCGTCTGGAATGCCTCCTTCAACACGGTGTGTGCGCTGCTGAGCCTCGACTCCGGTACCGTGCAGGACGCAGCCGGCAGTCTCGACACGCTCGTACGGCCGGCCATGCGCGAGATCGTGGCCTTGGCAGCGGCAGACGGTGCTGTTCTGCCAGCCAACATTGTTGAGACCATGGTGGCCATGACGCCCAAAGACGTCTGCTGTCGGCCCAGCATGCAGGTAGACGCCGAGCGGCGCCGGCCCATGGAGGTGGAGGTCATTCTGGGCAATCCGCTGCGGCGGGGACGCGAGCTGGGAGTCGCCACGCCCGTGCTGCAGACGTTGTATCATTTGCTGCAGGCGAAACAGTGGGCGTTTCTTCACGGGAAATAGTGCTGTAGATTGTGGCTATAGCGTGTATAGGAACTCCACTAAAACTATCACTTAACCCCCCTAAAACCACTAAAAGGTGTCCATCACAACAAAAATGCCCCCTGCGACACCTCCAACTCGTACTCGTAGTCCGGCTGGAACTCTAACCACATGGCCTCAGGCGACGTCAGCCGGTACGTATACTCTGCCTCATCATGCGGACACGTCTGCTTGGGGATGCCGGCTGCCGCTGCCGCCTCGGCCAACAACTGCACACGGCACGAGTTCTCCATCAATGTGTACAGAAACGCAGCCTCATCGACAGTGTGTCCGGTTGTCAGCAGTCCATGGTTCTTGAGAATGGCACAGCGCATCATCCCGAGGCCAGAGGCGATGCGCTCGCCCTCAGACGCCTCAAAGGCAATGCCGCCAAAGGTGTCGTGCACGGCGTGGTCGCGGTAGAATGTGCAAGCGTCTTGGTTGAGCATTTCCAGTGGTCGGCCAAAGCACGACCATGCTTTGCCATGGATGCTGTGAAAGTGGCAGGCTGCATTGACATCAGGACGTGCGTGGTGAATGGCCGAGTGAATGTTGAAGCCGGCATTGTTGATACAGGCCTGTCTGTTAGAGCGAGAAGAAAGAAAAATATGAAGATGAAGAAGAAGAAAGACGTACTCTGTTGCCACCAATAATCTCACCCTTCATGTTCACATGCACCAGATCACTGACACGCATGAGCCCAAAATGACGGGCCAGTCTGAACGTCAGCTTTGATTTTTCCTCAGTGTCTCTCCAACTTACGGGTTGATCCAGAACGTGTCCGGGTCGACTGGGTCACGCACTGAGATGTGTCCAGCCGTACTCTCCAGGTAACCCTTGCGTGCCATGATACGGAAGGCTCCGGCCATGCGTTCCAACGCCCACTGTCGTTGTTTGTACGGGTCCGTGAACGTTGGGATGCCCTGGATGGGAGCACTGCGTCCGATCGTCAACCCCGTCCCGTCGATCACAGACAGGCCGTCCATGAATGTGTCGGCCACCCGCGGTCTGCCATGAGTTTGTTCGGTCTTTTTCTCATCATCCTTCACGTCTGGGCTGCTGCCTGTAAGGCGGACCTCTGCCTCATGGGCCTTGGTGATTGTAATGGTCGACATCACTGGCAGAACAGGACAAACTGGACAAATTGAACTGTATTCAAAAGAAAAAAAAAGATGATATTTGTGTCAACTTCTACCATTAATCGCCTCCTTAATATGCGTAGCTCAGTTCTGTGCTGACTGAATGGCTCGGAGTCTCTTTCCAGCACTGCCGATAATCGCAGGCCGATACCGCCCTCTGTAACCGACTTTCCCATAGGGTAAGCCGCCTACCCTATAGGGCAATGGAATTAGATATATGGTCAGTTTCCGCTGCATGTAGTCGTATACAGTAAGAAAGAGCGAAAGACGATCTCAACGTCGGGGAAGAAGATAACAATGTCTGTGTTGGATTTTGGATATAAATTACGTGCTTAACATTGACCGACGTTCACACTTCTGTATTGGCACTCAATTCATCAACCTCTTACACTTTGCTCACACTTTGCTCAGTCTCATCATGTCTGCTTCTACTCTAACCACAACCATTTCCAGCCCTCCTACCTCCATCGTCCATGACTGGGGCCGTAACCTGGGCCTCTCCTCTGGACAGCGCGAGCCCGACTATGCCCTTCTCGAGCCATTCGAGTCCATGCCGGACCAGATCACCGGCAGGACCGTCTGGACTAAAGAGGACCTCGAGGCCGACTCCAGCCGGTGGCTGCGGCCCTTCACGGCTCCTGAAATACAACAGATCGAGGAGGCCATCCACGCCGTCGAGGCCCAGGACCTGCCTCTGTCGGCCATCGACACGTCGACCTTTGTGCTGCCCGCGTCGTTGACGGCCGTGCTGGCTGCCGTGCGCGACGAACTGATCAACGGCGTCGGCTTCACGGTGCTGCGCGGGCTGCCAGTGCAAAACTGGACTGTTCGCCAGGCCTCGATTGCCTATCTGGGCCTCGGAGCCTACATGGGTCGTCGTCTGAGCCAGAACCGGTTTGGCCATATGCTGGGCCACATCAAGGACCTCGCCGAGGGAAAGGAGGCCAATGGCGAAGGCCGCATCTACCGCACACACAAGGCCCAGACCTTTCACTCGGACGAGAGCGACATTGTCGGCCTCTTGTGTCTGCACACGGCACAGTCGGGCGGCGAGTCTCAGGTGGTGTCGACACACCACATCTTCAACCGTCTGCGGCGTGAACGACCCGACGTGCTGCGTCAGTTGTGCACCGTGCAGTGGTTCTATGACCGCAAGGGCGAGACGAGCGACGGCGAGAAGGAGTGGATGCACACGCCCGGCTACTACTACTACCGCGGTCATCTGTCCATGAAATGGGACTCGTACTATGTCGGCGCCCTGCAGCGTTTCTGGGATGCCGGACTGCTGCCACGATACTCTGCCGCCCAGCAGGAGGCCATCTGTGTCATGGAGGAGTACTGCCGGACTCTCTGTCTTGAGATGCGTCTGCAGCAGGGCGACGTGCAGTTTGTGACCAACACACACAACCTGCACGCGCGGTCGGCCTACGAAGACTCGGGCGATGTTACGAAGCGTCGCTGGCTGCAGCGTCTCTGGATCGCCACACCCGAGTGCGACGGCGGCTGGCCTTTGCCTTTTGCCGACTCGGCCTATGCCAAGCGAGGCGGCGTGCAGGTCAACCAGACACCCGAGTGCTATCCTCTGGATGCCGAGTAGATGTAGGGCAGTATATCGTATGTCAGTCAGTGAAATGAACCACGAGATATCACGGAATAGATTCATGCACTCGTTTTCACTGGTAAATGTTTTTATTGGCTCTAGGCTACGAGAGCTGCTCACTCAATCTATCATGTCTGCCGACTAATACGGGCTAACTTTTCTGTCCTCCAAGTACACCTTTTCATTGTTTTCGAAGACGACAATGCCAGTTGTTCGTCCACTTGGGCTGTGTAGCATTGGATATCCGAACGGTCCATACGAGATGTTGTGGCCGTCGAAGAATTTTCTGCAACTGTACACGGTCTTTTCGTTTCCATGGAAGAAAATGTAGATGGTTCCCTTTCCCAGCTCTCCGGTGTGTTGATCGTAGAGCGTTTTGAACGCGTTCAAATATATATTGCAATTTTTATCTATTTCATCATCCGCAGCAAATTTCGGCAAGTAGGTAATGATACAGGCAGATCGCCACGTGGCGAGCACAACTGATTCACCGGCCAAATGGACAACACCTGCCGCACTCGTGGGGCCACTGCGTTGGATGAATTTTGTTTCTCCCTTGGAGACAAGCTGGATGTCTCCCATCTTCTGATGCACCGTAACTAATCCAGCGGGAATCGACATATTTGCGATTGTATCCTCGTGTCTATTTTTTGATGTTTTGTGTTTTGTGTTTGAGTTTTGTATGTGGGTGTCTTGGATGTATCTTAAATGTGTCTTTCCCCCCTTTTTTTATACCCAGAATACGGCTCTCAAAGAATCCATGAATACGTACGTTTCCATGTAGTGACCAGCATGGCCAGGAAGTGATTCTCTATTCGATCAATTCTGTCTCTATCGAGCGAATAGCTTACTTGATCTGTCTGAATGGTCCATAGAGTAGAGATCAAAGGTAAGCTATCCGGTGACACCTGTTCTCTACATTCACCCATTAAAAATCCATCTCGTGCGGCGTGGCTGGGTACTCGTCCGTGCCATATGTGGCGTTGAGTGAGACGGAACCGACCACCTCGCCAGACTCAAGGCGGATCCACGTGTCCACAGACGGACGGACGAAGTCGGCAGCAGCCTCACGCAGACTGGACTCGTCGATGCGGACCTGCCGAGAGCCACGGATCCAGGTGCCGTACCCGCCATAGCCCGAGTGCTGGCCGAAGCAGAGGTTGAGGCCGTTTCCCGAAAATTCCATGCTGGGCAGCTGGTCACCCCAGCGGTAACACCAGGTGTCGCCGTGGTCGTGGCCCGAGAAGAGAGCAATGAGACCGGCCTGGTCGACGAGCTTGCCTGTGGCATTGGTTCCGGGTACTGCTGCCTCGGCAAGAGCCTGCATAAAGGCGACGTCTTGGCCACCATAGGCACAGTCGGTGCTGTAGGTGCCGTTGGGACACCAGTTCTGGGCCTGAGGGGCGAGATCGTAGTCGTCGTTGATGCCGGGCTCGCGATGGGGGTCGACGCCATAGCCGGCCGCCGTTTCGGTCTGCAACAACAAACTGGCGTACGTGGGGATGTGGACAAAAGCCAACGATGGCAGGATCAGCGCGGTATCGGCTTCGGTCGAGCAGCGCGTGCGGCGGCTGGCCTGGCCGTACTGGGCCAGCAGGGCTGCCTGGGTGTCCCGAAACCAGTCGACGACGCTCTGGTCGACCCAGTCGGGCCGGGGCACCTTGTTGCCGTCGGCATCAAGTTCCTGGAAGTAGTTGCCACTACGGGAGTCGAAGAACCAGAGCAGCAGGGCCGGGACGCAGCGGTCAGCGACCTCGTCGGCCGTCAGGGTCGGGTCTTGGGCGGCAGTACATGTTGAGCCATAGACGGGCAGGTAATAGTTGGAGAC
This sequence comes from Dryadomyces quercus-mongolicae, assembly GCA_002215975.1. Classification (NCBI taxonomy): domain Eukaryota; kingdom Fungi; phylum Ascomycota; class Sordariomycetes; order Ophiostomatales; family Ophiostomataceae; genus Dryadomyces; species Dryadomyces quercus-mongolicae. Next base: position 387,351 of record NIPS01000006.1, on the reverse strand, counting down.
GCCGGCAGAGGTGCTGGCGACCATGTTGGCGGTGCGTGAGTTGGGCCACAGGTGCTCGCGGTCATAGAGAAGAGCGGTCGAGATGTTGAGGTCGTTGTCGTGGTTGCCGTACGTCGAAGCCCACGTCAGGTTGCGGTCAACCAGAGGGCCAACGATCTCGTCCATATACAACGTACTGTTCTCGAGGAACGTATTCTCACCCGTGATCAGGTCGCCATTGAGGACGACGAGGTCTGGTGACTCGTTGTCGAGGACATTGTTTATCACCAGTAGCGAATTGACGTCCTGTTCAGGGCCCCACGAATCCCAGGCATCTAATAGAGGTTAGCCTAGAAGCAGATGATCTTCCGGTCCATAGACACGTACTCTCGCCAAAATGCAGGTCCTCAAAAATGGACAGCTGGAATGTGCCGTCGTCGTTGAACCGCAGCGGCGCCAAGAGAGCCGAGTTGGCTGCCGACAGGCCAGCGAAGACTGCGACAGCGAAAATCATAGACTGCATTGTATTGAGGGGATGGTGGGAAAAGGGAAACGCCCAACCCCAGAAAAAGGATCACTGCATTACCTTTCCATCTTTATACCTAAGAACCACACAATCGGAGCAATTGCCGGTCAGTGCCGTTTATTTACGCATACGTTCTCGTTCAACGTGGTCTGCACGTGCATTGTGACTGGACTGCTTGGCATATATGGGCTCAATTACTCCGTAAGCATGAGTGGATCGATGTCGGTCCCACGTGCTTACGGAGTATGCACGTGCGTTGGATCCGAGATCTTTGGATTATATGATGGATTGTTGAGTTATGCACAAGAGTTTATAAATCCTACCCGCACTTACCTTCAGTGGGGATTCTCATTTTTGGCCTATGGTCGAGTAGTAGAGATTTCGATATGGATCTTGTGAGAAGATATGTTTCTTAGCCGAAACTGGTAGAAAGTTGTCCTAGATGTCTACTTTCAGCGTAGGTTGTCTGCTTTATGTTTTATTTCATTTTATTTTAGAATATGAAAAAGACTTTCGGAGTCTGGCCTGAAGACATACTTAATCTCAAGTATCGATATGAAGACGGTCCCTTGTGGATGGTATATTTGCCGATCAAGTCATTTTTTCGCGGAAGTCAAAAAGGTTCGATCATCTTTTATGTGGTTTCAGAAAATAGTTTAGATACGTTTTTTATAACAACCAATAAAAACGTAGGTTAACCTCCTCCTTCTACCCCGGTCGTTGGTCAGGCCACCCGATCCTTCATCGTGCAAGCTGAGCCTGTAATCGATCACTTTTCTCAGCCTTGCTTCCAGTACGTACCAGCCCCCTTTTCTTTCTTTCCGCTATTTTCTGTTCCTCCCGTGTCTACATTCCTTTTCTTCTCTTCTCTTTTCATTTTTTTCTTCGCCTACCATACTTGCCCAAAATGCGGCTACTCAATTGCCAGTCAAAGTTATTCGAAGAATTTCTAGCATCGCCACCACCGTATGCTATTCTGTCGCACACATGGGAGAAGGAGGAACTCAACTTTGGCAACATGATGGCGGCCTTGCAATCCATGGCATCGTCATCCACAACAACACTTCCGCCATCCATCACAAACATGCAAGGCTGGTTCAAGATTGAGAGTTCGTGTACACAGGCGCTCGCTGATGGCTATGCCTATGTTTGGGTGGACACTATCTGCATCGACAAGACGTCTTCCGCCGAATTGACCGAAGCTATCAACTCCATGTACCAGTGGTACCGCGACGCCGCCGTTTGTTACGTCTATTTGTATGACATTACCCTAAGCGCCGACGACATGCCAGACGTGCTATACGAATTCCGCAAGAGCCGGTGGTTCACGCGTGGTTGGACACTGCAGGAGATGATTGCGCCTCGGAACCTGTACTTTTACGGCAAGCGATGGCAACCACTGGGTGATCAGACGGCCCATCTCGATGAGCTCGTTGCTATTACGGGTGTCGACGAGCGCGTGCTCATTGGTACCATGGACGTCCGCCTGTGCAGCATTGCCCGGATCATGTCGTGGGCCTCCAAGCGAACAACCACGCGAATCGAAGACACGGCCTATGCGCTGTTGGGGCTTTTCGAGATTTCCATGCCACTGCTTTACGGCGAGGGGAAACGGGCCTTTCGCCGGCTGCAGGAAGAATTGATCAAGGAATATGACGACCACTCCATCTTTGCGTGGTGCCTTTCGGACGTGGATGACGAGGAAAACGATAGCCCAACTGGCGTCCTTGCCGAATCCCCGGCCGCATTCGCATTGTCGGCAAATGTGGCACCTGCGGCCATCCAATCTAAACAACCCATGCCGCCCATAGCATGGACTAGCTACGGTGTGCACATCTACGGTATGGGCTGCTTCACAACTCGCTCCGACAGGCTGTATTTTCAGCTCAGTTGCAGTAACATCCCGATGTCGCCACAGGACTGGCCACGTGAAACACCAATTGTCCTCTTCCTCGAAATGACCAACCCGTTAGATCGTCGTTGCACACGCCTGAAGATTTTCGGGCTACCGAAACCCTCTACATCATCGCCTCACCTCGACCAGATGAGCCCTATGGACATCTACATTGTACATGGCCCTCCATTGAGTATCTTTCGCTCCAAGCAAATAACCAATCAGCGTGCATTTGACCACAATGCGCATCTTTCTATATAGGGGCAATGATTGCCTCGTAGCCAGGTCAGCTTGGGAAACAGGATTATGTAGAGGGCTACTGTATGAAGCTATACAAGTTTTGTTATGGGTACGGAGTGTAGACAAGACGGTTCACCTTATACACTATTTAATACGGAGCCACGCCCGCAAGTTTGAGAATCTGTGGTGTCTCCTTGACCCCGGAAATCGGCTTGTCTCGTTTGCCGGGCAGTGCCTCTCCAACGCGGTCAGCCGGCGAATCCGCGAAATATACTTGCATGTTTGGCCAGTGTGTCTAAAAGTCAGCTCTGGGGAGAGAAGGACAACACGATAAAAGATAAAGAGAAACTTACTGTTCCCCGACGCTTCGAAAAAGCCTCCCTTTTCGTCTGGAGATCGGCACTTGTAGTCTCACTTGCTGGGCCATAGCAGGCATCTATAGTGTGAGCAGTAGTCCTTTTGTATGGGAAAGAAATAAGGACAAAAGAACATACAAACAATCGACCGGATCTGGTCCGAGTCCGGCAGTTTGTTGTAGTGAATTGTGCGCGAGTCCCAGATAATAAGATCACCCGGATCAGCACAGACCTTGGTCACCTCGCAGCCCTGTTCTTTGAACCAGCTGGTCTCTTCCGGCGTGAAGCCGAACCAGTCCTCGGGACCCCAGGTAGGCCGGCCGATCAGCTCAGGCCGCTCGCGGAAAAAGCGCTCGATGAGTCGGTGCGAGCCCTTGACGACGACCAGCCCGCCGTCATCAGGGCCGTTTGGTGCAAAGTTGATGATTCCCTGCGCACACACTAGCCCGTGTTGTCGTGGTGACTGGTCAATGTGCGGCCATGGCTCGTTTTTCGGGCGTGGCTTCTCGGGCAGCGTGAAGTTGATGCCGTCAAACGAGACGAGCAGCTCGTCGGTGCCCCAGAGTTTAGAAAAGGCTTCGAGCACGCCGGGTTCTGTTCGTGCCTCCCAGACAAAGTCTTCGTGTTGGACACTGTAATAGTGGTACATTCCGCCTCTGCATAGTCAGTCTCTCTGTTTTCATTCTTTTCTCTTGTCCGTTTCTCTCCTCACTCACTTCCAATGGTATGGCAGATGCTCCGTTTTCCAGGTCGTCTGGTCGTTCCGGTCGAATCCCAGTGGAAACGATTCCAGCCACGAAAACATGCGGTTGACGTAATACTGTGCCTTGTCGGGATGTATGACTTGCTTGACGACGGCGAAGCCGTGATCAAAAAGATCGTCACGCCAGTCGCCATAGCGGACAGCAGTGTCGATAGATAGTGTGCCGATAGCCACAGCGGGCGAGGAAGTTACTGTTACAGTTTGGGTAGCCATGTTGAAAGAAAAGGATAAAGGATACAGAACTTAACACAACGCAGAAAGCCGTAATTTATAGTATTCCCGTGCCGGATTCTGAGTTCTGCTGGTTGAGCAACCGGCTTTTCTTTCCTGAATCCTTTACTCATACGAGTTTCCGCCAGTAGGAAAGACGGGAAATACGATCAAAAATCAAACACAAGCAATGTCTGCCTCGGACCAGTTCTCGGGCTAGTTTTCAGATACCGACTGGTGTCGATCCTGATTTGTGGGCTTTGCGTCTTCGGGTGAGATTTCGGGCGAGATTCCACTACTAATGGTGATTCGCTCGTCGGAGAGTGCTCGGGCCAGTTGCATAACACGGCGACAGGCCCAGACCCGCCACGGGCATTTCCATCCACGTCTTATCAACTTTTTGCATGGAAATCCTTTGCCTATAAGTCCTCCAGGATGACCCCCAACAACGCGAGAATGTCGTATTCACGTATTCACATCTGCACAACTAATCCGTTGCGTCTACATCATGGGTTTACGTCATAGAGTCGTCGAGGCACTCGCTGTCAACGACGGTATCAGCCCTCTGCAGAATGCCGATCTCCGTCCTACTCCGGTCGAGCAGCGGCAATGGGGTCTGGTCACCTACGGTGTATTCTGGATGGGCGCCATCTCGGCTGCTGGCGCCTGGGTTGCCACGCCCCTGACCTCTGGCCTCGGCGTGTGGTCAGCCGTCTTTGCCATGTTTGGCGGCATGGTCCTATCAAGCATTGGCCTGGCTGTCAACAGCCGTGCCGGCGCTGTCTACCGCATTCCCTATCCAGTGTTCTGCCGCTCGTGCTTTGGCATCTATGGCGCCTACTGGCCCATCTTTTGCCGTCTGCTGGTCACTCTTGCCTTTGCCGCCATCGGCGTCGCCACCGCCGCCCAACTTCTCAGTGTCATGTTCACCTGCATTTCGCCCAACTGGGTGAAAATCCCCAACCACATGGGACCCAACTCCATCCTCACGTCGAGTGATATGATCTCGTTCCTGATCTTCTGGCTGGTCCTGTGTCTCTTCTCGGCCATCCCGATTCCCAAGTGGCGCTACTTTGTCAATGTCAAGATTGTCATTTACTGGGCCGGCACCCTTGGTCTGTTAGGCTGGGTGCTCCGCCAGACCGGCGGTACAGGTCCCATTCTCTCATACCCGTCGTCGGTCACTGGCTCCGAGTACGCGTGGACGATGGTCCAGTTTGTCTTCTACTTTCTGAACCAAAGCACTTCCTACATTGCCAACGCAGCCGACTTCTCTCGCTATGCCACGAAACCTCGTGATCCGCTCTGGGGACATCTCGTCACATTTCCGATTGCGAACCTCGTTAATACTATTGTTGGCTTCATCATTCTGGGCAGCTCAGTCCCACTCTTTGGCGCTGTTCGTCTCCTCCATCTCTTCTCACACCCATGTTACTTGCTATTACTGATCGCCATAGGCCGAATGGAACCCCGGCACGTTTCTCAAAATGTTCCTGGAGCAGAACTACACGCCCGGCGGAAGAGCGGCCATGTTTTTCATCTCCTTCTCCTTGCTCCTGTCCCAGATTGTCTCGTCGGCACTCGAAAACAATCTTCCGTACGCAAACCAAAACCCAACTGCCGTCCACAACTAACAAAGCCCAGGGGTGCCTTTGATTTAATGGGGCTTTGCCCGCGATTTATCAACCTCCGCCGATCCTTCTTCTTGGTTCTTCGTATGTCGCACCACAACAGTTTTTTTTCCCTTTATTCATCGCTGACATACTCCGTATTAGTTTCGGCATGGGTCTTGCAGCCGTGGTACCTCCTTGGCAGCGCAGCCGTTTTTATTTCCTTCATCAGCGGGTTTTCGACCTTTCTGTCCGCCATTATCGGCGTGCAGCTTGCCCAGTACTACATTCTGTGTCGCGGGCACCTTGACATTGATGCACTCTACAGCGACGATCCCAGCGGGCCGTACTACTACTGGCACGGCATCAACTGGCGAGCCTTTGCAGCCTACATCCTTGGCATGGCTCCCATCTTTTACGGCTTCCTCGGTGTCATGGGCCTTTCCGTGCCCGACTCTATTACGCACATGCAGTATTTCTCGTGCATCTTGGGTGTTTCAGTCTCGTGCATCGCCTTCTTGGCCTTTACGTACCTGTTTCCGCCCACGAATGCCCTTCCACGGCCGGAAAAGTGGGTGGAACCCAAGGATTATATCGATCCCAGCGATCCGTGGCTCTGGCAGGGCTCGTCCGACCGCGATGGTGGGAGTGTCAAGGCCGGCGCAGATGGTGCCATCTCGACGATCAAAGCGTTAGACGCGTGATATTTTCGTAGACTTGTCCCAAAAAAAAAGAATATCATGACTTCTTCCACTTCTTCCACTTCTATTGCTTAGTCAGCATGTTGTAAGAGTGTGAAACATGCGGTGTTGTTTGGTCTGTACGAATAAGGGGCTCGTACGAATTCGAAGCATACGAATTACGGAGTCCTCCGTACTCCGGAGAATAACCGTCTTGGCTAGAACGTAGCCGTAATTTGATGATTATCCACATAGCAGTATTACGAGTAATACCCAAATTGTTAGTGCCGGCACGGAGAACGGAATACAGCAACGGCCCTTAGTCCGTATAACCGGCCTTTGCCCGTTAATCCTCCGCAACACGTCTGCGAATTTTTGCTTTTCCTTTTTCTCCCACGCGTTTTCCTTTTATGGCCAGTCACCCATTCGCATCGACCTCCCATCAGCTGTTGCTGCGCCCCATCCGCATCAAACAGACGACGGGACCATGCTGGACGACACGGCAAACGAACGCATTTCAAATCCTCCGAAATCCAATGCCGTCATGTCAAGCGGAAGCAGCACCGAAGGAGACGACGTTCATGAGATGACGGATGTCGATGCGAACGGACACCATGCGCTCGAGGCGCAAAAGTCTCGGACGGAGTCCATCTGGCTGGCCAGCACATTCACTCTGCCCCGTGAGGCTCTTTTCGTGTCCATTGTGTGCCTGGCGCAGTTTTGCACCCGTCTGTACTTTCTTGTCTCCGTGATGTCATGGGAAAAGTACTCCATATGCTGACTAACAACGAACAGAGATGGGACTCATGTCGGTGTTGACGATCCTCCACACCATCGGAGACGACTTTGGCATCACCAGTGCCGGCCAGCTCAGCTGGCTTGTCGCTGGCTACAGTCTGACGGTCGGCACGTTCATTCTCGTCTCTGGCCGGCTGGGCGACATCTATGGCTACAAGCTGATGCTGCTGATCGGCCTCGTCTGGTACTCCATCTGGTCCATCATCGCCGGCTGCAGCGTCTACGTCGGCTACGTGCTCTTTGTCTTTTCGCGCGTCTTCCAGGGTATCGGTCCGGCCATCTGTCTGCCCAACGCCCTGGCTCTCTTGGGCGCTGCCTACCCGCCGGGCCATCGCAAGGCCATGGTGTTCTCCTTCTTCGGTGCCACCGCCCCTGTCGGCGGTATTCTGGGTGCCGCCTTTGCCGCGGCGATCTCCCTCGCCTGGTGGCCATGGGTCATGTGGATGCTCGCCATTATGCTCGCCATCATGGTCGTCGTCGGCTACTTTGTCATCCCGTCGCCGCCGCATCAGCTCAAGACGCCCAGCACGATCCGCGAACTGTGGACGGAGCTCGACATCCCCGGCTCCGTGACCGGCGTCACGGCCCTCGTCCTCTTCAACTTTGCCTGGAACCAGGCGCCGCTTGTCGGCTGGGCCGCCCCTGAGGTGATTGTCACGCTCATCCTCGGCATCGCGATTTTTGCCCTCTTCTACTACATTGAGATGCACGTCTCGCCCATGCCGCTGCTGCCGCTGGACTCCATTAATGCGGACGTGGGCTTTGTCCTCGGCGCTGTCTGCTGCGGCTGGGCTTCGTTTGGTATCTGGACCCTGTATTTCATGGAGATCGTCCAGCGGATCCGTCACCTCTCGCCCTTGATGAACGTCGCCTGGCTGTCTCCGGTCATTATCCTCGGCATTGCGGCGTCCGTCTTGACGGGCTACCTGCTCGGGCCAGCCAAGGTCAAGCCACCCTTTATCATGGCCATTGCCCTGCTTGCCTTCACGACCGGCCTGGTCATCACGGCCACGACTGACATACACACGGTCTACTGGGCACAGTATTTTATTGGCATTCTGATCATTCCCTTTGGCATGGACATGAGCTTTCCTGCCGCCACGATTATCCTTTCGAATGCCGTCAAAAAGGAGCACCAGGGTATTGCTGCGAGCCTGGTCAACACGGTGGTGAACTACGGTATTTCTCTCGGTGTTGGCTTTGCCGGCACGGTCGAGATGCATGTCAACAATGGCGGGAAGACCGAGGCCGACCAGCTCAAGGGGTACCAGGGTGCTTTGTATATGGGAGTTGGTATGGCCGGGCTTGGCCTTGTTATTTCTCTTGTTTATTTAGCGACTCATTTTAAACAGCTGAAGGCTGAGAAATCCGAAGCCGAGGAGGAGTAATGATAGAACTAGAGTTAGATTCGAATAGATCTCGGGGGGGCTTCTTTGTTTCTCAAAACTGCCGAGCATAAACTGTGCTCCATATGTCATGTCTTATAAACCAAACTAATGCATGCAGGGTATTTTGAAGGAATGCCGACATGCACATGACGTAGCATTGCGTAAACATCACGTGATATATCAAATAGAAAGTTCTCCGTACAGTGTAGTCTCTTTCGGCTAAATCAGAGACACTGTTCTTTGCCTGAGGCATGTGAACGTGGGCCTTGGCAAGATTGGTGCGCAAGCTTCAGCCTCAGCTTCAGCTACCACAGCTGGACATACCGACAAGGAGGACACCCATCCACCATGGCGGACAAGTAAGTTTCGTGTGCAAGCTGCAATTCGCGTAGTCCGAAGCTGACTGCGTGTCAGATCACAGCTTCCGACAGTAGAAGAGACGCTGAAGCACCCGACTTTCCCGAATGTGCTCTTCAACCTGAAGCCGACGCGCAGCGGCGTGCTTCCGGTGGCCGAGGGCCGGGGAGGGCCGCTGAACATTTCCTGGGAGATTCATGGCGAAGGTCCGGTACAGATCGTGGTAAGTTGGGAGCCAGAAAGGAGAGTGGAACGAGTGGCTGACCACGCAGTTCATCACGGGTCTCGGCTCGTTCAAGTCGACCTGGCAGCGCCAGACACTCCACTTTGGCCACGAGCGATACCAGGAGTTCTCGGTGCTGCTCATCGATAACCGTGGCATGGGCGACTCGGACAAGCCGCTGATGCGCTACTCAACGCGGGAAATGGCCCTGGACGTGCTTGAGGTGCTGGAGCACGTCGGCTTTGCCAAGCGGGGCGGCCGGCGCACCGTCCACGCTGTTGGCATCTCCATGGGCGGCATGATCGCCCAGGAGCTGGCGTGCATGGTGCCAGAGATCTTTGCGTCAGTGTCGTTCTGCTGCACGGCGGCAGCGATCGAGAACACGTCGCCGACCATCTGGCAGAACATTGCCAGCCGGGCCGAGCTGATCATCCCCAAGGGCGTCGAGGAGAGTGTCCGGGGCACGGCCAGCCGCATGTTCAGCCCGGACTGGCCACAGCAGCCCGATAACATCCACTTGCCTGAGCGCGGCACACATCTCGTAGGGCCTCCGGCGACGGCGAAAGAAGGCGACGACGACCATTGGTATGGTATGTTTGAGAGCAACTACCAGCGATTTGTGGCGCAGGAAATGCACAAGAAGCAGGACCCGCGGTTCTCGACCAAGGGCTTCTTCATGCAGCTGATCGCCTGCGGTTGGCACCACAAGTCGCCGGAACAGTTGGCAACCATGGCAGAGGCCGTCGGCCGCGCACGCATTCTCGTGATGCACGGCACGGCCGACAACATGATCTCGTTGCCGCACGGCCAGAAACTGATCGAGTACATCCAGCCGGGGACGGCACACATTGTCGACAACATGGGCCACGCGCCGCTGCTGGAACGGTGGCAGTGGTTTCACGAGCATCTGGACACGCATTTTCAGGCAGGCGAGAAGTTGGCAGGCGAGACGCCGGCCGCACAGGCCTGATAGAGAATGATGGGTTTATTTCTATCTTGGTGAAAAATCAAAAAGAGTTTTTCCTCCCTTTTGTCCTTTCCCTTCTAATGCATTTTCCTTCCCGTGAGCCATACGTTCACATCATGACAAAGCCAATGCCGCTCAGGTTCTCCTCGTCTAGCCGGTTCCTCCTCGTGACGCCGCCGGTAATGGGGTTGGCGCGGTAATTGAACAGGTAGTAGTGCAGCTGGCCGTCGCCCGGGCCGTACTTTTGCTGCTCGAGGAAGAGGGCGTTGTCCATGATGGAGAGGGCATTGAAGACGTCAAACTTGTATTTCTTGGAGAGAATGAGCGCGTCGGACATGAGTTCGTTGAGGCGGGTCTTGTGGGCAGCCTTGTCCATGGGCGTGGTGAGGCCGACCTCGGTGGCGTAGTAGAAGAGGTAAGCAGCACGGATGACCTTGTGTTTCGGGTTGTTGATGATGGACGAGTCGAGGCAGTAGAAGGAGAAGAAGTCTGTGATCTTGCCGTCGGTCTAATTGATTAGTCAGCACGAGAGCCTCAGAGAGTGTCAGGGCAAGGACATGAACATACCTCCACCACATACGAGTAGACAACCTGCTCGTCACCCGGCAGCTTCTTGTCCAGCATCCAGTGTTCGACCTCTTCGCGAGTAAACTCCATGACCATGTCATAGCGGGCGAGGTAGCGGGTCAGCAGACTCTGGACGGCGTCGATATCGCGGGCCTCGAGTTCGCGCAGGCCCTTGGTGGCAGTGCGATCGGGCAGGGCATACTTGCGGATCTGAAACTGAGGTTTGCTGTTGGAGGGCAGGGGGCTGAAGCCGACCTCGTACAGTTTCTGCCAGTTGATGGAGCGGTGGTAGTAGCGGGCAGTGCTGACGGGTTTGGGAAGGACGATGCCGGCGGTGTAGAGGGCCTGGAAGACGCCCTTGAGGTTGCACAAGCGGGTGATTTCCTTGATGAGGACCGGGGCCAGGCGCTTGGAGCGCAGTTTCTTGTGGATGACGAGGAAGTTGACTTCGGACGCGTGCAGGATTTTGTCGCGGATGCGCAACTCAAGCGGAATGGCCGAGATGAAGGCGACGAGCTTGCGCGACTGCGAGGCGCGCACGCCAATGTGCCAGTCTTTTGTCCATCCAGGGGACATCATGGCCCTGGGATGTTAGTAGTGGTAAAGGGTTCATTGTCATTGGTCGTTTGGACTCACCACTTGAGAATCGACTTGGAGTAGCGGAACCGGAACATGGCCTCGCCGTCTTCGACAAAGTGACCCGACAGCAAATCGTATACCTCCTGCAGCTCCTCGTCGTCGTTGAGGTCCACGGTGACCCATTCGAAGCCATCAATCAGCTTCGCCGGCTCCTTGGGCACTTCATCGACCGTCTGCACCTTGATGGGTCCCTCCTCGATGGGCGCTCCCACGCCCTCTCCCTCGCCGAACCGCGGCACCGGCTGCGTCTGCCAGAACTTGTAGCTCGCCATGTCCTTGACGTTCTTGCCGCTGGCCGCCAATCCCGTCATGATGTCTTCCAGCCGGAGCCGTTTCAAGGCTGCGATCGCAGACTCGGGCAATACAGTGCTGCCACTGCCACTGGCGCTGCTGGCCAACTCGGTACGCAAAATCTCCTGTGAGATGGCCGGATTGAGCCGCAACAGCTCGGCCACTTGCGCCGGGGGCAAACTGTCGAGGGCCGCCTTGACATGGGATTCGGTATCGCCACTCGTTGCCGCCGTAGCCGCCGCCGTGGCCGTGGCCGACTTCTTCTTCTTCTTGTGCTTCTTCTTCTTGCTAGACGTTTCCGCGCCTGCTGGCTCGTCACCGTGTGCACCAGTAGCCTCGTCGTGGTCGTCTTCGTGGTCGTGCTCGTCTTCGTGCTCTTCGTGTTCGTCTGCCGGTTGTTTTCCTGCCGAAACCGACGTCGGCTGTGGTTCGTCCTTTTTGTCAGCGGCAGGACCCGCGGAGGTTGAGTCGTCGGTCATTGTGAAATTGCCGAGAGATGGGATGGAGTGGGCGCAGACAGGCGAGGGTGATGGCAAACTGGAGCAGCAAATGAAGCGAGTGAAAAACTGCTATAAGCCACGCGAAGACTTTACCCCGCCAAAGAAGCTATTCGGGCCTTAGCCGGCTGGGGTTGTATCACGTGACTCGGCTGTCCTGTTTCAGCTCGCTCTGGAAGCCTATTCTGGCGCGGCCCACAGTGCTGTCAGCATTCTGTGGGATCGCAGCCTGGCGCCGTTTTGTCGTATTTCGTATATTTATAGCGACACGACCGGCCCACACGACTGCCTAAGACTGCGCCTGTCTCACCGGGTATTAAAGGGTAGTTCTTTGGCGATTCCCTCCTCTTTTTCTGCATTCCTGCATTCCTTTTCTTCTCTATCGCCATAATGAACAAGTACAGCAAAGATATCAAAAGCGCCAAAGGCGCCCAAGGTGCTCAAGATGTTCCAGACCAGGAACTCATGGGCAGCAGCAGCCATCCGCTCATAGACATGGATGATGATGTGCCGCAGCTGCTCGTCGATGACCTGCCGCCTCTCTACTCGGACGTCGCCACAGACGGCGGGCCAGCAACGGAAGGACATGTCCCGGGTGTCGGTGTCGGCAGCGCAGCTCACGATCCGCTTCTGGGAGAGGAGGAGGGTGTGGATGACGTTGGCATCATTGATCTTTTGGTCCAAAATCGCGAGACGGGCGCCGAGGGCCAGCCGACGACGGAAGTGGTCGTTCCCCAGCTCGATGACGACCGGGACCTGCTGTTCCGGTACATCAATCACTGGGCGGAGACGCCACCGCGGCCGTTTGTGCAGCTTGTCGGCACGCACACGCAGACCGTCGACCGCAACGGCAAGAAGGAGACCAACAAGGTGACCGACTTTGACGTGCGCGTCGAACTGACGCCGTACCTCTTCTCGGACGCACAGCGGCGTCAGGGCGTGCACAGCATCTGGAACCCGAGCAAATATGACAAGGTCCGCCGTGGCACCGTCTTCCGTTGCCAGGACCTCGCAGCAGACGAGGGAGATGCCAACGAAACTCACGGCCCCCGGTACTGGTGCACGCGCTACGCCGAAGACCAGGCGCCGCTCAAGAGCTTCCGGCTGGAGCGGCACGTCATAGGGTTCAACAAGGAAAAGGTGCGCACGCAGCTCGAGCAGCTCGTGCGGCGCACCAACTACCGTGGCCATCTCAGCATCACCTTCCCTGTCCACGGTGCCGAGCTGGTTATTTACAACGACAACCGGCTGAACCGCTGGCGTCTGCTGCGATGGCTGCGCATCGTGTGTGTGTTGACGCTGATGATTGTGTTTACCTGGCCGTTTCTGTTTTTCCGCACGAAACGCTACGAGACGGTTGGCGTGCATTGGTACTTTTCACAGCCCACGCAGCTCAACACCGTCAAGTACACGAGCCTGAGCGAAGACCAATGGTGCAACCTGTGGGGGCGGGCCATCCACAAGGCAGTGTTGGGCCGGCGGCAGGGCCTGCTGGACCAAAACGACCTGCGGGAGGCCGAGGGTGCCGAGGAGACTTTCCAGACGGGCAACGAGACAGTCGACGGAGCTGTCAACTTTGTGCAGGCGGGCATCAACGCCATGGGCCACATCAACCGGCAGTTTGGCTGGGGTGGCGATTGCTGAGACTGAAGAGCACCGTGTCCTGGGGTTGGCGTTTGGCGTTCAAATCTATACTTTGTATCTATATTCTACAGTGTATTGAGTCGAATTATTTTTCTGAATGTGCAAAGGTGCGCATGACTTCTGCCACCACGGGTGCACACTTCATGATGCCGTTGTGGCCGCCGTGTGGAAACCGCTCCTGACGGATGACCACGTTAGACTCGCGCCACTCGGTCACAAAGGCATTGTCGCCAAGGTGGACGGTATGGGCCTCTTTGGCAGCCTCCAGCTGCGCATCTGTCATGTCCTGACCGCGAACAAAGGGACGTAAGACGGCCGAGAAGAGCTTATCGTCCTCGATGCACGGAATGTCCCAGTCGTCGGCGGCATGAACGAGACCGAGACGCAGGTGACGATCATCGTGACCGAGGACACTGCTGACGAGACGGTCGAGACGGTCGGCCGAAGCCCATGAGTCGACGACGAAGCTCATGACCCACTGCAGCAGACGCGGCCATGGACGCAGAGGCCCAAAGATGGGGATGCTGCCGGAAATGGCGTAGTGGGAGAGCATAGTGGGCAAGCTACTGAAGCCGGCGACGAGGACGAGGCCGGCAAAATCGACGGCATGTTGGACGGCATAGCGTTCGGCGACGGCGACAGCGACGGCAGTACCGAGGCTGTGGCCGAGCAGAAGGACGCGGTCAGGGGCGATGCCGGCCGTGTGGAGGGCGAATTCGACGGCGGCAACGGCATCGAGGATCAGGCCGTCTTCGGATGGGCTGCCCGACGAGCGGCCAAAGCCGCGGTAGTCAATGGCAAGGACATGGTAGGGGCTCGTGTCGGTGAGTGCGTGGAACGAGGAGGAACGGATGGTAGTGGGGAGATGGCCGGCGTTCTGGGGAGAAAAGTCAGGTCAGTGGGCGGGCAGCAAAGGCTGATCGAATGCCAAAAGAAGGCTCATACACCATGTACTGTAATGCTGTTAGTCTCGTAACTTTTTTTTTCGAGCAGGGGGGACAGGACGCACAGAAGACGACGAGGCGGGCGTCAGGGTCCTGCTGGAGGATTTGCAAGGATGCTGCCGAAGTAATATTGTCGCAATAGCCTTCAGGCTGTTGTCGTAGCTTGTCTTCGTGCTGCTGGTAGAGAGACAGCGGCAGAATGTGCCAGGCATGGATGCGCTCGCCGTCGGCGGTTGTCAGGTGGAAAGGCGTCACTTGGTTTTCTGAGCGGTCAGCTAAGGAAACACGCCACACACAGCAGATCGCTCACGCACTCGCAAACCCCCAGTACTGTGGCTGGTTGGTGTCTTCCCACCAGGGGAAAACATTGTGGGCATAGAGGAATCTGCGGCAAAATGTGAGCAGAGGATGGACGGGATGGACATGGACGATGAGGAACGGAAAAAAGAAAAAAGAGAAAAAGAAAAAAGAAAAAAAAAAAAACTTACTGCCTCTGAAAATACGGGTCGATCGCCATGGCCAGAAAGGCGAACCAGAGACCGAGGGGCAGGCCGACGGCCCAGGAGACATGTCGACAGAGAGAGAAGTGCATGAGTGGTGATGATCGAGAGGCCCGGAATGGTAAGAGGTACAAGAGTAGAGACAAGCAGAGAGGATGACAAAGACTTAAACGTTGAGGAAGGCACGTTGTTGCGACGGGCCCCACTTTCCCCAAGGGCTGTAATTCAGATACAGTGTTCCGAAAGACTGGCAAGACGCTGAAGAAAGGGAAATGTCCGAGAGCCGGCAGCCGTGCGGCAGCCGTGCGAGAGAGGGTCTGAGCTGTATGAGTTAGTAGTGAGAACGCCTCTAAATGACGATCGTCCGAGAGCAGGGCTGACTATATGGTGCAGCTGAGCTGCCTTTCTGGGAGATGAAGTACGATATGCGTGCGAAGTGCTCTTCTACGAGTACTAGGTACCTTCAACACGTATCTCAACCGTTTATCTTGTACTAGTGCTCGCCGTTCTCTCACACTTGTCACCCAGCTCTTATGGAGTCATGCAAAGTCCTCCGTACTTTTACACAGTTCTCCGTCTATTATACTGCGGCGCGTCTGGGGTCAGCGTGGCGTAGAGCGGATAGGCGCGGCGCTAGTCCTGATTGGCGGTCCACCCAAGGCAGGAACGGCCGTGTTGTGTCGCTCACGAATTATTCATCGATCGTGCTGCCGTAATATTATTTAATAAAGTCGAACAAATCCTCCCTCTCCCCCCCCCCCCAGCCAACCTTTTCCATCCCCTTCCTCCCGCATCCCGCACACACGTCCACCGCGCCAGGCTGTCGACGCCTTTGCCCCTCGACTCTGCGCGACCGTACCCTCTCTGCCTCGTCCGATTGGCCCTCGCTCTGCCGTAGCGTCGCGTGCTGCCAGCGATACTTTCTTTTGGTGCCTTCTTTTCGCCTACGACCTGTCTCTTTCGGCAGCACAACGGCGCCTTTCGGGCTGCCCGTGCGCGTTGAATCTTTGTTGTCCAACCATTGACGAGGCCGGCAGTGCAATGCCGCTGTTGCTGTTGGGCTGTCCAGTCTAACAGAAGGATCAGAGGATCAGAGGATCAGAGGACCAGAGGACCAGAGAAAGAACCAAAATCAGAGGACCAAAGAACAGTGCAATCATGGAAAGAAAACGAAAGTTGCCCGCGCGTGCCGCTGCGCGCGTAGAACATGCTTCGAAGCGCCGCACATCGACGCCGCCAGCCGACGGCCGCACCACGCGATCAGCCACGCCTGCTCTCAGCGCTGCCGGCGGCGACGACTCCTCTGCCGAGAGTCAGCCGGCGCCACACGTCCTGCCCAAGTCTATCCAGGCGGGCAAGCCGCTGCCGACGGTCGAGCAGGCCCAGGCCGATGACCTGTCGGCGACAGATTACCAGTCGTTTAATGAGAGGTGTGTTCCGTCGTGAAGGAGGAAGGAGTTGACAGAGTCGACGGAGACAATAGAGACGACTGCCTGCTAACCAGCCAGTGGTGTTTTGGCCGAGTCGCTCAGCCGATCGCGCCAGAAATGGATCAACGAAGGCATCTTTGAGCGGTACTGGGCCAAGCCATCGAAGCGCCGCGGCGTCGCCGTCGACGATCCCAAGAACCCCCCCAAAGACTCCATGGTCAAACTCGGACAGGTCGTCATCGCCGTCGAGCCACACGTCTTTGAAGCTACCATGTACGGCGTCAAAGACCCCAAGCCCGCCGCCTCGCTGCCTCCAAACGTCCGACCCATCATCATGTACGGCCCCTCACGCGGGGCCATGCCGCCGCCGCCGCCGTCCCCAGCTGCAGCTGCCACAGCAGTCTCCACACCGCCACCACCTACCCCCAAGATGCTGTCGCAAAGCCCGGCACAAACGCCGACTTCGATGCCGGCAACACCCAATCAGAGACCTGCTATTCCAGATGTCCACGGACAGCCGCCACAACCACTACCCCAGGCCCTGCCACAGGCACTACCACAGGCACTACCACAGGCACTACCTCAGGCACCACCCCCGCGGCCTGTGCCCTCCCCACGGGGAATGGAGAGCATCCTGTCCCCCGTGACAGCACCGCCGGCCGCCAGACCCTATGTCCAGCCGTCCCCGCCGCTGACTGCCCCGTCTGGTCTGCCCAGTCCGGCCATGGGTGCTCCTCCGCTGCCTGGTCGACCGCCAGCCGTGGCCCGGCCCCATGCACCCAGTCCGAGTCCGCAGGCAAGCACACCCAAGGCGGCACCGGCACACCCGCCAGGGACAGACTCGATCATTGTCACGCTGGCCGAGCGGGCGACAGAAGATCCACAGCTGCGGGATCTCATGAAGCGGGTTGCTAATGGCAATGCGCCCAAGGAAGAGCTCGATCGATTCCAGGCCATTATCGATCAAATCACGATCGAGACGAAGCGCAACGGTGCGGCACAGGGCCCGTCAGCCGACCGACTGTTTGTCGATGGCCGGACGGTGCGGTTCTTTGCCGAGGAGGTGCGCATTATCTTGGACATTGTGCTGCGCACGAACCCGAAGCAGACATCAGCAGACCTGCGACCGCCGGCTGGCAGCGACCCGTTGGTAGTACTGCTGGTGAAGACGGCACTGGACGACGTACGGGTCAAGGATATGGTGCGGCGCATTGGCGAGAACCGGCCCCAGTTTTCCGATGCTACAGACCTCAAGGCAGTTTTGGACCGACTCAAAGGACAGGTGGCCCGGGAGAAGGAGCTCGAGCGGCAGCGGCAGCAGGCAGCCGGGCCAGGAGCTCTGATGCCGGGGAATGCAGCAGCGGCAAATCCCAGCAGCAGTGGCGCCAAAGCCAACGGCACAGTCAATGGGTCCAGCGGGTCCCACGGGTCCCACGGGTCTCATGGAGCCCATGGAGTCCATGGAGTCCATGGGGCCCATGGGTCGGGGTCCACAACAGCGGCCCAGCCAGCCGGAGCCGCTGGTGCATCGGCGTCTTCGGCGTCGCCGGGGCCGGGCAGCAACCAGGCACCGGTACAGCAAGCGTTGCGGTCCAAAGGGCCACCGCCGGCACCCAAAGTGGACGTGTCTGCGGTTGTACTAGAGTTTGCGGGCGGGACGGGTGACCGGTACCTGTTTCCCAAGTACAGCATTCTAGAGTACGTGCCGGCGTCGGCGCAGGGGCCGGCAGAAGTGGTGGCATCGTTTCTGATTGTACGCAAGGGCAGCTTGGCCGAGTACGGGGGCGATCCGGAGCTGGACTACTACCAGCCGGTGACGATCCGCGTGCAGGTAGCGGCGCAGTCGGCGAACCAGAAATTGCTGGACTACTTGGGGCGGGTGGTGGCGCCGGTCGAGGAGGTCAAGCGATACATGGACAACATTATGGGCAGCATGACGCGGGCAGAGTACGTGCTGCTGGCGATGCGACTACCGCGACGGGAGCCAGGAGCAGAGGCCGGGGAGGCTGGCAAGGCAGAGACGGAGGGCAAGCACGAGAGCAATGGCAGTGGCAATGGCGGTGGCAATGGCAATGGCAATGGAAATAGTCATGGCCACGGTCACAGCAACAATTACATTGTGGGGGTTCCGCCGCCGGTGCGCGGGGTGTTGTGGACGACGACAGTGACGCCGTCGTCGCATGCGTCACGGCAGCAAAAGTCGGTGAAGAGGATTGTGGACGAAGACCAGCAGTACCAGCAGCTGATTGCGAGTGTGACGCCGAAGGAGGTGGAGGAGGTGTGAAGGAAGGGGGGGGGGAAGTGAGAAGGGGGTGGGGGGTGTCTCCGGTGGCGTTTCTTTCTGCCGTTTTTTGTGCAGTTCCGCAGTTCTGCAGGTCTGCAGGTCTATAGGTCTGCAGTTCTGTAGGTCTGCAGTTCTGTAGGTCTGTAGGTCTGTAGGTTTGCAGTGCTGCCGTTCTGTATTTGTTTTCTCCTAGTTGGTGTGTATACAGCACACATTAGGGTATCTGTCAGGCTATGGCGGTGGAGAATAGAAACGATGACAGAGGTCTGCGTGTGCCGAGTCGTTCTCGTTCTCGTTCTCTTTCTCATTCTCTTTTCTGCTTCCCCCTAGTTGAGCCGCAGGGCGACAATGGCCAGACATGCGAGATAGATTGCATGCAAGGAGCATCTAACCGCCGAGCAGCGCCAATCAACGCCACGAGTATCGGCCCCGAGCAGACGCAGCAGCGCAGCCGAGGACCATTTCCAGCCAGTCGTGGACGATGTCACCGCCGGTCGCTGCAGAGTGTCCGGAAGAACACGACCAGGGATCTCCAGCCGGGCAGCCCCAAAGAAAGGCGCACCTCTCGGGTCTCACTGCTGTTCCGGCGTGGCATTTTTGCCCTGTTGGGGATCACGACATGGAGCATCGCCTGCTCCAACACACCGGGGACTCATCCTGTCCATTCACTACTACTCCTTGGACTTTGATATTCTCCGCCTCGTTCTGCTTCCCGTTCAGTTCATTTGATTCCTTGGCTTCCGTTCGCCAGCCGTGGCATCCTTTTGTTGGCTGTAGATGCTGGGGCTGACGAACACTGCCGTCGAACGCTGCCGTTTAACGCTGCCGTGTCTTCCATCTGTCACGACGTCCTGTCGTTCTCGTTCTCGTTGTCCTGCCTATTGTAGTATGCGGCTCCCATCTGCTCCTTCCTCTCGACCCAATCACGTGAGCAGCTCTACATCACTACAGCGCATCGTACACCTTCCAGACTGTCTGGCCCTTTTTCAGTCTTCTCCACGTTTTCTATCCATCTGCCTGTCTCCGACACGTATCTTACACCCTCCCCTCCAAAAAAAGGCCCGTCCAACAGACCACTGCACCAGAAGAGTATCGATATTATTTGCCTCCGACCCACGGCCCAAGTCTCCTGTTCGGCTGCCGCGCCAGAAACTAACGCCATCCTTCCTCGTCTCACTCGTATTTCTTTTCTAGACCCTTTTAAAAAGTCCTCTTGTCCCGTGGCTCCTCTCATGGCCGTCCCGCCTATTTTCTGACTCCACTGCTGCCCAACCGATACTCTGGCCTTACCGTGCATTCTTGCAGACGGCGCATAACACGCATATCCACAAGGTAAGCAAGGCCTCACCCCCTGGTCTGCTGGTCTTTTGGTCTTTGGTCTTTGGATCTCCTGTTGTCTTGCATCCTGGGTTCCAGGGTTTCCTAGATTTCCCAGATTTCAGGATTTCAGGATTTCCTGCTCAACTCGCTGCTTCGGAGGACGGCAAGCGGGGACTTCCTCCACCTGCTGTTTTCCAGGGCGACCTCGGATGACCTCCTTCATCGCTGGATGGGCACTGCTTTTTGCACACCCGCATGCCCTCTTGAGACCAATCAACGCTGACGTGCCCCCCATGCAAGACCTCAGCGATCCTACCGCACCATTTTCTTATCCACACCCCCNCCCCCACCCCCCCCCCCCCCCCCCCCCTTCCCTTCGTCGAACGGGACCAGAAACCGTCTTTTGCCGGCCGCCCACTTACGCCACCAGGCTTCTTTGCAACCTGCGACCTGCACGACTCCCTGGATTTCCTGCAGTCTTTGCAGACCCTGCAGACCCTGCAAGACCCTGCAGACCCTGCAGACCCCCCCTGATGCCCTGCGACCCAAGTACGCAAAACGGGTCTGAACAGGGTCCGACAGCCGTGTCGATAGAGAAATCGACAAATTTTTGCAACTTGCTTCTTTTCGTTCCTCATCCTCGTCTCTGAGACGCTCGCCGCGCCCCCCTCTGCTCCGCTTTTCCCGCTTTTCCGCTTTTTTTCGTGGCCCCGCGTGCAAAAGGTGACTGTTTGAGGCTGGCCCCGTTGCCCTGTTGCCCTCGTTGCCCTCGGTGCCCTTCCAAATGACGCAGCTTGACACCCGAGCGCCGGACGACTACGGCCCATGGTGGCAGACGCTGCCCAGATATTATTATGGCCGTATGCCCTCGTCTCCGCCCTTTGCCAATGATTGGACCCAGACGGAACTGCCTTTGGCCCAGACCTCGCCGCCTCGCTACCGTCGACGAGACCTAATACATAGAACCGCCTACTCAGCCTATTCAGCCGCTCCAGATTTTGCTCGTGGTGCTGCTGCTGCTGCCTCCCTGTCTGTCGACTCTCCTCTTCAAGGCATGCGCCATCATAGCTCTGCCAGTCCTCTTGTAGGACCACAACAATCTATGCCCTTTATGATGACCCGTGCGTCCACCGCCCCAACAGGGAAGCGCCCCAGTGTCCGCCTCTACGAAGACGGGGGACGATCCGGCTCCGGTAGTCGGAATACGGCCTCTCACAGAGATCTCAGCCCACGCTCCGCTCATCACTACCGTTCAACTCCCGATTCTCGCCGATCCGTGCGGTCCTCTTTTGACGAGTCCGATCGCGAAACCGAAGCTACAGAGTCTTCTGACGAAGAAGAAGACACCGATGCCGATGGCGTCTTTGTCGACAAGGAGGCCCTGCGTGATCGTCTCGACATTCGCCGTCGACCCAATGTCTACCCACAAAACCCTCAACCCCCACCGCCCGAAGAGGGGTCTGCCCGCCGCAACCACCGTCGACACAACAACGGCAGCCGAGGCGATGCCGGCACGGGCCGTAGTAGTCGCAGCCGCAGTCGCAGCCAGAGTCACAGCCGGAGACGCCAGAACATCATCTACGAGGAGGACGCAGAAGACCCAACCGACCCAGATGTGCCCCTGCCCGGCGAAGACGTCGACAGTGATCGACGCTCACGCCGACGGACTCCTTCGAGACCCCCCACTGCCTCGTCTGCCAGGCGCTCCGTGTCCCGGCACACAACAGCCACACAAGGCCCGCGCCAGACGCCGAAACGCAGCAAGAGTATGCGGCGGACAGACAGCGAAGGCGAAGAGTGGGGGGGTCGCGCAGTGTCCAAGAGGTGAGACCCAAAGCACAGAGCCCAAGCCCAAATTTCAGTCGCCTTACTAACTTTTTAGGCCATCCAGGCGATTCGGCGAAACAGAACCCCCAGCAGCGTTCGCTGAAGCCCCTGTGTCACTCCGCAAGACACACGCACATCCTGCTGTAGCGTCCCACATCGATTCGTCTCCTAGCCCGGCAGAGGATTCCTCTGTGCTGGGCAGCATTGTTGGCTTTGCACCGCCCGCCGCCGAGATGTCCAATAGGCAGTGAGTTGTTCACCCCGTCTCCTGCATGGCAACGCATGTGCCCCATTTGCACACTGCATTGCACTACACAACTACTCCGTACACAGCACACAGTACACAGCCCTTGCCCTCTTCCCCGCTTTCTTCTCTTCCACACAGGAGACAAAATACTCTGTACATTTTCTCCTTTTCCGAAGATAACGGCTTTTTGGCGTTCTGGATTTTCGGCTTTCTAGCCTCTAGCCAATTTGGCCTATGAATTACGGCTGCTGACAAATCGTAGACATGGCTGCGTCATCTGCATGGATGACTTCTCGTCGCAACACATGGTCCAGCTGAGATGCGGCCACCAGATGTGCACGACATGCCTGAAACGAAAGTTCAAGACGGCAGTAGCGGATCCGCAGGCTATGCCGCCGCGGTGCTGCACAGCCGACCTGATCCCCATTGAGTACGTGGAGAAGCTGTTTGACCCTGGCTTCAAGCGGGTGTGGAACCGCAAATTCCTAGAGTACACAAGCCAGCGGCGGCTGTACTGTCCACGGTGTGGCGAGTGGATCAAGCCGGAGGACATGTACAGCGATGACGACCGCAAGGCAGCACGATGCAGCAAGTGTCGGACAAAAGTGTGTCGGGCGTGCAGTGGCAAGTGGCACACGTCCCGTGAATGTCCCCCCAACCAAGGCCCCAGCTGGGGCGGCGAGACGCCAAGAGGCGACTCGCAACGCTGCTCCAAGTGCCGAGCAAAGATGACGCTTCGCGACGGCGAGGACCGTATGATTTGGTGAGGATTATTCGACTACTACAGGCGAGGAAGCCATGGCATACAACATGTGGACACGAGAACGCTGACAAAACAGTATTCACTGCGGTGCAGAGGCGTGCATGATATGTGGCGCCAAGTGGAAGATGTGTGACTGTCCCGTATTTGAATGCGAGGCACCAGATTCGAGCCGCTCCGAATTCACCCAGAACCCCTTCACCATGCGCGGCGATCGCTTCGGCTCCATGGGCGTACCGGCACGGGTACCCTCTGTGCGGGACATGCGTCCCAGCAGCCGGGGCGGCGGCATGGCGGCTTCAGTTGGCCCGACGGCCATGGTATCGATGCGACCGACAGAAGAAGAGACGTATATGCGCCAGCGGATGCAGGAGCAACGAGACGAGGAGCTGTCCCGACGAATGCACGCAGCACTGCCGAGCGGTCTCGAAGACGACGACCGGGCCAATTACTACGACACGGGATACGGCGAGCCTGCAGACTCGGATTCCGACGAGCCAGAAGAGTATCCGCGTCTTCGCGGTCGACGCAGTTTCATCGAAGGAGGCATGCGGTCGCGCGCCGCATCTGCCATCATGCCGACGGTTCCCCAACCGCCGCCGCCACCGCCTACTCCGCCGCAACAACAGATGCCGCCGCCGCCGCCAATGCTGCATCACCAGAGCTCGCACCAGAGCGCGCACCAGCGTCAGATTCAACACCACCATCACAACTCGATGCCGCATCCACACCAGCAGGTGCATCAACATGCGCCTCCGCATCCCCACCAACACCAGCATCCACACCTGCATCAAGCCCCCGCAGGCGCGTTTGGCCCGACACCGCCGCCGTACGACAACAGAAGCTCGCCGGCCGGTGATTTCTACATGGCGGGCGTGAATCGTGCGCGTGGTGTGGGCGTGGGTGTGCGTGGCACTTCACGGGATCGGCGACTGGTGGACCGATTCAATGCTGAATACCGGGCGAACCCAGGCATTCGGGCCAAGACGGCAGCACCGCCGACGATGGGAATGGCGATACCTGGTGGAGGCAGCAATGGCAGCGGAGGAGCTGGTGCAGGGATGCTGGCGCAGATGGGGCTGGGAACAGCGCCGCCCATGGTACCGGCTACAGCGCCGCCAATGACATCTCTAGGAGCACTGGCGCCGCCGCCGCCACAACCGCCGGCACCATTACCGGCAGCGATTAACGGGATGCCACTGATGCGACGACACGCAGTAGAAGCCGACATCTTTGACAACCCGGAGCTGCGGGCAGCACGCAGCAGCGCGCCGCGGCTGTGGTACGGCGGGACCGAGGAACTGGATGCGACGGAGCCGTACGGATTCGGGGGCGGCAGCATCCGGCGACGATCGGCCAGCATGCGAGAAGACCTGCTTCAGCGACGATCGATGATGGCAGGACTTACGGGGCCGGACCGCGGCATGGGACGTGTGCACGAGTGGTTGACGTACGTGGAGCCGGGATCGCCGGCGCCGGAGTCGACGGACTCGGAGTATTGATGGAAGTTTGTACAGGAACGAGACGCAAACGGCGGACATGCAAAGGAACGACTGGAATGACGAGCCGTACAGGGGACGGAAGAGAACGACGAGGAGACGTGAATAGAACGATAGGACGACGAACGACACGACAAGGACGATTGATGGAATGGACGACTTTTGATGGACGATTCTTGATGGACGACTCTTGAATATGATTGAATTGGATATTGGTTATTGGTTATTGGATATTGGATATTGGATATTTTGTATGATTCGATATGATTTGGATACTTTGGATACTTTGGATATTTGGATATTTGGATATTTGGATCACTCACCTACGGCATTCCTTGTACATAGCCAGTGTCGATGTAACAGTATCGTCGGGTTTTCTGGGTTCACAGAATAGGATGCGATGCCGTCAGCGAGGCTGAGCAGCTGGTCTGCCAAGGTTGACAGGCTATTATGTCAGCCAAGGCGGTCATTCTAGACGTCATCCGCAGCTTCCGACGCCTAAAGCGATGTCCGCTATAAAAATCCCAACAGGCCTAAAGCCTCAAGCCTCACTCTGAACTCGCTCTCGCTTTCGCTCTTTGATCTTCCTTTTATGTTCTCCTTTCTATATTGTGGCCTTGTGCATTTTCCCGTTTTTCTCTTCTCTTTTCCCGAGCACGTTCTTCCTCTGCCGAGTCCACGAATCCTCTCCACCTCGGCCGAGAACAGCTCCATCTCTATCGGTCAGGCAGTTTGATGAGCTTTTCCGGGTCTGCCCATGCAGCTTGGTCAACCCCCCTGTCTTTGGCTCTATCTTAGCGCGTCTCCATCCCGCTCACCCGCTGGGCAGAGAGCTCTTATTCGGGGGGGTTCCAGCTCCTACGAGTACGGAGTACGGAGTACTATAGTACTGTTATCTCTCCCCTCCCAACAGAACTGCCGACGACCAGCACCACATGCGACCTGTTGCACCTACGACCGAGCAGAGCAGCAAGAGACCTCCCAGGACGAACGGATTTCGCCCTAGACGGTTCTAGACGGCTTGCCTGCCGTCCACCGTGTCGCGTGACGTCTTCTCGCCGCCCATCATGCTGTTGCTTCACCAAATCGGCAGCGTCAAGATTGGCGAAGTCGTTCGCTACAAAGTCACCTACACACCGGCACACGACCGCATTCTTCCGGCTCCTGAATACCTCTACCTGCGCATTCGCAACGTCTCCAACAGTGCCCTGCGCGCCGCCTTTGTCCACGGCCCCTACACGCTGTACGTCGACGCCTATCCGGCCACGTTCGACCCCAACGCCAAGTTCGAGAACCCCCGTCACTATGGCGTCCCCGAGTTCGAGCCCATGCTCAAGGCCGGCGGTTCCTGGTCTTGCCGCTTGACCGTCCCAGAGAGCATTCGCCACGACGCCGGCAGCGGCGGCGGCAGCAGCCCCTATGCAGACCCCCCAGGCCACGGCCATACACGATCCATCCCTCTGCCGCCACCGCCCAGCGCCAGCTGGATCATCAACGTCAGCAGCCAGGTCATCTTTTCCATGTCAGCCGCCGTGCACTACGAAGTCCTGCTGGCACGCGATCCCAAGTCGCTCGATATCGGCGGCAGCTTCGTGTCGGGCATTCCCAACATTTTGAGTAGTGTTGGCGGTGGCAGTAGCAGTGTAGGTGGGGGCAGCAGCAACGGCGGCGGCGGCGGCGGTAGCGGCGGCGACCGGAACAATGGTGACGGCAGCGGTGGCAGCGACGGCACACAAGGCCAGACACTGCAGCCCGGCCGGGTCAGCGATTACCAGCGCGGCCGCGACGGCCACCACCCCGACCAGCCACGGGGTGTCTTCTCGCGTGCCATCCGCATGCAGCTCGAAGACACGGCGGCGCTGTGGAACAAGCCACGACTGCCCGGGTGGGACGGGCCCGCGGGCGTGCGGATGAGTGGCACACAGCAAGCGGACGAGAAGTCACTGCCGTGGCCCAAGAAGAAGAAGATCCATCTCGTGGTGCTGACACACGGCCTGCACAGCAACCTGGGCGCCGACATGCTGTTTCTCAAGGAGAGCATTGACGAGGCCGTGAAGCAGGCCAAGATCGACCGCAAGGCCCGGCGTGCACGCGAAGGCAAGTCTGACGACGACGACGATGACGAAGAAGTCGTTGTCCGGGGCTACTCGGGCAATGCCACGCGGACAGAACGGGGGATTAAGTATCTCGGCAAGCGACTGGCACGCTACGTGCTGGCCATGACATACCCGGACCAGCCGTTTCTGCCGTCCAGGACATCGGTCGAGCCGGCGTCGCCACTGCGTCGGCGGACGAACCAGGACGGCACGGTGGTCAACGACGGCAGCAGTGGCGGCGGCGGCGGCGGCAGCGCGGCCCAGAGACAGAACACACTGCAGCGTTCGGCCATGGAGATGCACCGGGGGTATCAGTTTACCAAGATCAGCTTCATTGCGCACTCGCTAGGCGGACTGGTGCAGACATATGCCGTGGCATATATTCAGAAACACTCGCCGCAGTTCTTTGACCTGATCAAGCCGATCAACTTTATCGCCATGGCGTCGCCGTTTCTGGGACTGAACCACGAAAACCCAATGTACGTCAAGTTCGCGCTCGACTTTGGTCTCGTGGGCCGGTCGGGTCAGGACTTGGGCTTGACGTGGCGGCCGCCGACACTGGCACGCAGCGGCTGGGACGCACTGGTGGGCAACTTGGGTGAGAGCAGCCAGAAGAAGACGGGGTCGTCGGGCCGGGCACCAGAGTCGAAACCACTGCTGCGTATCCTGCCGACAGGACCAGCACACACGGCGCTCAAGAAGTTCCGCAGTCGCACGGTATACTCGAATGTGGTCAACGACGGCATTGTGCCGCTGCGGACGAGCTGTCTGCTGTTTCTGGACTGGCAGGGACTCGGGCGGGTCGAGAAAGCACGGCGAGAGGCCGGCCTCGTCGAGAGTGTCGTGGGCTTTGGCTGGGCTGAGTTGACGGGAGCCAATGTGATTACACCGCGCGAGGATCGGTGGACGGAGAGTGAGGAAGCAGAGGTGACAGAGGTGACAGATGTCACCGAGGTCACCGAGGTCACCGAGGTCACAAAGGTCACAGGTAGCAGCACCTCGACACACCAAGTGCCACAGCCGTCGAACAATGCCACGCTGGAAGATGACCGGCAGAGTCTGCGGGCCGTGGCAGCGGCGAAGGCCGTGAGTGCATCTGCTGACTCAGCAGGCTGGCTGTCGACGGCGTCGACCAACAACAACCCGTTTAGCAACTTTTTGAATTTCTTCAAGGGCGTCAGCAGTGAGACGGCCACATCGCCTCAGCCGTCGCCGCGGGCACTCAGTCCAGCCGACCACCACTCGCCGCATCCGCCACACTCGCCGCACCCGCCACACTCACCGGCACCACACAGCCGCAAGCAGAACAAGATTTATAAGCGCAGCCAGACGCTGCGGCCCGATGGATGTGCGTCTCCTGGCGAAGGAGCCAGTGCCACATCCGAGTCGACGACCGGACGGGAACTGGATGGCGCCGTGACAAACGGCGAAGGTGTGGGCCACGCAACCGACAGCGAGTTGGTGGCGCCGCCCAAGACGTCCTTTTTCGAGTCGGCTGCCGATCTGCTGAATCCCAAAGTGCCGTCCATGGAATATCTCATTGACCCGAAACGGCGGCCACGCACCATCTTCCACGATCGTGTGTACCATCCCTCTGATATCCCGGCGCCGCCAATGAAGCCACGGGTGCCGAGCGGGTCGTTGATGAGTCGGCGGACATTGTCGTTCCAGCGGCGCACAACGGGGATGACGGGGTCGACGCCGTCCTCGGCACAACATAGCCGGTCTTCGTCGCCGTTCCAGGAGGATCCAGCCCACAGCCGAGGTCTCTCACCAGTGCCGGCGCCAGCGCCAGCACAACCACCACCACAGGTCGAAGTGGTCGTCGACAGCGCGAGCATGAAGGTCGAAGAGAAGATTGCGCGGGCATACCACCGCGGGCTGTCGTGGCGCAAAGTGCTGGTCAAGCTGGAACCCGACGCACACAATAACATTGTAGTGCGTCGCATGTTTGCCAATGCCTATGGCTGGCCGGTGATCAAGCACCTGGTGGACGCGCATTTCAGCGATGCGGCAGCGGCACGCATGGACGACGAGGATATGGGTGACGAGGAGCACGCGCTGCCGCTGAGCCAGGCGCCGGGGAAGCACGGCGAGGAGACGCTGGGGCAGGAGGATAAGGAAAAGCAGGAGACGGCCTCTGTTGCTGAGTCAGCATCCACACAAGAGGCGGCGGCGGCCAAGATACTGTCCCTGCAGCCGCTCATGGCAACGATCCAGCCGGCGCTTCTGTCGGCGTCGAGCGAAGTGTGGAGCGACCGGGACTGGGAGGCGACGGATTACAGCTCAGACGACGCCGCGACGATCGGACACGGACGGCAGAAGGAGATGCAAGAGGCGAACGAGGCCAAGGCCGACGAGGTCAAGGCTGACAAGGCCAAGGCTGACAAGCACAAAGCCAAGGCAGATCACAAGGCCGGGAAGGCCAAGACAGAGCAGGCCAAGGACGGACCATCACATCCACACCTCAAGATAGAGTAAGCAAGACGGCGACAAGACGGTAAGACATGGACAACATATAGTTTTTGTAATGAGAAGCTAGAATACAGCGAGTTTTTCTTTTTTTCCATTTTTTTTTCCATTTTTTTCCTTTTCTCTTCGGATCTGCCATCATGACGAATCTTCCGGACGGCTGCGACTAAAGAGCCGCCGGAAGCTGCTGCTGGCTTTGTGGCGCAGAGTAGGCGGTGTAGAGGACGAGGCAGGGATGGGCGGCACAGGCGGTGGTTTCGGGCTGCTCTGGCCAGACGACGGCGGTGGCGATGGACGGTGTCGGGCATCAGAGCGTGACCGCGACCGCTGGCGCGACTTGAGCAGACGGCCGAGGCCGGTAGACGATGACGAAGGCCGATGGTTTTCATGTTGTTCATGCTGTTCATGTTGTTCGTGGCGGTCGTGACGGTCGTGCCGCTCATGCTGTTCATGTTCGTGTTCGTGTTCGTGCTGTTCGTGCTGCTCTTCAGGAGGACTCGTCATGGCCGTTGTCGTCGTTGTCGTCGCCGCCGTCGAGAGAGAAGCCTCTTCTTCACCGTCGACGTCGCGCCGGACCTCTTCGTCGTCGTCGTCGTTGTCGCCGAACCCGCCAATCTCGTATCGCAGCTGCCGTAGCGCACGCGCGTGCTCGTCTTCGGCCGTGGACACCCGCAGCTTCTGAGTCGGGTCGGCAATGGGCCACTTGGCCTCGAACTCTTCGGCCTGTCCCATTTCTTGTTCTTCTTCGTCTTCTGTTACTTCTTCGTCGTCGTCCTCCTCCATCTGCCATCCGCGCTGCTCGTCTCCGTTGACCACCACGTACCAGCCAATGGCCGAACCCTCCTGCAGCTGGTCCCGCAGCCGCTCCAGCCAACCAGCACCAGCAAGTGTTGTCTTGGTCGCCTTGCCAGCCTTCTTGTCGGATTTTCCAGCTGCCACTGGCTCTCCCATGGCCGGCAAAGTCTTGCCGCTGCGTGCAGCTGCCTGCCGCTCCTCGTAGGCGGCTAGCTCGTCCGTCACCGACACGGACAGGTCGACGGCTACGACATGGTCGGCAACGTAGGCATGGGGTGGCGCGACGGCATCGAGATCGTCCGGATCGAATTCCTCGACGAACTTGACAGGGTGGCCGGCTTGGACGGTCAGCAGAGAGGGCGGCGCCTTGTCCGGGGCGGTCTGCTGGGACGCGGTCTCGGACACGGGCGGCCGCGGCGGCAGGAAATCGAACTTGGTATATAAGGTGTCGAGCAGGCTGCGGGTGGTGGCAGGACGGACGATCCAGTCGGGACTGGCATCGTCAATGTTCTCGAGGATGACAAAGACACGGATATCCGGGCGGCTCCAGCGGAAGCCGTGAACCAGGTAGGTCGGCATAGGGAAGGTGGGGGGTGGAAGAGGGGGGGGTATAAGTATAAGGTAATATAAAAATTACAGAGTAGGAGCGGAAGGCTCCGATGCGGAGTATCTTACGGAAGGAGGGGGGGGGGGGGGTTCGTCGGAAGGAAAGGGCGATGGAAGGGGGTCAAAGAGGCCGGAAGGAAGGAGGCGTAGAGCGAAGGGACCATACGAGTGCTAATTCTATTCGCACCATCCCTTTTGAGGCATGCACCATTTTCTGACCGGTCGGCCATCCGCAAAGGCCAAGACCAAAATGTGCTTCTAGGCACGGGCGTTTTCTTGGACGCGCCATAGTGAGCAAGCCAGCCCATTTCCGCGTGTTGTCTGCTTTTTTATACATGTTGTCGTGCGTATTTCTCGACGCAAGGCGTTGATCGCAGTGGAGTGCCAGGAGCCAATGGCGTGACATTTTTCACTCGGAGCAGATGCCGGACCCCGTTCAATGCATGCGTGCTTCCATTTTCCTTATGTAATCTATATGGGATACTGTGATATTGAGATATTGGGATATATATCTTTACCGTCCCCGACCACGACCACCACGACCACCCCGGCCACCGCCACCGCCCCGGCCGCCTCCCCGACTGCTGCTTCCACCCCGACCACCTCCCCGGCCACCGCCACCTCGACCACCCCGGCCCTGTGTATGCCGTCCTGTCTTCTCGCGACGCTGCTCTGCCAGTCGCCGCTCCTTGAGAATGTCGTCTGCGCCCTTGATCTCCCGCTGGCTGCCTTCGCCGTCCCGGAACCGTCCTATGCGCTTCTCCCGTGCCTCTTCCACCCGCTTCTTGCGCACATGGTAGTCGTCCCGGAACTTGTCCGCCTCCTTGGGCGCCTGCTCCTTCTTGTGCCATTGCCGTTTGCCGTGACTCCCGAATCCTCCGCCACCATCGGCTCCGACCTGCCGTGCCAGACCAGACCGCTCGGCCTCGCCCACCTGCGGCAGGGCACCCAGTCGGTTGGATTTGCGCCACTTGTCGAAGCGACCGCTCTGGAAGGATGCAGCGATCTTGACACCGCTCTCGCCCTTGATCAGACGACCCTTGGAGAGACCACCAGTTCCGTTCGCTCCCCGGCTGCCATCCTCGTCGTTGGCCCGCGCCACGTACTTGCGCTGCTTCTTGTCCCAGCGCATACGCGTCCGTGTCGGCACACCAAACGACTTGGCCGTCTCGTCGTTGGTCAGGTCCATGGTGGCATCGCGTGCCGCCGCTGCAAAGCTGACAATGCCGTCTTCGCCAGCCGCGGCGCTGTGCACGCCGTAGCCACGTTCCTCGGCCTCCCGTGCGGCACCGCTGCGACCCGTCCGTGGCGTGTACGTCATGAACACGGAGCTGTCCTGCCAAGCCGGACCATTCACCTTGCCGGTGGCATCGTCGAGCACCATCACTTCGGAAGAGTCCGAGCCGTCGTCCACCTCCACTTCCTCCTCCTCCTCCTCCTCCTCTTCTTCTTCTTCTTCTTCTTCCTCGTCTCCCTCCTTGCCTTCCTTCTCCTCGTCTTCCTCCTCCTCCTCCCCTTTCTCCTCCTTCACCTTCCGCGGCCCCAACTTCTTCCGCATCGTCCGCATAACCTCGGCAGCCTCACTCTTCATAGCCTTCTTGCCCGAGAGCCCGACCTCAAAGATGCTCTCCACCGGCTTGTACCCGGTGATCTTGGCCAGCATATCCGCCCGTGCCTCAGTAGCCGCACCGTCCTCGCCGTCTTTGCCGCCGGCCTGGTCCGCAAACAGCGCGTTCAGCTGCGTCCAGCCGCGCCCGCTGACAATCTCGCGCGCTCTCCGCGCGCTCTGGCTCGACGCCGACAGCCGCGTGCGGAAGTACTGCCGCTGCGCCTTGGCTGCCACCGTGCGCAGCACCTCGACGTCGTCCTCATCGCCCAGCAGCGTGTTGGTCCACTCGACATGCGGCTCGACGGCATCGCGCACGAGAGAACCCACGACAATGTCGCGGGCAAAGTCAGGACTGTCGGCTGCGCCGATAATTAGACGCCGACCCAGAAACAGCTGTAAGTCCACGAGATACGGCACGTCAGTGTCCTGCACAAGACTGTAGCTCCAGCCGCGCTGGCCGGCACGCGCTGTGCGGCCGACACGATGCACAAACACTTTGGGCTGCGGCGGGAAGTCGTAGTTGATCACATTGGCCAGCACGGGAATGTCAATACCACGCGCTGCCAGGTCCGTCACCACAAGGATGTTGCTGCGTCCGCGCCGGAAGTCCTCCACATGCATCTTGCGGGCCGTCTGGTCCAGCGAGCCGTAGACGTACGAGACGGAAAAGCCTGCCGACCGCAGCAGTGCTGCCAAGTACTCGACGTGGTGTTTGGTGGCCGCAAACACAATTGTCGAGTGCGGCGTCGGCGTCGCCGTATGGTCCTCGCGCTTGCGCTTGCGCCCGTTCCCCTTGTCATCCTCCGCGGCCTCGTCGTCCTCCGGTTGACCCAGCGGCATGTTGATCACGTCGTGCAGAACATGCAGCAGCGCACCCTCCTTCTCGCTGCCCTTGACGCTGAAAAAGGCGCTCTGCAGATCGGGCGAGATCTTGGTCTCGGCATCCAGACGCACAAGACTTGGGTCCTGCAGGCCGGCACGCGCAAACTCCACGAGCGTTGACGGCAGCGTTGCCGAGAACAGCAACGTCTGGCGCGACGGCGGCAACGCATGCAGAATTTCCGTCAACTGCGCCGCGAAACCCATCTCGAACAGTCGGTCCGCCTCGTCAAAGACGACGTACTTGATCGACGACAGGTCCAGCGACATCTCCACCTTGAGATGCAGAAAACGGCCAGGCGTCGCAATCACAATGTCCGGGTTCGCCGCCGCCAGCATGCCAAACTGCTCGTCCAGACTGTCGCCGCCTACCAGCAGCGCCGTCTTGAGGTTCGTTCCCTTGCTCAGGTCCTTGACCACCCGCAGCGTCTGCAGCGCCAGCTCACGCGACGGCGACAACACCAGCGCCCGCGCTCCCACTCGCACGCTGTGCGCCCGCAGCCGCTCCACCATGGGAATCACAAAGGCAGCCGTCTTGCCGGAACCCGTCCGCGCCATGCCGACCACATCGCGTCGGCCGAGAATCAGCGGGATCGTCTTGCGCTGAATGGGCGTCGGCACTGAGAAACCCTTGCGCGTAATGGCACGCAGCAGGTTGGCATTGAGGCCTGTGAGTGTTAGTATGCCATGAATTCTTTGTTTCCCACATTTTCACCCACCCAAAGCTTGAAATCCTCCACCCTTCTTCACGGTGTTGCCCTTGAGATTGCTCGCCTTGCGGAACGCTGCCGCCTGTTGCAGTGCAATGTACGCCTCGTCATCCTCTTCCTCGGCATCGTCGCCATCCACGCCGCCCGTGCCGTCTAGAATGGCTCCGAGGTCAAGATCCTCTTCGGCCACGGCTGCCGGCTTTGCGCGTCGCTTTCGCTTTGGCTCGACATGGTCGTCGTCGTCAAATCCGTCCCAGTCGTTCGTCACCAGCGACCCCAGAATGTCCACCTCGTTCTCCGATGGTGTTGGAGAAGGTGCTCGCATCATTGTAAAAGGGCTCTGTAGACGTGTAAGAAACTTGGACAGCTTTTGAAGCTGCATACAGAGTCTTGGTAGTCAAAAAAAAAAAGTTTATCGATTATCGCTCGCTTATCTTATCGGTTATCGATACCTATTTAACCGGGTCGACCCACCCCTCTTCCTGGCACACGAGCATTGACCTGGGCTCTTTTCGTCATCTTCAGCTCGTCTCTGCTGCTCGGTTCGGCGTCCATCTACCGCGACAATGGCCGAGGAAGACACCCGCGATGCTCTCGATATTCTCGATTCCGAGATGAAGGAAACGGCCAAGGATGCCGAGATCGAGCGCATCCTCAGCGCATTTCGTCTCGATGCGTATGTTTTCCTTTTTTTTATCATCTTCGTTTGTCTTCGTTTCATCACTTCATTTTCTGACAATGCCTCAGCTACGCCGTTTTAGGTCTGCAGCCTGGTGTGCCCGAGTCCGACATCAAGGCCACGTATCGCAAGAAATCGCTGCTGATCCATCCCGACAAGACACGCAATGCGCGGGCCCCCGACGCGTTCGACCGCCTCAAAAAGGCCCAGACGGAGTTGATGGACGAGAAGCATCGCGCCCGCCTCGATGAAGCCATTGCCGACGCCCGCATGCTGCTCATGCGCGAGAACAAATGGACGGCCGACAGCCCCGAGCTCCAGACCGACGACTTCCGCCTCAAGTGGGCAGACAAGACCAAGTATGTTCTCATCGACGAGGCCGAGCGTCGCCAGCGCCAGCGTCGCGGCCAGATGCAGGAGGAGGGCCGTGAACAGCGCCGCCAGGACGCCGAGGTCGATGCCCGCAAGCGCAAGCGTCAGCACGAGCAAGACTGGGAAGCCACCCGCGACCAGCGCATCGACAGCTGGCGCAAATTCCAAAAGGGAGGCAAACCAAGCGGCGGCGAAGGCGGCGCCAAGAAGAAGAAGAAACTCAAACCCATTGGGTAATCGGTATTATCTGGGGTTGTGGAGTAGATGGTGTGTTTTTCTGGGATTTCGTTCCGTTTTATTTTTCCCTTTTCTTTTGTCCTTTCCCCCCTTTCTCTATTTTCCTCTTCCTCTTTCTTGCACGGTTTTAACACTTACAGCGTACATAGATCTGCTTTCAAGATTCCCTCCAAAGGACTCAAGGAAGATCCCAAGGAAGATGCAATGATAATACTTTTTCCTACTTTCCACTTTCCACTTTCCACTTTCCACTTTCTACTTCTATTTTCCACCTATGGCCTGTGCTTCTTCTTGTACTGGATAAGCCGCCCCATGTTCAGCACAACCTCGTCCGCACGTGTCCGCAACTCGTCCTGTGTGCGTTTATCGATTGTCTTGGCCATAGCTTTGGCTTTGGGCACTGCTGCCTCGAGGCGCTCGAGGAACCGTCTAGGCCAGAACACGGCGCCGTCGCACGCTGCGTTCTCGTCTCTGTAGAGGTCAAAGAACTGGTCCAGCGCCTCCACTGCCTCAGCAGCCGGCGTCTCGGGCAGTGCCTCCACAATATCCAGTAGATACTCGCCAATGGGTGCGTTGCGGTCGACTGGGGCTGGGTCACGTGCCATCTGTCCCAGCACGCCGATGCACATCACAGCCGGATTCTGGAACGGATCACTGTCGCTGTCACTGCCACTGCTGCTGCTGCCGCTGCTGACACTCAAGGCAGCCCGTAGACCCATGAACCGCACCGGCTCGCCTGCTTCAGCCGGCGTCTGGCCACCCAGCACTCGCGCCAGCGCCCATGCCAGACCAGTTGTCTGGGCGGCCACCCGCAGGTCAACGGATTTGCTGTTGGCAGTTGTTTCATCAGCCACCAACGGCCGCACAACGTCCAGCCAGATCTGCTGCGCCGCCCGGGTCCAGACCTCTCGGACACCCGCGTTTCCCTCATCGGCCAGATCCAGACAAGACACCGTCCAGGCGACGTTGTTGAGCGCCGACAGAGCGTCCAGCTGCACAACCACAGCGGTCTCGTCGGCATCCCGTGGACACGACTGCACCACGCGCACGATGGCCGGTACTGCCGTGCCGATCAGTGCCTGGAGCGTTGGCAGATCATCGAGCGCCGATGTCTCTGCGTCCGCACCGTCTGCTCCCGTAACATTGTCCATGTCGGCCTCGATGTCGGCAATGTCATCCATGTCCTCGTCGTCGTCGTGCTTGTCCTTGCTCTCGTCAGCAGCCTCGTCGCCGTCGGCCATCTCGGCATCGCTGTCTTCCTCCTCCTCTTCGTCGCTTCCGTCGTCGTCGGCCTCCATTGCATCGCCGTTTGCATGGGAATGTCCGTTCTTCGCTCCACGTAGTGCTGCCGCGTCCCGGTTGCCTTTCTCGAGCGCCGTCTCCAGCGTGGTGCCCATCATGGCCAAGACCTGGAGTGCCTGGCTCAAGACGTCTGCCGCCTGCAGATCCTCTTCCTGCTCTTGTTTTTCCTGCTGCTGCTCCAGGGCCTTGGACAAGACCGGCACGAGAACGGCATCTGATGCACCGTCCCGGCCAGGACTATGGTCGAACCACTCCAGCGCAGTAAAAACAGAGTGTAGGACAGCACAGGCAGCAACAGCCATGGGTCCGCCAGCCTCGGTAAGTGTTCCGAGAGCCCGGTAACAGCCAAACGTCTGATCATCAACAAGAGTCTGCGACAGAGCACGCTGGCCGTCGCAGAGGCGGGCCAGACAGGTGACGACGGCCCAGTGAATCTCGAGCGGCACCAAGGATGTAGATGCGGCCGTCAGAGCGAAGAGGGCTTGGACAATGGCGGCATGGCCGGTGGCGAGGGCGTCCTGAATCTCATCACGGGCCTCAGCCAGCTGGCCGACCAGATCAACAATGGCCAGCGTGATGCGCCAGACAAACTGCTGCTGGGCCTTGTTGGGCGTGGTGGCCTGCAGGGTCTCGACGACCTGGCCGAGTGCGTGGGCAGCCGGTGTCAGCACATCGCAGCGGAACAGATGCACGCAAAAGTCGGCCTCTTCAAACTGCGCCAGCACATTCAAGATGGCCCAACCGGCAGCGCGGCTCTCGATGCCGGAGTCGGCGAGCGTCTCAATCAGAACGACGTGGACGATCTGTTCACGCAGAAGCAGTTTGCGGCACCGAGAATCCTCGACAATGTTGGCAATAGCACTGGCAGCTGCTGTGCGCGTCTTGGGGTCGGCATTCCGCAGGTCCTGGACGACGGGCAAGATCTTGGCTTGGCGCAGAGCGGCCAGCTGGGGATCGGCAGGTGCTTTGACTGGTCGCGGCCGCCCGCCTACCGGATCTGTCCGACGGGAAGCGCCCGATCTGTTTCGGCGGGACTTGCCCATGGCTGAAGCAGACAAGCAGAACAAGGGGATGAAACAAAAACAAGTTTAAGCCTTTGCCTATACTGTCTCAAGTTTGCGTACTTGTGCCGAACAGACGTATTTTTGAGACGAAATGAAAGAAAAAGACAAGCCGGTGAGCGCAAGTACCACCAGAGAAAGTAAAAGGTCGGATTCTATGAGAAGACGGGCTCAAAAGTGCCGACAGCTGTTCGTGAAGCAGGTATAAGAGACGATAAAAATTGGAAAAAATTTGACCCCAGATATATTGATTACATAATGATATAGGCGGTCTTGAAACAGCGCCCTGGACCGCGGAAAACGGTCCCTGGATGCCAGTGAATGGAAATAAAAGACAGGCTCTTCCTACTCTCATCGACTCAAAGAACAACAGGCACGAGAGCTGTTTGTCAAAAGACGTCGAACGGTCTGGCCAGCATGGTATTCAGATGGATGACTAAGCGTTTCGGATTTTAGGCCGTGGATCAGCCTTGCAGCAGATCCCAAGCTCCAACTCAGCAAAAAGAGTACGTACTCTCTACATCGATCATCTTACGGCCAAGCACTCGGGCCATTGGCCGACGTCGCATTTCCAACCGTCTTGCGCGTGAGCCTGTCGATCAAGACTTGAAGCTGGCGGACAGCTGAGTCGACAGCAGCTGCTATCGACAGCAGCAAAAAAAGACGAAAAAAAGGAAGAAGAAAAGAAAAAAGAAAAGAAAAAAAGATCCAACATTCTTGAAGCCACCGTTCCCACGGGGCAACCTTCACGCGCATGCCAGGACCCCTGTCGCCCTCTATGGACGCAGCCGGTGCCCGGCGCCCTGCCGGACCCGCACATCGACATCATCCTCTGTCGAATATTCTCCTGCCGCGATCCGATACGATGCAGTCGCTCTTCCTCAGCGACGTCGAGCTCGGCAAGAAAGACGACGACCACAACTGGCCGTCCAAGAGTGGACATGGACACGGCCATGGTCATCGTGGGCCCCCCTCCATCTGGTCGGCCGCGCGGGGGCCACAGCGCCGGTTGCTCAAACGGGTGGTGTTTTTCGTCTGTGGCCTCCTCGTTGTTTATCTTTTCATCAAGAACATGCCTGCCAAAGGTGGTCTCCGCGAGAATCGCCGTCCGGTCTACTATCACCGCGGGGGAGAACAGTCGCGACCACTTGGAAAGGCGCCTGTGTCGGGATCTCAAGCAGCGGCAGCAGCAGAAGCGGCAGCGGCAGCAGAAGCAGCAGAGAATGCAGACGGATACGTCAGTCCCAGCAGTGCCGAGGACACGCTGAAGTCTACCTACACGTACAATGGCCCGCTGCGCAGCGACAGGCTCATGTCGACACTGCGCACCATCAGCAACACGCGCGGTTCCTTTCCGACAAATAAGAACGTGCTCTTTGCGGCGGCCAGTCTGCGCAGCGTCACAGCGCTGCTGCCGGCAGCCTGTGAGATGGGCATGGAGCGGCGCAACTTTGTGCATTTTGCCGTCATGGGGCGCAGCGACGTGGACCTAGACGAGCTGCAGCAGATGAACGGCATTGACGAGTCGTGCAACATTATCTTCCATGGTAAGTGGACGATAGATTGAGTTCTGTGGGCGTGCAACTAAATGACTGACTTGTTCCAGACGCCCGTCCTGACTATTCGACCATCTCTACCGAAGAGCGCATGGAGAAGAACATGATTCGAGCACTACGTAAGGATGATGTCCCAACACAGACGGAACTGGACGACTTGCTGACTGCCAATAGATCAAATCGAGGTGTACATGCACCCGCAGGCCATCATTGTGGACAGCGAGGCCGAGGAACTGTTCCTGCTGGAAGCTATGCGCACGTTTGACAAGAGCAGCCCAGCCGAGCTGATCGAGCTGCCCGAGAATGGCGCCCAACGTGTGGGTTGGTTCACGAAGTTGGACAGCGCGTCGTTGGCGAGTAAGTTGTCCTTTTTTATTGTTTGTGTGTGTGCTGTAATCTCTGACAACCAAACCAGGCTGGAACAAGATCACCATTGACATCCTCATTCATGCCTATCCCGGCGTATCGGGTAGTCTGATCCGGCTACTCAAGTCGTTGAGTCACGCCGACTTTGGCACCGGTTCGGTGCCTCATGTCACCATTGAGCTTCCGCAGACGATCGATCCTCCAACGGAAGAGTTCCTGGCCAGTTTCAAGTGGCCCCCGGTCCATGACAAAGACGTCTACCACGAGCAACAGCTGTCACTGCGCCATCGCATCCCCAAGCACGGCATCAGCGAGGAAGACAGCTCTGTCCGGTTTCTCGAGTCGTTCTGGCCCGTCCACCCGCTGCACTCGCACGTTATCGTGCTTTCACCACAGACGGAGTTGTCGCGCGACTTTTTTC
This sequence comes from Dryadomyces quercus-mongolicae, assembly GCA_002215975.1. Classification (NCBI taxonomy): domain Eukaryota; kingdom Fungi; phylum Ascomycota; class Sordariomycetes; order Ophiostomatales; family Ophiostomataceae; genus Dryadomyces; species Dryadomyces quercus-mongolicae. The sequence goes on along the minus strand of NIPS01000006.1, from coordinate 347,750 downwards.
ACTGTACGTCGTTCTTTTTCCCTCTTGTCGTCCTTGCTAACAGATCCAGACGTCAAGTATGCTCTTCTCGAGTACCGGTACTCCAACACTGCTCAACTGGGAGCTTTGAACCAGCAGCTCTTTGGCATCAGTCTGGAGCTGCCGACAACGGCCCTGGATGGCGCCAGCAAACTTGCTTTGCCGGCTGCCCCGACAGCAGATGATGGCTCGGCTCCGTTTCTGTGGCAGGCGCCCAACAGCAATGCCATTGTGTTCCTGGGCGAGCGCTGGAGGGAGCTGCACGGTTTTGTTGCCCAGCTTCTGGAGAAGGAGCCGGCAACAGCAGCAGAAACGACACCGGAAGCTCCGGCCAAGCTGGTCAGCAAAAAGTACCCGTCGTGGTTAGAGTACGCGTTGCAGCTGTGCCAAGCCCGGGGGTACTGGACGCTGTATCCGAGTACGGCAGTGGCCAGCACGCTGGCGACGGTGCACAACGAGTTGTACCGGCCGCCGGAAGAATACGAGAAGGAGATGGAGGGAGCGACCGTGGAGTCGAACGCATCTGAGCAAGATGACGAAGTGCGGCTGCGGACAGACACGTCGCTGATGGATGCACTGCCGCAGGTGGGCAGCTTGTCACCCGTGACAGATCTGCCGCTGCTGAAATGGGACGGCACGACGACGACGATGGATGCGCTCACCGCTCAAGCGGCAGCGTTTGCCCAGACATTCCGGCGCACCACCGGTGGCTGCTCGGCAGCCGAGCTGGAGACGTTGCCGGTGGGGACTTTGTTCTGTGGGCCGAGTGTATAGAGACAAATAGGGGGGGTGGCATGACGAATGACAAGGGGCGCGATAGATTTGTATTGTAGTGGTATATTGGTTTTTGTTTTTGTGTTCAGTGGGCTGTTTTGATTTTTTGATTTTTTGATTTTTGTTTCCTTCGATTCAACTCATGTCTTTATGGTCATTATGGCATTTATATAGCACGGAAAAAAGATGGCATTCAATAGGAATGGTCAACCGGCCACGTCCTCGTTCTCGCTCAGTCGGTTGACCACAAGAAGAGCCACACAAGAGCTGAAGATGGCGAGAGCAACAGCGCCCATGATCTGGCTGTTAGTGGATACGGGCCAGGAGAAAGACAGTATGGAGCACAAAGTAAACATACCGACTGTGTCTTCCAGCCGGTCTGGACAATGGCCATGCGGCTGCTGTACTTGTTGATTGTTTCTGGATGTCAGTTTAAGCCTGAATGAAATAGGGCCATAGAACATACTGATGTAATTGGCAACGCCGACAACCAGTGTCAGGACGGAGAGCAGCCAGAAGATAATGCCCAGGGGCAGGGCCATGCGCAGTTCCAGCGCCGACGGCTGTCTCTTGAGGTGGAAAGAGATCACAATGGCCATGGCCATGACGGCCATAGTGACGGCCAGACGGAGGTAGGAGAGGAAGGCTGGCCTGTCAGCAGAGGCAATGCGACTGTGATAAGGATACGGAGCAATACATACTTCGTTCATTGGCCAAGCCGTCGCGCACCTGCAATCTGTCAGTGAGGGGAAGATCCATGAAAGAAAAAGAAGACCAGACATACATCACTGCTCGTATTTTGGAAGAGCAGTGGTCCAAACAGAGGCCATGCCCAGAAAGCGGATTCGCCAACATAGCCGGGGCTGCCAGGCTCGCCGACCTCGACGGGTGCATGCAGAGCCTTGAGAGGAGCACAACACGTGTTGAGAATGTCGTCGTCGTTGTCGTTCTCATAGCTGCTCTCCTCGAGTCTGTCTTCCGCCGGATAGCTGTCGACCTGCCGGCCGGGCCGGGTGTCTCCAGTGTTGGTGTGCATGTCCAACGAGCAATCTCGGAGAAGAGTCCTTGTATTCTTGTGTTCTTGTATCTTTGTATCGTACTCCGTACTCACGGTCAAGGCCCACTCGGCCGCGCAGAGATCTCAGCCGACTGTGACGTGTGGTTGTTCGATTTCGCAAGATCTCGGCCAGCGGGCGTCAGACGCTAAATACGCTAAAATTGGCGAGGCTCTAGTGCTGTTCAGACCGTTGCCCTAATGAGCCATAGCGCATCCCAGGCCGCTTGCACCTGTCGTTTTGGTGGGTAGTTGGCCAGGCCGCTTGCAGGCGATTGCGGGCGAATGCAAGCGAATGCAGGCGATTGCAGGCGATTACAGGCCGATTGCAGGCCGATGGAAGGTCGCTCGCAGGCCGATGGCAGGCCGCTCGCAGGTGTTTGCAGCTGGCCGCAGCTGTCCCCAGCGGCACTCGCACCCCGCAATCGCAGCGAAAGACCCCCCGAAGCGGTTCCGTAATAGCAGAGTGTCATTGGATTAGCGCCACCGTTTTGCCGATCGTTCGTTATCTCCCGCCTTTTATTTACTTGGACGAGCCGCCGACCTGTCAGATGTCGAGTCATGAATGCCACAAGCAACTGATTTTGGTCTTTTGTCTTTTGACTTTTTGGCCCTTTTTGCCTCCCCGTCCTTATTTTTTCGTCCTTCTATCGCGTCTGTGTTTCCTTCTGCTTGCCCTTCATAGACTTTCCTCTCCACCACACTCAACCCGTTATCGGGTCTCGGCTTACGTGAGCCTTTGCCATCCTTCTTTCTCATCCTTCTCTCTTCTCTTCTCCCGTCTTCCCAAGCAATGTCTCACAGCCTACCCATCCCCGTGTCGCCTTCAAATGGCAGCCGTCGCAGCTCCTATGCCGGCCTCGCTTCTTCCCTCGCCCTCTCCTTTACCAATCCCTCGCCATTGGCCCAAGAAGCAGTCCTCCGCGATGTCGCCGACCTTGACGCGTCCGAACTCGAAGCTGATGACCAGACCGTCGCCTCCGGTTTTGGTTCCTCGGGCCGGCCCACTGACCTCCTCGAAGCCTACGATACCGAGCCCGACACTGACGGCCCTGGCGCCACAGCCACTCCCTGTCTATACCGCCGCCCGAGCGGCATCGCCTACAGCACCTCGCGGCCGGCAGTCGGCCTCGCCCCTATCATCGACGGTCCACCGCTCAGCCGCCTCGAGCGCAAACAGTCCCGTGATGCCGAACGCAGTCTGCTGCGCGACAACCACCTGCTGCCGCCAAAACATGTCGTCGCCGCCGTAGCCGCTGCCGCCGCTGCCGGCGATACCAGTCCGGCGGCCATCGAGGCCCGTCTGCCGCGTGAGCCGGGCTTCCTCGGTCGTCTGTACAAACGCATGTTCAGCACGCGCGTGCCGCGCCACAAGATGGACGAAGAACAGGTGCCGACCAGCAGCGACGGCACGGCCTCGACGACGGCCACCGTAACCGAACAAACCGCTCTCCTAGCGGAATTCATGCCGCCAATAGAACCGACCAGCAGCGACGAAGGCCTTGATGACCAGTGGGAGGCGGCCATCGAGGCCGGGCAGATTCACACGACGTGGCAGCGCGAGGCCAAGACGATCGCCATCTATTCGCGTTCGTTGATTGTGACGTTTCTGCTGCAGTATTCGATCAATATCACCAGCATTTTTGCCGTGGGACACATTGGCAAGGCCGAGCTGGGGGCCGTGAGCTGTGGGTGATGACGCTGCTTTGGTTCATTTCTCATTTTTTTTGGGAGGAGGGGGAACATCGTGCTGACCTCGCAGTGGCCACCATGACGGCCAGCATTACCTTTTATTCGCCCGTCCAGGGGCTCGCCACCTGTCTCGACACGCTGTGCGCGCAGGCGTACGGGTCCGGTCACCGCACGCTCGTCGGCCTGCAGTTGCAACGCATGTGCTGTTTCCTGATGTTCATCCTGGTGCCCGTAGAGTACATCTGGCTGCATGCCGAGTCCATCCTGGCCCATCTGATCCCGGACCCGGCCACGGCCACCCTGGCCGGCCGCTACCTGCATGTGCTGGCCTATAGCATGCCTGCGAGTGCCGTGTTCGAGTGCTCCAAGCGCTACATGATGGCCCAGGGTCTGTTTGCGGCCAACACGTACGTACTGCTGATTGCGGCCCCTTTCAACGTCCTCATGAACTGGTACCTCGTCTGGCACCTTGAGATGGGCTTCATCGGGGCCCCGCTCAGCAGTGCCATCACCCAATGGCTGATGCCCATCTTGCTGCTGCTGTACATCCTCTTTATTGACGGCGCGCAATGCTGGGGTGGTTTCTCGAAGCGTGTCTTTAGCAACTGGGGTATGTCATCTGTCTTTTGTCCTTATCCTGGCCTGTCTGCTAACCTCCAGGCCCTATGATTCGTCTCGCCCTCCCCGGCATGATCATGGTCGAGGCCGAGTACTTTGCCTTTGAGATCCTGACCCTGGCCTCGGGCCAGTTCGGCACCACCGAGCTGGCTGCCCAGAGCATCCTCGTCACCCTCACGTCTACTACGTACCAACTGCCCTTCCCCGTGGCCATTGCCGCGTCCACGCGTATGGCCAACCTGATCGGGGCCAAGCTGCCCGAGGCTGCCAAGACCTGTGGCCGTGTGGCCATTGTGGCCGGCGGTATCATTGGCCTGTTTAATGTCGCCATGGTGGCCGGTTTCCGCAACCAGATCCCCAGTCTGTTTACAAACGATCCTGATGTGCGCGCCACCGTCATCGGTGCCATTCCCATCTGTGCCTTTATGCAGATCTTTGACGGGCTATCCGCCATTGCCAACGGCATGCTGCGTGGCGTCGGTCGGCAGGAGATTGGCGGCTATTCCAGCTTGGCCTCGTACTACCTGATCGGACTGCCACTGTCGTTTTACACGGCCTTTTACCTCGGCTGGGAGCTTCCGGGTCTCTGGACGGGTGTGACCCTGGGGCTGGCTCTGTACGTGTTCTCTCTCTGTTCTTTCTGCCTTCTCTGCTCTTGTGCTAACCATGCAGGACGTCTGGTGCTGAATTCTTATATCTGTCCCGTTACGACTGGCGACGGGCCGTGGTGGAGGCCGAATATCGGAATGCTTCTGGGTAATTTTCTTGGACGTCGCATATCATCTGTCTTGCTCACTCTGTCTCGTCCTGTTTTCTCATCTCCTCTTGTTTTCTCCTGTCCCATCATGCTCTTATCATGTCATCATGTCTCATGTTTTATCATGTTCTCATTTCTGGTGCATGTTCGGATATGTTCTGGCATTCCTGTTTCTCATCATAGACTGTTCCTATTGGCTCTTCCTACTTGTATTAGTCAGCGATGCATGCTTATATACCATACACGGATTAACGCATATCGGTACTTCGTACTTCGTACTCCGTATCGTACTCCGTATCTTACACCGTAGCCTGGCAGCAGCGAGCCGCTGCACAGCCGCCACAGCCCCCACTATAGCTGGACCCGCTAGCTTAATGCCAGCAGCCTGTGAGTCCTGCCAGGCAATGCGTCTTTGAAACAGCCCCGCCAAAATACCTCCACGTCCATCGTCAAAGCCGCGCTTTGCCCTTCTCCTTTGCAGCACGTCTCCGGCCTCCTGTCTAGCCCAGTTTCGGCAGCAGAGTATCAGAATACGTCTACCTCTTCCCTCGCCATCTTTCCCGCCTCCATCGCTCAATCTGTGCCACCGCCCTCTGCAGCTGCGTCTCTCCTCCTCAACTGTTGCCCACAATGGGTCTTTCTGTGATCCAAGAGCAACACCAGCGTACGACACTCCCCTCCCTCTTCGTGCTCTGCATGTTTCTGGTCCCCTTTGGTGCCTGTTGCGCCCGCTTCTGCACGAGTCACAAAGTCGCTGACGCTCTGGAAACAGTCATAGTAGACCTCATCAAGAACATCACTCAAGGCGACGTAAGCGGTCTACACCCAGCCACCCAGCCACCCAGCTTCTGGCTTCTGGCTTCGATTTATATCGGTCGTCGTGTTGCTGACTGCGTGGCAGTGGAAAATATTGATCCTCGACGAAAACAGCAAGAAGATTCTCGACAATGTCCTCAAGGAAGATGACATTCTCAACCATAACATTGCCAGTATGCCGCGATATCAAGATGAGGAGAGGGGAGAGAGGGGATGAAGAGGACAAGGAGCCTGAAGCAGACGGCGAGAGGACCGTGAGACTGAGAATAAACACTGAGCGCTGATGTGGCGTCCTTTTTTTGCAGACATTGAGCGCATCGAGGAACGGCGCGATATGAATCCCACCATGGATGCCATCTACCTTCTCTCACCGCAACCACACATTGTCGAATGCCTGCTGGCCGACCTGGACCGGAGACGATACCGCCGTTCTTTTCTCGTGTGGACGTCCAACCTCGACAACCAGCTGCGGCAACGCATCGACTCTGCACCCACCGCACGACAACTGATCGCCGGCTTCGAAACCCTCGCCCTCGACTTTTATCCTCGTGAAGCACAGCTGGTCACCTTTCGCGATCCATATAGCTTTCCGGTGCTCTATCATCCCGGCTGCAACGGCCTGGTGCGGCAGCACATGGAGGATTTGGCACAAAAGGTGGGACAGACGAAAGATGAAGACACGAAGATGACGACAGATGGAAACTGACAGACAGATTGCTGGTGTGTGTATCGTCGCGGGCGAATATCCCAAAGTGCGCTACTACCGGCCCAGGAACCCAACCCACGAGGCGAGCGTGTTGTGTATGCATCTGGCTCGGTTTGTGCAGGACAATCTGGACGCATATGCACGACAAAACCGCGATTTCCCGCCCCCGTCGACGCGACCCCAGAGCGTTCTCGTGGTGACCGACCGGTCGATGGATCTGATGGCGCCGCTCTTGCACGAGTTTACGTACCAGGCCATGGCCCATGACCTACTGCCAATCAAGGACGGCGACAAGACGTTGTTCCACATGGTCATCACCGACGGCTCGTCCGCGACCGAGGAAAAGGACATGGAGCTGCACGAGAAGGACAGCGTCTGGGTAGACAACCGGCACCGGCACATGAAGGACACCATTGACAAGTTGATGGGCGACTTCCAAAAGTTTCTGGCCCAGAACCCGCATTTTACCGAAGAGGCCAACGGCGGGAAGGCGACGAGTCTCAACGCCATCAAAGACATGATGGCAGGGCTTCCGCAGTTCCAGGAGATGAAGGATGCGTACTCGCTGCATCTGACGATGGCGCAGGAGTGCATGAACAAGTTCCAGGAGCAGAAGCTGCCGGACGTGGCCTCGGCCGAGCAGGCCATGGCGACCGGTCTGGACGAAGACCGCCGCAAACCGCGCAACCTGCTGGACCAGGTCGTGCGTCTGCTGGACGACGACGCCATTCCCAAGGAGGATCGGGAGCGCCTGATTATCCTGTATGTTCTGTACCGGGACGGTGTCATTGCCGAGGATGTCCGTCGTCTGCTGGCACATTCGGGACTGCCTCCGGTCACCTTTGACACCTTTGTCAACCTCGAGCTGCTGGGCGGCCACCCGGTGCGTGCGAACCTCAAGGATGTGCGTCCACCACCGATGCCGCTGTTCCCAGTCGATCCCAAGAACGTGGCCAATGCAAACGGCATGGGTGCTGGCGCCGCTGCCAACGAGGAGGACGAATATTCGCTGTCGCGCTTCGAGCCGGCCGTGCGCCAGATGCTCGACCACCTCTGCCGTGGCCAGCTGGACCAGACTGTCTTCCCCTACGTCAACCCGCCGCTGGACCCCAACGAGGACGGTGCGGCCGCCATGGCTGCCAACATGGGCTCGCTGCGTGCAGCCAAGCCCAGCTGGGCCGGGACCAACCGTCGCGTGCCTGACAACCGCCAGCGTATCTTTGTCTTTGTGGCCGGCGGCGCCACCTTTTCCGAGTCCCGCGCCTGCTACGAGGCCTCGACTCGCCACAACCGCGACGTCGTCCTAGCCACAAGCCACATGCTGACTCCCAGTCTGTTTCTGCGCCAGGTCGCCGACCTCTCGGCCAACTACCGTCAGCTCGACATTCCCATGTTGCGTCCGCCGCGGAAGCCGCCTGCCCACATCTTTGAGCGCGAGCAGCCGCCTCCGCCGCCCAAGCCCGTGGCGCCACCGGCTGCAGCTCCGGCTCCTCGACGTCCTCCCGTCCCGCCCCCTCCCTCTGCCGCTTCTACTCCGGCCAACGAGTGGCCCAGTGGTGTGCGGCCTGGCGGCGGGCCGCCGACGGCGCAGATGGGCCAGATGTCGCTGTCGGGTGAGAGCGGCGGCAAGCCGCACAAGGACAAGAAGAAGCGAAACATTTTTGGCCTCAAGAAATAAGGAGGAGGGACAGCAAGGACGCGTATATAGCAAATGTACTCCGTACTCGTAGTAGATAGGCACCCCCATCACCGACTAATATATCCACCTCATAGCTATGCATACACAGTGCTCTTTGAACGTCAACATGTCATGAAATTGCTCTATCCGAAAAAACGGTACAGTACAATGCACAGCTCCCAAAAGACGCCGGCCCGGGTTTTCCATTCTCCTACATCAACGCAAACGTCTCGTCGTCGACCGTTGCAAAGATGATGCTGCCTTCGGTCAGTTCCTGGATGGCCGTCATGGTCGGACCGTAGCCGAGCTTGAGTTCGTTGATGATGACATTGACGTTGACGCCCTCGTTACCAGTCGACATGTTGCGCATAAAGTTGTACACCTTTTGGCCGTTGGGCGAGAAAGTGCGGCCACCACCACCGCCCATCCCGCCGCCCATCCCGCCATCCTGGTCGACAAACATGCCGTCTCCGGCCCCGGCACCCGCGCCAGCACCGCCTGCTCCTGTCCCGGCTCCGTTGGTGCCTGGCGTGCCGCGTGTCAGACACAGATGGACGTATGTGCACTCGAGCATGTGGTAGGTGACTTCGTTGTAGTCGTCGACGGCGCGCAGGAAATGGGCGCCAACATAACGCTTCTGGTTGAAGAGCTTGAGGCGGCCAAAGACACGGACGTACTGGTCGAGGGCAAAGTGGGCTTCGGCCTCTTCTTGCTTGTCGGCGTCGACCCACTTCTTGACGTCGATGAGGCCTGTGCCGTCGTCGATCCGGTATGTCACATTGGTCGGCTGCGGGTTGACGGCACGCACCTGGCCCACAATCGTCAACTGTGTCGCTGCCGCGCCGTCAATGGTGAACTCGGACGCCCCCGGATAGGCCTCTTCGGTATCGAGCAGCTGCTTCACGGTGACGGGCCGGAGGGAGTCCTCGTTGTAGTTCTAGACAAACCAATTAGCCAATGCCATGGATAGATTCTTCCACAAAGCACCCACCCTTCCTTGTCCCTGGCTGGCCGACTGTGAGCCACCGCCCATGAAACCACCGCCGCCGCCGCCGCCATCGGTTGTCGTCTCGCCGCCGTAGTTTGTCCTCGAGTATCCGCCGTAGGAAGCTGTCGGTTAGTGGGGAAGACAGAGGACAAGCCAGGAATTGTGCTCACCCATGTTGGAAGATGCGCCGGGCGGTACAGGGTATGCTGCCAGGCAATGTCGTCTTGCACGGTCTGTTGCACGGAAGAGGAGGAGGGGAAACAGGGAAGCGCAAAACGCGTAAAAGCCTAAAAGACGCGTCCGTCGTGTAGAGGGGTTGTGGTCACGTGCTATGATGACTATGCTGATTAATCGTTTTGGATCCTGATCCACAGTGTACAGAAGTGTACAGGGGATCATTACTCCTTACTCCGTGTTCTGTGTCATTACTAATCAAGTCGCGTCAGCGGTCGCTAGCAGTCGCTAGCGGTCGCTAGCGGTCTCCAGGGTCTCCAGTGGCCGCCAGTGGCCGCCAGTGGTCGCCAGCGCCTAATCCGCTGCCTCGGCACAAGTCAACAGCCGAAGTCGCTAAGCAACAGCGATCACGAGCACGAGCTTCTACGGGATTCGACTCGCATATACGGGAGTCGACACAACCAGATATCCAGCCACCCGCCCATCGATTGACACACCTCTACCCTCCTTTCTCCCCCGCATCATCTCTCTCTTCTATGGCTGCATATGCATGCTCCCCGTCGAGCAAGTCCTCTATATAAACAGCGCCTCAGCGGAGTCGAGAAATCTCCCAAAAGTCCACGCAGACGAAAAATAGACGTCATTAACCATCTGTCCCCATATCGGTGCCCAGTTCTCTTTTTCGTGCCTGCATTCCACTCTTCGACACACGCATACTCCCCCTCTCTACTCTACTGCCATGGCCAGAAGCCAGAGTTCTCCCTTCCCCATCCTGCCGCTGCCCAAGGGCTTCGTTCTCTTGCCTGGCATCACGCAGCGAATTCCAGCCACGGCCAGCCGGCCCGACATCCCGGCCCTCCTCTCAGCGATCTATACGCGTGCCGGGGCCAACAGCATCAGTGGTGCCAACACTGCCAACGCCATCAACGATGTGCCCATTGCCTGCGTCCCGATGGCTTCGCCCTTTGTCGGCCCCCGAGGACAACTCTTGTTAAACCGGGCGGCTCAGGGCCCCGACGACACCTTCTCACCGGGCGAGCCACCCGAGTTCGAGACGGGCAAGTCGACCAAGGCAGACCTTTTCAGTTGTGGCGTGGTGGGCAAGATTACCAACATTGAGGGCCAGGGAGGTGGCGAGTTTCTGCTGCACGTCGAAGGCCGATCGCGTGTCTGGATCGACAAGATCTACCAGGAACAGCCGTGCTTCGAGGGCAAAGTGACCGTGTATCCGGACGAGAGTAGGTGCTTTCTGTTGTTGGTTCTCGGTTTCCTCTACATGCTAACATGCTAGTCAACACTGCCGACAATGCCACGATTGACCTCTTCCAAAAGCTTCAGAACACGTCACGCGAGCTCGCTCAAGTCCTACGCATGGCATCCCTTGTGGCCTCCAATCGGACACAAGCTCGCCTCACCCCGATGCTTGCACGACGCCTCGACGCCTACATCTCAAGCAAGACCGTGGACGAGGCAGGTGTGCTGGCCGATTTCATGACCAACATTGTCGTGGCATCCTACGAAGAGAAGCTGCAGGTGCTCGCCCTGTTCGATGTCAAGAAACGGGTCATCAAAGTGCAGGAACTGTTGGAACGCCAACTGGGCAGCATCCGCAGCAATGTACGCATTACTACCATTACGATTGGTCCCGAGAACGGTCCACAAGACGGTCAGGCTTGGGACCCGACGCGGCAGGAGCCGAACAAGGCACCCGGCATGCCTTTTGGTGTAATCATTCCTCCGCACGGGTTCATTATGCCGCCATCGGGTACCAGAAACGCCGGTGGACTTTTTGCATCGGGGAACAACCCGTTCCGATCACCACAGTCACCACAGCCAGACCAGCGAGAGCCGGACGAGGTGGACGAGCTGGCGAAGAAACTGGAGTCGGCCAACCTCAGCCCGGAAGCGGTCAAGGTGGCAGAGCGGGAGCTGAAGCGGCTACGAAAGATGGTGCCAGCCCAGGCAGAATACACAGTGGTCCGAAGTTACCTGGAAACACTGGCCGAGATCCCATGGTCGACGGTGACAGAGGATCGTCTAGGGCCAGGGACGCTGGCCAAAGCACGGGCCCAGCTCGACAGCGATCACTACGGACTGGAGAAGGTCAAGAAGCGGCTGCTAGAGTACCTGGCAGTGCTGCGGCTCAAGCAGTCTGTCAACGACGAAGTGGATGCAGAGGTGCAGAAAGCAAAACAGGAGTTGGAGGTGGCCAAGGCAGCGGTGGTGGAAGTCCCAGCAGGGCCGGATGCTGACACAGCCAAGATGGAGGCCCAGACGGCAGCTGCGCAGCAGCGTGTGGCAGCAGCAGAGGCACAGATTGAAACCCTGCAGCGACGACGGATGCTGGACAAGTCGCCGATCCTGCTACTCGTAGGACCGCCTGGCGTGGGCAAGACGAGTCTGGCACGGTCTGTGGCAGCATCGCTGGGACGCAAGTTCCACCGGATTTCGCTGGGCGGCGTGCGAGACGAGGCCGAGATCCGAGGTCACCGACGGACGTACGTGGCGGCAATGCCGGGCCTGGTGATGCAGGGACTGCGCAAGGTGGGCGTGGCGAATCCGGTGGTGTTGCTGGACGAGATTGATAAGCTGAGTTCGGCCAACTACCACGGCGACCCATCGGCAGCGATGCTGGAGGTGCTGGATCCCGAGCAAAACCACGCGTTTGTGGACCACTACGTGTCGGTGCCATATGACTTGAGCCGGGTGTTGTTCCTGGCGACGGCCAACAGCTTGGACACGATTCCGGCGCCGTTGCTGGACCGGATGGAGACGATCCATCTTCCGGGCTACACGACACTGGAGAAGAAGCACATTGCCATGCAGTACCTGGTGCCGAAGCAGATCCGGGCAAGCGGGCTGACGGCGGCTCAGGTGGGCCTGGACGAAGCGGTGGTGGCCAAGGTGATCGAGTCGTATACGCGGGAGGCCGGTGTGCGAAACCTGGAGCGGGAGATCGGATCGGTGTGCCGGGCCAAGGCGGTGGAGTACACAGAAGCCAAGGACGGCGGCCAGCTCGAAAAGTACCGGGCACAGTTGACGGTGGCGGACCTGGAGCAGATCTTGGGGACGGAGAAGTTTGAAGAGGAGCTGGCAGAACAGAGCAGTCGGCCGGGCGTGGTGACGGGGCTGGTGGCCTATAGCAGCGGCGGCAACGGCAGTATTCTGTTTATTGAAGTGGCAGCGATGCCAGGCAGTGGACGGGTGCAGTTGACGGGAAAGCTGGGCGATGTGCTCAAGGAGAGTGTGGAGGTGGCGTTGTCGTGGGTGAAGGCGCACGCGTTTGAGTTGGGACTGACGCGGGAGCCAAGCGAAGACCTGCTGAAGCACCGCAACATCCACGTGCACTGTCCGTCGGGGGCAATTCCCAAGGACGGGCCGAGCAGCGGCATGGCACAGGCGATTGCTCTGATCTCGTTGTTCTCTGGACGGGCAGTACCGCCGAGTCTAGCGATGACGGGAGAGATCACGTTGCGCGGACGAGTTACGGCGGTGGGCGGCATCAAGGAGAAGCTGATCGGAGCGCTACGAGCGGGCGTCAAGACGGTGATTCTTCCGGTGCAGAACCGCAAGGACGTCAAGGACCTGCCGGAGGAGGTGAAGAGTGGTCTGGAGATTGTCCATGTGAGGTGAGTTTTTTTTTTTTTTTTTTTGGTTTTTTTGTTTTTGTTTTTGGTTTCCCTTTCATTTTCTTTTCTGTTCTCTTCTTCTAACAATATAGTCACATCTGGGAAGCCATTCAACTTGTGTGGCCGCATGAACAGTTCCCTGGAGCCCATCAGTTCCCAGCCGTGGAGAGTCATTTGTGAGGAGTCTGGTTGTCTTGAATAGTTTGCTTGATTCTGTATTCCGTATTTCCTGCATTTCTCTTCGTGTATGTTCTTGCCTCGATTCCATCTCAGACTCGTGTTATTTGTCTCAGCATGCAGCAGTTGTGTGCAGACACAAGCGAGACAGCCGTGGAAAGGGGCGTATCGATTGAGGCGAATCTTTGTTTTATTGTTTTGTTGTTTTGTTGTTTCGTTGTTTCGTTGTTTCGACATGTTTTTGACAGGCGTAATCTGCACACTGGCAAGAAACGAGAATCCAAGAAATTGTAGCCTGCAAGAATCAAATGAATTTCCATCTTGCGATTAAGGACAGCTGCTCGACAAGAGACTTGAAAAGGACACAATCTCTGTACGATGTGTGCACGGCGTTGAATGCCAACCTGTGTCTTCTTACGCTGTCTTACCCTTGCTATTTTCCTTGTGTTTTGTATTGTGTATTGTGTTTTGCGTTTGTTTTACTATTATTTTTCCTATTATTTATCCATCGATGGGGCACAACAGATGGATGTTTGAAGGAGCGAGAGTGCAGGAGAGGCTGAGGGGGTAGAGAAAGGGTGCAAGGGTTTTCTCTACGAGTATTGGAGGAGAGGAAGAGGAAGGGAGGAGGAAGAACAGCCTAGGGTGAGGAGACTACCCAATGAACGAGAATGATGCATGACCTGGATCCGATGTTCTGCAGGCCCATGTGCACACCATCTCAAGCGAGAGGAGGAAGAAGAGAAGAGGAGGGTGGCACAGGGAGAAGTGATGCACATCAGCCAGGCAGTTGAAGCTGCCGGTGTTTCGCTACACGGAGGCCAGACAGAGGCCAGAGCAGGGTCGGGGACAAGAGAAGCCAGAAGCCAGAAGCCAGCAAAGAATTCAGAGTTTATCAGCTGTTCACAGTCGCACAGCGACGCGGGCGTCTCACCGCTGCCGGGCTGGGCTTGCTGCTCTTGAGAGGATGCAGGCTGACGTGGCTTGTCGGGAGAGAAAGAGACAGAGAGCCGGAGAGCCAGAGGGCCAAAGGGCCAAAGAGCCAAAGAGCGGGAAAAGGTGGAGAGAGAGGCCAAGAGGGAGGCCAACTCGAAGGAAGACGGAAAGGAATGGTGACCTCATCCTCTCGTTTCTTTTTTTGCTCCTTATTCTTTTCCTTCTCCCGGGGACGGTTCCTTTCTATCCGTCTTCCGTAGGCTAGACAAGACGAAGCACAGAGAAAATCAAGGTGTGGCGCACGCGAGCACGTTGTGTTTCATGATGTGTTTGTCGATTTTAATTTGATTTTACGGAGGAATTCATTATTTTTTGTCTTTCTTTCTCCTTTTTCTTATTTTCTCATTTTCTCATTTTCTCATTTTCCCTCTTCTCCACGTTGGTTGTACAAGACCTGCATGCTTCTTACGTCAACATCACTGGACGTTTGGTGGACGAGGGCGGGCCCGTGAGTGCATAACCGGGAGTGTCCTCGCCTGACAAGAGCCGAGAGGAAAAGCTCCGGTTACAAAGTGATTTGTGACAGAACACGAAGCAGCACAAGGAGAGGCCAGTGTACTCCATACTCCGTACTCGTAAGGAGTATTCGTAAGGAAAACAGGAAACAGGACAAGTGCTCCGTACTCGTACTGGTCTTCTGACCCTAATTTCAAGCCATGGGATTCTCCAATATGCCTTTTTTCTTCATGGCCATTGGCCCATGCGCGCCATCGGGAGGTCTAGGCGCCGCCATAAAATCAGAAGCAGGCAATGCGACGTATATGCCTGCGTGCTATGATCTATTACTATATATTGCGACGTATGGGCAGCTGCGCTGCCCATCCATGCATTGATCACTGATTTTCCTTTTTGTCAGCCGTCGGTTGGACGCGCGCTATCGACCGGGAAGCTCTTCATATAGGTCCCCGGGTTGCAGATACTGCTATAGCCACCCCTTGTGCGTATGCTGGACGCCGAACGCTAAACGGGTCCGTTGGAAGCGGCACGAGTACAAGTGCGAGTACGAAGTACGCAGGAGTACAAGATGTCCATCATAGTAATGCCTCTCCAGATGAGCGATCGACGGGCGAATGCCACGTCAAAGGGATGATCCCCAGTGGAAATCATAATACGAGTACAGAGTAACGAGTACGGAGTATGGAGTACCGTGTACTCCGTACGCTGTCCAGGAAAATAAAGGCTTGGCTGCCCAACAGCCAACAATCCTGTCCCGAGGCTGATGTTCCTACCGGGCCGTTTTTTGTTTCTTTTTTCTTTTTTCTTTTTTCTTTTCCTTTGTTTTTCCCTTTTTTTTCTTTTTTCCCTTTCTTGCACTGTCTTTATCCCGCCCATTACCCGCGCCAAGCCAGCAGAGCAGACATACAAATCTGCCCCCAATATTTTTCCTGCATCGCTCCCATCTCCAATCCGGTATGGGGAAAGGCCGGCTCGTCTATGCAAACCAACCAACCCCTGTCGGGAAAGTAGTCAGAGGGACATGAATGCCTTTCTTGGCTGAGTCACGTTGGCATTGGATCTTCCATGTTTCACTGATTCCCTGAGGATTCTACGGACTAAAGAAGCGAAAAAGAAGAAAAAAGGAACGAAAAAAAAGAAGAGCGAAAGAAGAGCGAAAGAAGAAACGAAAAACGAAGAAACGAAGAGGGACAGAGGAAGGCCAAAAAAGAGCGCAAAAAAAGGACGACAGAAGAAAATTCACCGCTCGAAAGCTCTCCCACGTTTGTGCTCGTGCTCTGCTCGTATGGTCGTCGTTTCTGTGGCACGTTGGTGCTGCGTGATGGCTCGACAGGACCGTGTAATCTCGTTTTTATATGGACCTGCATATCTGCATATCCCCTTGTATCCCTGCGCAAGCGACACTTGCCACGGGTACCAAGGCTTTGGGAGCATCCAGGCAGACTGCCCAGTGCTTGTCAGTACTTGTCAGTGCCTCCTAGAGCCTGCCCGAGTCCCAAGTGCCTCGCCACCGCTTGGCCTCGTTGGGTGGGATTTAGCGCTCGGACATGGCGTGCGAGAGTGTACGGAATAGGCGGCATTACAGCATTATATGAGTGGCACTCCGTTGCTACTCCGTACGGAGGGCTCATTCTACGGGAGACGTAGCATTTAATCTTCCTTGGACGGAAGTGGCCGCGGCGGTCCTTGACGGTGCTGGCGGCCCACTGTCGAAATTACACGTACCAAGCACGCCGTCTCCATGCTACTTCTGCACGTGTGCGCACGGGGACCGTCGCTACAGGGTAGAAAATGAAGGCGCGCGAGATACGAGCAGACGACAGAGAGCGGTCAGTGAGCACTGGAGCCTCGTGTTGAGAGGGGGCAGAGAAAATCCACAAGCAATAAAAATCTCCGCACCGGAAGATCGGAGAGTAAATGTATGGAGTAGGAGGAAGAGGATTCTTACGGAGTACGGAATAATATTCGTATTCATTTTGTCTGGTTTTGGTTTGGGATTTGATTTTGCATTTTGCATTTATCCATATTTTGTTTACCATTGTCTACTATTGTCTTCATTGTCTTCAGACCTATTTTTGTCATTCATGCATACAGGCAACCATCCCGCTGGCCCTGCGAAAGGAACGTGCGTCCTGGAACGGGTGGTCCATGTACGGCGCAACGCACAACAATACGGAGTATCGCCCCCTTCCTTCATCCTACCCCTGTATCTGGCTGGGCCTCCAGATGGGGCCTCCACCGCCGATCCGAGGCAATGACATATTCTCGCTAGGCGTATTCGCTTGGCGTTTGCTGATGTCGACGTATCTTAGTATCTTACGGAGTACAGAGTACTGTGTATGAATACTAGCCACAAGTACTCGGTCTGGTCTGGTCTGGTCTGGTCCATCTTCTGGTCTGTCTCCTGGTCCACTACTCCGTACTCTGAATCACGACTCAAAATCGTAAGACGCTCGTACGTGGGCAAGGCTTAGCTTGATTACCCCCTCTGCACATCTGAAATGAAAAGAGGCCTGGAAAAACACACTATTGACTCCAGGACCCAGTTCGAGGGAGCTATGGGCCCTCCTTGGTCCCTCCTCGGGTGTCCACTTTGTGCTTTAGCGGTACGCTCCCGCTGATCGGGACGACCCCCCTTCTCCCCCTTCCCCGGGCAGCCGGTTACTTGTCATCATGCTGCGAGGTTGACTCAGCCGCTCATCCCCTCCCCACTCCCTCCATGCAACTCTGCGCATGTGAGAGCATGGCAATTTGACAATTTGACAATTTGACAATTTGACAATTTGACAATTTGCCAATTTGCCAATTTGCCAATGCCCACATCAGCGCTCTTTTTTTCTCCTCCGTCATTTCACAAACCGGGCCGTCTGTCTGTCCGTGAGAATAGGATCCAGGGGATCCTGAGTACGGAGTACGAGTACAGGGTATATTCCGTACAGGGTATTCCATACCCAAAACTCAAACAGGCCCCCAGTCTTCCCCAGGAGAACCACGCCGTTTTGTCTCTTGGCAACCTTCCGTCTGTTCATCGTCCATCCTCTTTGCTTTTTCCACTCACATCCCCTCTTCGCCTTGTCTTATTTTCCGAACGTCTCCTCCGGAGTAGCTTCTCCTCGCCTAACCAGGTTCGTACGGTAGCCTGCCACCAAGTCTGGCACCAATTCTGGCACCAATTCTGCCGCCAATTCTGCCACAAGCCTGCCACCAATGCACATGCCCGTCCCCTGTCCTCATGCACTCCGTACTTGCGCCAGTCTGGTCCAGTCCATAGTCCGTACGAGTAGTGCTCATGTCGTAGTCGTATTGCTCCCTGCAGTGGCCTGCATGGGACTAACTCGGCCGACTCGTTGCCCCCTCCCCTACCCCCCTCTTCTGCAAATCCTACCGATAGCTGTGAGCTTTCAGCTCTCGGGCAGATCTCAAATTAGCATTGGCCGTCGATCATTTTCGTAAGATACGGAGTCCGAGTCCAACCAAATCATACAAAAAAGACATGAAGAGGATCCTTTTCTGTGCCGTAGTCATTTCTCTCCTGCAGCACGAGTATTACTCCGTACTCCATACTCCATATCCGTCTTTGTAATTCTCGGTCTCGTCGAAATCGCGGGAATATTCCGGAGGTCTCTTCCCAGGAATTTCTTTTCCGCATGGTCTTGGATGGGCTCGAGCCGTTACAAAGTGCTACGGCGTACAACCCCCCTGTTATTGCTTTGCCACAGATCGACGACTCCCTGTCTACACGCTGATCATATATGTGCCTATACTTTATTAGTCCTGCATAGGATGATCACAGAGCTTATGAAAATATGGGAGCATGCATCCTTGATTTTCTATTGGTCTTTGCGCTCTCCGCGCCAAAAAGGCCCGATGCGTCTTCCAAAAAGAGAAAGAAGAGAGAGAAAAGGGAAAGGAGAGGGAAAAGAAAAGAAAGAAGAGGAAGAAAAATGGAGAAAAAGAAAGGGAAAAAGGGGAGAAAAAGAAAAAGAAAAAAAAAAAAAAAGAGCGTGCAAGGCCATCCTGGCCTCGGCTTCTGTTTGACATCCTGCACATATGTCCATAGGCGTACGGAGTATCTTACTCGTACTCGTAATACCTCGGCGCCGCGATCGTGTGTATTATTACTCCGTACTCCGTACTCCGTCGAGTACTCATACTCCATACTGGGAGATTCTTGTCTGCTAGCTGGCTGTGGCCCACTTTCTCACGCAGACTCGCAGTTTCTCCAGTGATAAGACACATCTCTTGTCTTGGCTCGGTTGTATTGTACTCTCACACTCACACTTTGTCTTTGTGGTGGCGTACTATGTAAAGGGAGGATCGTCAGAAATCATAAGACAGAGCACAGGCAAAAGCAGAAGCTCATCGGCCCATCCCTTTTTTTGCCTCTCGCCTCCCGCCTCCTTCTGCCGCTCGGAATGCTTCCCTACACCGAGCGAGATTACTCTCGTCGTACGAGTTGGGGAAGATGATCAAAGCCAACGAACGATGACCACCCGAGGCAAGGCCGCGCCATGTATGCATGCATGCACCTTAATCACCTTGATCACATCCTCCGCAGTCTAAATCCGGCAGTCGCCTTTTTTTTTGTGTGTATGTTGGGAAATACCAAATACCGACTTGGGCAACAGGATTTGTCCGTCTTCCTTCGGAGGTTTTTCGGTGGGGAACGACTAAAATGCTCGTATGAGGGATGAGGGATGTGCCTGTAAGATACTCCGACTAGGCCCCTGTGGAGACTGTGCGTTACCCTGTAGACGAAGCGATAGAACAGTCGAATCGTAGCAGCATTACGGAGTACTATACGGAGCCCTCGTACGGAATACGGAGCACTCCATATTCCGCATTCCGCATTCCGTATTCCGTATTCCGTATTCCGTATTCCGCATTCCGTACTCGTACGCCGACTTGCTCGGCCACGCGCAGGATCAGCAGGATCATGGCAAACACAAACATTTTCCTGGGATAGCTCTTTGGCACGCCATTTCTCACCGCTTCACACGAGGTTTGGCGCCCTGAGGCTGGAAGGCCAGTCCCACTTCGGATCCGGAGGCCGGTTGTTCTAGTGCGTGGATCACAGTTTGCTCATATTGCACTTCCTTACCTAAGACGGCAACGATTGCCTGCTCAGTAGCGCCAGGATGCACGTTCGACTCTGGTCACTCTTGTCATGACACCAGAGCTCAATATCGTTCTGGTGTCTGGGCGCTACTCCGTATTGTGTATGGAGTATGGAGTATGGATTCTTTATTGATGCGCATCTCAGCCAAACTGGGATGAGGTGCTCCATATTCCGTATTCCGTATGCGTGCTGGGTATACTCCTCCGTACTCGTACGAAGTACGGATTACAGAGTACTGGTACTCGAGATACCTGTCTGCCCGTGCGCACATACGAGTATTCGTACTCCGTATTTGTACTCCGTATTCGTACACCGCCCAATCTCGCAAGTCCTTCACCCCGGAGCACTTGAGCCGACTGGATGGATCTTAGCGCGCCAGGCCAAGAAGCGAACGTTGTCTTCCCCCCCCCCCCCCCATCCCCTGGTCAGGATGATTCGTCCAGAAGTTCAGACGGAGAGGGGACGAAAAGCCGGACAGGGTGGCCAGAAGCCCGGGCCAGAGCCGCGACATCGGCGCAGAAGAAAACACTGGAGAGACCATTGCCATTGGGGGTCACCGGCGCTGCGGCTTTGGTGGCGAGGTGACAGGAGAGGTGGATCGTGCTACTCTGTACCGGATGGAGAATCGAAATGGGGGTTTTGCGAAGGGGGCAAAAAAAAAAAGGGGGCGAAATACGGAGCAGAAAAGCAAAAGCAAAAGCAGAAAGGCAGAAAAAGCAAATAAAGCAAAAGTACAGAATACGGAATGTTTACACGAGTTTCTTCGGTGTGCCTTTTTGCCCATTTTCGTGGCAGGTACGAGTACTCCGTACGAATGAATGAATAGCGGGTGCATCTTTCCTGCTCGGTTCCTGTTCGGTGCCTGTTCGGGGTCAATTGGCCCGTGATGTCACAAAAGCAGAAGAGGAAGGAGCGCACCAAGCAGATTGTGTGATCGGCAGTGATGGACACAGTCAGCAGGGAAGGCGGCAGGTGACACGGAAGTCAAGCAAGTGCCAGAACCAGGTTGAATGTCTACGAGTACGGAGTACGGAGTACTCCAAGCATGCAGCGGCTCCATGCATAACTGTGTTGGGCCGGGCTGTCTGCCGAGCTCGTTGCATGCATTTAATATAGTAGACAGAAGAATACGGGAGTACTCTGTACTCTGTACTCTGTACTTACGGTACGGAGTATTCGAACTATTTGAGTAAGATGCCGAGTTCTCGTACGAACCCTCGGCAAGCCGCACGAGGCGGCGAGTGTCTGACGTGCTGGTGGTGGACAAATCAAGCAGACCAAGCTGTGGAGAAGAAGCAGCAGCAGCAGCAGCAGCAGCAGCTTGGCACAGGTGGCACAAGGCGCACGGACGGCATAAGATGCACACAATGGTGCAACTGGTGCAACCGAATTGTTGAAACATTTGGGTGACGGGAGCGAGGCGTCTGTACGGAGTAGGCGTGCAGTAAGATATAGACTGATGTGCATTGTCCTGCTGCCAACAAGGCCAGACGGACAAGATTATAAAGACCGTGCAGACGGACAAAAATCAAAAAGGCCAGCGGTGTGCCTCAAAATTAAAGGTAAGCAACGCCAGACGACGAGGATCTGCATCGCTCTGCCAAGACGCTTCTTAACCCCTGCCATCCCACTCCCGGTGGCAGATTGTCCAGTCGTCTTGCTCATTTAGCCCAGGGTATCTGTGCAATGCTCGTTTGCCTTACGAGCGTGCGGACTTTGCACTCTGTGCCGTGCCCGTGCTGTCTGCTCTGTGTTCGTACTCCCTATACTGCCAAGGATCGATTTGGGCGTGTAAGTACAGAACGGACCACGGAACTCATGCGTGTGCGAGCTGTGGTGCGTACAACGCACGGAGTACATCTGCTGTGTACTCGCACAGAGACAGCGTGGACCACACTCCGTACACGGAAAGGGGGGTGGCAGCAGCCTCCTGTGCGCTGTCGTCTCAATGTCGTAAGCGGACAGGGTCGCAATCCCGCATACCACGGTGCCATGTTCGAATGGAGCACAAAGGACGGGGAACGGTCTGAAGTACGAGTTACTCCGTACGGAGTACTCCGTAATATAGTATTACTGGTTGGGGGGTTGTTTGGGGTGAAACCCGTGTGGTGCCTCCCACGCCATGGGTCCGTTCTTTTCCTGTTTGAGTGGTTTTTGCACTGCATCTTACCATATCGGCTCACCGGCCTCTCGTGCTCGAATTCCCCGTACTGTACGAGTGCGAGTACGAGTACGGAGTCTCCGAATTTCAGGTAAAATTCAATAAAAGATAAAAGAAAAGCAAATGAAAGTACGGAGTACATACGGGGTAGAAGTAAAGAAGTAAAGAAGTAAAAAAAAAAGTGCGGCTCTGGCGGAGCCAAGTTACCATACTTCGTACAGCAGTGGAGGACAGGCGTCGGAAAGCGCGTCAGATGAAACAAATGAGGCAAAAAACAGACAGAAAACAGGGAAGACGGAAACGGGGCAAGCGTGGGCGAGGATTTCCCAGTTGAGCACTCCGTAAGATATTCGTACGGATCATGCAGAGCTTACCTGCCGCAATTCTTTCCGGCATCCCGCTGGAAACTTGGTAAGGGGTCCCGCCCACAGGCCGGCCGCCTCGTGCACTGCAACGCTACTCCGTAGCTGTAGCCGATGACAAGGTCAGTGAGCACTGTACGGAGTACGGAGTACGGAGCACGAGTATGGAACAGTACGAGTACTCATGAGCAAGAGAGTTTGGTTCTTTGACTGACGCCATGGCATGCCATCTCGACCCAAACCTCGTGCCATCCCAGCACGGCGTTGCAATCTTGGAGGCAAATCATTAATAAGATCTGCGGGCACGAGTATATTGTGATGGGAGCGCGTGGCAAGCCGGACGTCACCTGTTGAGATCGGATGTATCCCTACGGTACGAGTAGTCATCGCGGCTAGATAATACGTCAAAACCCAGCACCAGAACAAGACGACCAAGCAAGGCTGCGGACGCTCGGAGCCAATGCAGGCCGCACTGCGTACGAATGCTCCGATGCAGCGCAGCTCCCGTCCCTGCCGCATGGCTAATACGGAGTACTCCGTATTATGGCTCGTCTGATTTGGGGTTCTGGTCATCTTGGCGCTTGGCAGGATGGCTGATCTACTGTGTAGAGTGGCCCGTGGAGTCTCTGGCCCTGCTCTTGTTTTTTTTTTCCTTCCAATAACGAGCTGCCTAGTAAGGGAGTCTCCGGGTCTCATATTCGCCCGTTCGCACGCAGAGAAGCACGGAGGAAAAAAGAGAACAAAAAAAAATAAGAATAAAAAAAATGCCTGCTTGCTCGTGTTCGCGTTCGTGCTCGTGCTCGTGCTCGTAACGCTCGTACGGAGCACTCGGTGTCTGGCTCCTCTGGCTCCTTTGACTCCTCTGACTCCTCTGGATCCTTTGGCTCCTCTTCCTGGTTGATCATCCCCCCATTGCGGAAGTTTTTCAGGCACGATCGCAATTTGGCGCAGAGGCCAGAATAATTGACCGGCCGGGAATCTAGATGGATGGAGACCATCGGACAGTTTCGTAAGCATTTGCCGGATGCTTGAGTGCGCGTACGCCAAGGTATTTTGTAGAGCACGGAGTGCGAGTACGAGTACGGAGTACGAATTCTGGATGCATGGCATGGATTGTGTATGGAGTACTTGTACGTATGTACGGAGTATTGCCTGTCTATGCGTACTTACACAAATCCGAAAAAGAAATGGGAAAAAGAAAAGGCACTAGCAGAAAACGGCTGTGCGCAGGGATGTGTCTAGCGCTGGCAGGCACAAACGGCTGGCCCTAATGCTATGACTATCGTAGCATAACGGATAAGACGCAGGCCGATCGACCTGCAAAGAGGAAAAAGCAAACAGGAAAAAGAAAGTAAATTGGCAATAGTGAGAAGAAAGAGCGAAAAGGAAGGAAAGAAAAAGGCAAAGTGGGAAAGAGGGAAAAGGGAAAAGGGAAAAGGGAAAGGGGAAAAGGGAAAAGAGAAACGAGAAAAGGGAAAGAGGAAGAGGGAAAGAGGGAAAGGGAAAGAGGAAAAGAGGGAAAGAGGGAAAGAATTACGGAGTACTCCATACTCCAGAAGGAAAAACCCTGCAAATTAAGAGCGCGAGCTAACATGAACTAATTCGCAAGAACTGCATAAAATCCGTACAGCCAGCCACAGGGAGGACGACCTGGCCTGGACGGACAGGGAAGAAGGGGGAACGCTCGCATGGCGCAGGGAAAACGGCTGGTGCCATGCCTCTGGTTTCGCTGGGCGTTACTCCGTACAATACGACGGTAGGCCCTTCTTAGGCTGGCGGGTTGCCCCTGCCCCTTTGGCTAGCCTGTACTAGCCTGTACGGAGTACGGAGTGCACACTCGTACTTGGGAGCCGTTACTCGTTGCTCGGGGCAAGTACGAGTACGGGAGTACGGAGTACGCTTGCTCTCCTTGCGCTCCCTTGCGCTCCTGCCGTTCATTGCCGTATTCTCGACTAGCTGGCCAGACTCGACTTACACACTGACACCCTGTACCCTGTACTTGTGCACCAGCACCTGCCGCTTACTGTGCACGGAGTACTCGTATGGATTATTCTCGCACCCCTTTGCCCTCCTTTCTGCCTGTCTGCCTGCGCCCACTGGTTTTCATCGTCATCTGCATCTACCATCTACCGCCATCTGCCACCATCTGCATCTCTCGCAATTCTCCTTTTCCTCCGATCTCCACGCCAGCCAGATGGGCAGACCATGCAGGCCACGTAGACCACGCAGACCACGCAGACCACACAGGCCACGGAGGCCATGGAGGTCATGCACTTCCTATACTCCGTATATTCCGTACTCCGTACGAACAGGCCAAACCAGACATCGTGGGTCGTGTGGCGGTCCCAATCTTCTTTGCTGGGAGGGCACCTCGTTCTACTTTCCGCCATTGGCAGACTGCGGTGTGATACGCGAACCTCCTAGCCTGTTGCTGCTTCTAACCGGATCGCCGTCCTTCTTCATCTCGTTCGAGCAGAGTGGAGAACAAGTGGGGAGAAACCAACGGGTCTTGCGGTGCAAGTACGAGTACGAGAATGAGCACATGCTCGTATCTCGCGCCTGATCGTCTGGTGCTTCTTTTCCGGTACAAAGAGCCCGAGTCCCTTGTACTCACATGCTATGCTTTATTCCATGCTCTATGCTGCATCCGAATACACGAGCACAAACCGGGCATAGTGCCTTACTTATCTTCCGTAGTTTGTATTGTGCTGCCTTTTGTCTTCTGTTGTCTTCTGCTGTCTTCTGTCTTCTGCTGTCGTTTGTGCTTTGTTTTGTTATCGTTGCCATTTGCGGTCTTGTCGTTTTTCGTTTTTCATTTTTCATTTTTCATTTATTATTTCTTTATTATTTCTTTTTTATTTCCTTTATTTCCTTTATTTACGGAGTACGGAGTACTATTTCTCTCTATTTTACTATTTCATCCTGGAAGCGAGTACCCCTTTCCGACGACTACGGAACAGGGCCACGAAACAGATGGTCCCGGAAAACTCTCCGCCCCATAGTCGTTTGGACTGGACTGGAACTATCCACGCCGGCGTCCCGCTGGTCCGTTGTGCCTGACGGTTTCCGAGCCTTGCTTGCTGACGAACAGCTTTCCCATCTCGGCTGAACTTCAGCTCGACAGGCCTCTGCGATCTTTCTCCCGCATCCGGCCTATCAGAAGGTCATGGTGGGAGCAAAGCTGCAAGGCCAAAGTGTTAGTAGGATATTTTTTTTCTTCCTTTTTTCTTCCTTTCTTTTTCTTTTTCTCTTCTTTTCCCTTCTTTCTTTTCTTTTCATTCTCTTCTTTTCTCTTCTTTTCTCCTCCCTTTATTTCCTTTTTTCTTCTTTTTCTATTTCCTACAACTGGCTGGCTACGGAGAATTTGCATGATCCAGAATCGACATGAGACCGCCATGACAAAGACTACTCCGTACAGAGGCTCCGACGCAGCCACTGCCATCGGGCCCATGCAAGCCGGAGGATCCCCGGATCGTAGAGGAGGGTCCTCGTAGGTGGACTCGCCACCTGGCCTGTCCTGTGCGGCATGGTAGGTGCGGCAGTGCGCAGGGGGTGGTGTGTGTGGGCAGTCATTGTGGTGGTCGTTATCATTAGTGATGGTGGTAGTGGTTGGTAGAAAGACGACGAGCGAGAAGAAAGAATACGAGTGCGGAAGAGATTGCCGGGTGACCCAGTGCAGATGGCCAGCAGCAGGGCCAGCAGGGCCAGCAGGGCCGGCAGCATGAGTGGCTGAAGATTTGAAATACATACTCGTACATATGCAGCATATGCAGTATATGCAGTGCCGAGGGATGGATGGCTCGTAGCGAGGCTAGCTTGAAGAGGAGCCGCTGCAGAGCTGAGTTCAGGAGAGGAGAGATCAGAGGTCAGAGGTCAGAGGTCCGTGAGAGGATCACGGAGTATTCTTAGTGTTCTTAGTATTCCTAGTATTCTTCGAGCCGGCATGTTCCATTGTCCGGATGACCAGAGAACAGCCTGCCGGTCTGGGGATGAAGTCTTGAAGGAGAGGGGGGGTGTATCTTTTCTTTCTAGGGGGGGGGGGGGGGGGNCCCCCCCCCCCCCCCCCCCCCCCCCCCCCCCCCCCCCCCCCCCCCCCCCCCCCCCCCCCCCCCCCCCCCCCCCCCCCCCCCCCCCCCCCCCCCCCCCCCCCCCCCCCCCCCCCCCCCCCCCCCCCCCCCCCCCCTTTGAAAAAAAGAGGCCCGCTTGCTCTGCTCCTGGACCCCCTCGACGTCAACCCTGCAGCAGGCACCCATCACCCTTGTCCTTGCTCCGTCCATAGTCCATAACCACCCCCATGTCAATTGCCCCGTTGACTTTAAAGTCGCACAACCTCCGTGAGCCACCGACCCGACCGACACCAACCCTACTTCTTGACCTACCACCGATCTACACCTCAGAGCTACGTTGACAAAAAGAACGTCTCTCCCCCAGCCAGAACGTCCCACCACACCACCAACCAACCACCACTCCATACACTCCGTACACATACACACACAATTCACACTCCCGCTAGCACTCGCCTTAGGGAGCGAACGAGAGACGAGCCGCGACCCGTCGCCCCGTTTAAACGCTTGTCTTGCATAGGATCACAACCCACCTTGTCTTTTTTCTTTTTTCTTTTTTTTTTAATCTTTTTTAATTCTTTCTTTTTTTTTCTTTTTTCTTTTTTTTCTTTCTTTTTCTGTATTATTTTTTCTTCCTTCCTCGGCCTACAAAGCACTCCTGTTATAATATTCTTGGCTGGCCCTACTCTATCCCGGCCGAGTCCTCCTCTCGCCTTCTCTTCCTCATCCTTCATCTCGACCCATGTGGCATCTGGCATAAATAACAAAGACAAGGCAAAAAAAAGAAACAGTACAGAGTACGTCGTGGACGACCAGCAGTTCTTCCGCCTTTCCCTGCAGTTCCCCGCCGTCTTCCTCGACCAAAGAGCACAGCGGCATGCCGTATCACTGACACCACCCATGCCTCATTGATCTGGCCTCTCTGTCTGTCTTGTCAGACTCCCCTCTCTTCCTCTTCCTCCTTCTCTCTTCTTCCCCCCCTCTCTCTGGCTTCTTTGGAACTGCTGCCGCGTTTTCTCTGGCCGACTTTTGTTGTCTTCCCCCCCTTATCATTTTTGCCACCTCCTTTCCTCAACTGGAGGTTTGGGGATTCTGGAGGCTTGGAATTTCGGAATTCTGGAATTCTCCATCTTGTGGGCTTTTGTCTTCGTTTCTGGCTTGTATTGGCTCTGTCCTGGTACGTGTTGTGGCCAGACCGTTGTTTCCAGCTCGACGCCGCCCAGAGGGAATGAAGAGACGAGCAGTGTAGCACAATTGCGTCCTGGGAAAAGAACAGCGGCTCGCTCGCTCCTTCAAAAATCGCAGCACAACTCACGTGGTTGAGGACGACGGGCAGTAACCATTTCCGTCAAGGCATCGATTCGACATCCTCGATTCGGCATCCTCGAATCATCAGTATCGAACGTGGACTGGATCTTTGAATCTTTTGGCACTTTTGGCACTTTGGCATCTTGGCTTCTGGTTCGATCCGGTTGGAGAGCCGAGTTGCCTACGACAAAGGGATGCAACAGCAACTTTGCGCGTGGCCAGTGTTGTTGTCCTCCGGCTTGGACGCCCGGCTCGCATCTCGCGTCCAGACAGGCTCTGACCGCATGGTATCAGCACCCGGTGGGTCACAAGTGTCGTCATATCCATGCAAACATACATCTCCACGCACCATCGCCATCCCTCCGAGACCGAATCCTCACTCGGCTGGCGCCGAGGCCACTCCGATCTGGCACGCTTCTCTCTGGACCTGGCCTGGGGACGGGCAGAGTTGGAACGCGCCGCTCGAGCAAGGGAGTACCCTTCGCCGCCCATGTCAGAGTCTCCTCCACTTCCGCCCAAACCACCTCACGAAGCGGGTGGCTGGACCCAGGGCAGCCGGCCCTACACGAGCCACGATGGCTTCCGTGGCCCCTCGACAGTCTCAACAGCATCAACGATAGCATCTACGATAGCATCAACACCTGTTCCGTATCCTTCTCGACCCTTCTCCCATCCGCAACTGCAGCCGCCACCACCGCCGACACCCCCGACACATACGAGACCCTATCCGTCTTATTCACGCTCCGAAGACACGGCCTACCTACCACAACCACAACTACAATCACAACCACCGCAACCACCGCAACCACCACTCCAAGGATCCGCGATGCCCGCCTATCCTCCCTACCTCCCGCCGCTGCCCGGCCCAGGGTCTATGCAGCAAGGCTACCCAGTGCTGACCTCGAATCTGGCCCCACCACAGGATCCGTCTGGCATCCCTGTTTCTCTTCCGGCCCCCCCAGGGAGTGCAGACACGACGGGCACACAGCCTCTGGACTCGCCCAAATCTCAGAGGAAAACAAAGGGACACGTAGCATCTGCCTGCGTGCCATGCAAGAGAGCTCATCTACGGTAAGCCGACATCTAATCTTTTTAACCCTCCATTTTTCATGCCGGTTCGAAATTGGGCCTTGCCTGCTTGGGTGTTGCTTTTTTTATGCTCCTTGGTTTTGTCCAGCTCTCTCTGACATCATGCTTTGCGATCTACAGATGCGATGGTACGTGCTGCCGACTTAGTCTTTTTCTTTTCTTCTTTTTTTTTTTTTTTTTTTTTTTTTTTTGGTCTTTCCTCCCCCCTCCCCCCCCTGTATTCCCTATTTTCCTTTTCCCTTCCCTGCGGAGAACAAACGGCCAACCGACTCAAGGTGATGCAAGTTCTGTCACTGCGGCTTGGTCCTTTCACCCCTTACTTTCCCCAATTTCATCTTATTTTGTGTGTTTTTTTATGGTCACACCCCTGCTCTCCCCCCGGTCATTTTTCTACCTCACCTCGTTTCATTCGCCGTTGGAACGTTGGCCCTGGCTTTCCCAGGGTTGTTTTTGGCACGGCATAAACCATGGGCGATATTAGTTGCCACGTGAGAAAGCTGCTACAACCGGTTCCCCTGACAAGGGGAAGGCGGGAAAGCGGAAAATGGCAGGCCAAGACCGGACGAACAGCTCATTTGAGCATTGGCCTGTGTTTGCCCATTGCCCATTGCCTTGTTTTGCTGCATTTGTCCATCCAGCTTTTGTGCTCCCCCTGTCTGCCCTCTACCCCTGACGCGTTGTTTGGTTGCATTTTTGTCGGAGGTAGATACCGTTGCAAAATAGCGTCAAGCGAGTTATTTTGTGCAGTCTTTTATGGGGCTTTCCTACGCCTCTCGTGTCACATCTCCCCCAGCTCCTCCGTTCCTCAGTTCCTCAGCTCATCAGCCCCTGACTAATCCATGGGAGAACAGCACAACGACCCTGCTCACGATGTCTGAGCAATGGCAAAGAAGATGCCTGTATCGATGTCCAGCACAAGAAACGAGGCCGGCCACGGCTCCGGGAAGAACGGGACCTTCGATATGATCTATCCGGACGAGGCGACCCAACCGGCCATCCGGTGGACACAACACCATCTCGTGGACCAATCCCGATGATGTACGGACAGTCTCCTGCTTCCGTGGGCTCAGGGTATGGTGTCTCTACACGACGAGGCCATTCCTCCTCGTACAGGGTCTTGAAATCCCAACCTGCTGATTACGTGGCTCCAAGGTTCATCGAGCGCGGTTCTCTTGCGGACATCAGTGTCTATCCGCCTCCTCCTCGCATGGCTGCTCCTGTCGCCTATCTGACCATGGATCTGGACATTTCCAAAGCCTCGGCCACTTTTACTGATGCTGTTGGCCGTCAGACCGTCGCCGGTCTCAACCTCATCGACTTGGTCGTCTCTCTGGACCGTGCAAAGGTGCAGGCCATGCAGCGGGCCATCCACGACGAGCGGCAGAGAAAAGACCCGCAATATTTGCCTCCCATCTTTGCCATGCCGGACCGGGAGCGGATTCTGCAATCGCTGGGCTTTGGGCCGGATGATGTTGCCCGCTTCTCTCTGGACTGGCAGCAGGAATATCTGGTCTTTTTCTCGCATGATGGCCAGCAGAGGACCTTTCCCGTACAGCTGGGACTGGCCAAGCAGGACTCCATCTACTTTGTCGTCCTCCTGCTACGCATGGATCTGCGACCCCTGGAACATCCAACACCCTCGTCCCAGCCACGCGAGATGCCCTACAGCCCCTATGCATCCCTGCAACATCCCCAGCATCCCCAGCATCCCCAGCATCCTCAGCACCCCCAGCATTCTCAGCACCCCCAGCATCCCCAACATCCCCAACATCCCCAGCAGTCCCAGCATTCTCAACACCCCCTGTACGCACAGCCAACACCGGCGCCCACAGCGTTTGACCTCAACCAAGGGCTCGGGACCGGTCGGCACACGCAACCACAACCGGGAACAGCAGCACCCGTCATGAGTCCCGGGCTTCCCTCTGCTTACTCGGCGTCTCCGGGCCGCCCCGATTATTCTTCGAGCTCCTCCTACCAGACGCCTCGCAGCGAGTTGGGCCGGTCCCATCCTCCACCACCACCGTCGAGCTATCAACTGCCGCCCATTCGGGGTCAGCACAACACGCGGTCTGCAGAAGTGGCGTCAACGGCACGAGATGACAAGACACGGCTTGACATTGGTGGACTGATCGACAAACCTGAGCCTTCGAATAAAGGGCCAGGATATTGAAGCAGGGATCAGAAAAGCTCCACGTGTTTCGCCTATACGGCTTTACGTTTCTATTTTTCCTGATTACCTGATTACCTGATTTCCCGATTTCCTGATTTCTGTCTACGACGTGCCATGGAATACACGATACCGGCGATGGCTAGTTTGTTCTGCTCGATTGGGGCCACTTTGGTTTTATTGTCGCAAAAGTGTTCAATTTTATAGACGACGGCAGCAGCAGCAAGGATGGAGCACGACATTCTGATTCGGACATGGACAGAGGAGGGAAGGGGAGAGGGGGGGAGGGGGGGGAGGGGGGCATGCCAAGGGATTATTACATACTGGGAGGGATGATTGAGCATTTTCATGTCCAGGCATTTTTTGTTATGCTTTTTATTCCGTTTCTTTTGATCTTCTTTTTCTTCTTCTTTTTTCTACGCCCCTCATGCTTGACATTTCCTCCCCCTCGTCGTCACATGGTATGTCTTTTCCTCAGTACTTGGTATTAATATGTCTGAACTGGTTGGCTATTTCTGTATTTCGGGTTTGTCGGTCTGGGACTGGTCTTTCTTGGGAGGAGCGTTTGTGCAAGTTGGCCATTTGCTCTATTTTTTTTCTCTCTCATTCTATTGGCATTTCGTGTGGACTACCCAAGGAGACGTGGCGAGGGAAAAGCAAAGTAAAACAAAACAAAAAGGACTGGGAGAGGCTGGGCCTTCAGGGGGGTTGCTGGCTATTGTGTCTGCTACGGTGGGAGAAGCTCACTCGAGAGAGGAGCGCGTTATGTGTATTTTGTTAGGGTTGAAGAGATTTGATATCTACTGCAAGTGATACATAAAGCGTGTTTGTTGGCACATATAGCAAAAAATAGAGGTCAAGGAGAGTTGAGAAAGAAAAATAAAGAAAGTAGACAGGACATCCTGCGTGATGGTGAGAAAACCACGAGACAACCCGCTCAGTGTTTCCGGTCTCTGCTGAAAGAGTCGGCCTGAGCCTCCCGGACCATGATCGAGACCGAGACGGGCTCAGGGCCGCGGGTAAAGGTGAGTTCTTTGCGGGAGACAAAGCCAAACTTGCGGTAGTAGGCACTGTTGGCCGTCGAGCTGGACTCGAGGTAGACGGGACGTTTTATGGCGTCCGCCTGAAGATTAGCAATCTTTCTTCTTCATTGTCTTTTTCTCTTTCGTACCTTGGTCAACATATGGTCCAACAGCTTCTGGGCACAGCCCTGTCGACGGGCACTCGGCTTCGTCCCAAGGTACAGCAGATAAAAGCTGTCGGAATCCCGACGGCCCATGACCTCTATTTTGGTGTCGTGCAGCAGCGGAATCACCTCGCCAAAGTACCGCCGCCGCCCCTCGGACGACAGTCGGAAACGCATACGCCACAAGCCGCTGCGCAGCGACGTCCACCAGCTGTCAATGTTGCGGCCGGGCCCCAACCATAGGGCGATGCCCTCGTAGTCGGGACCGATTGCTGTGGCGGTGCCGTTGAGGACCGTCGCCACCACAATGTACGTCATAATGTCCACGTGGAGGCGCCAGCGGGCTTCGGCAGCCCGGATGTCCTGGCTCTCGCCCTTGCTCTTGCCCTCCGGCAGGAGATACATGGACAGGGCATCGGCAGCAAAAGCGTGGGCCAGCGACTGGGCAGCTTCGCGGCACTCGGACAGGCCGAGAACGCGGACGGAATCCTGCCACTGGGCGGGCACGAGCGAGCGGCCAGGGGGGTGTGGGTGAGGATGACGCTCGGCAGCTGCCAGGGTGGCGTCTTCCGAGGAAGTCGAAGCCGACGAGGTAGATTTGGGACTACTGAGCCTGGCCATGATGATGATGATGATAATGCTGGTGCTACGTCGTCTAAGGAGAGACGGAAAAACTCTTTAACGGCGTTGCTAACAGGACATGCGTGTTAGTGTGGATGAGAGAGGCGAAGCAAAAGCAGAAACAGACAGACATGGCACGCACGGGGGGTTTGCGTTTATTTTCTAATATATTATCGCCTGTATGGTCTTTTGAGAGCTGGGATCTCGAAAGGGACATAAAGCGAGCCGGGTGACGAAGGCAGTTGAGGGACGTGCGGATTTCAAGAGACATTCGCCTTTCAGTGATGGAGGCTTGAAGACGTGAAAGAAGGTGGAAAGGAACTTGGACCAAGAGTCTGTGGATGTAGACTGGGCTGGGCAGAAGCGAAATGGAGTTGATGTGGAAGAGGAGGAGATGAAAAACAAAATAAAGCGAAAGAAAGAGGGCAAGGCGTCCCCTTTTAAGACAGGATTAGAAGGGGATCACAGCATGAAAGCCGGGATGCACAACGGCACACCTGACTTGTCGATTGGCTGGAGGAGGGCTACAGACGTGTGGGGGTTCCATGGCGGGCCGAGACAGATAGACAGACAGACAGGCAGGCAGACAGACAGACAGACAACAAGATATGACGAGGACATGTGTTGGGGCAAGGAGACGGAAAAGGCTGGCCATATCAGTGATGCCCCTGTCTTTGGGCGCGAGACGGTGAGCGATGGCCTGACTATACATGGGGGTATTATAGGATGGCGGTGATGCGTCGGAGGAAGGTAAAAGCGAGGCAGTTCGATAAGAGAACAACAGGAGTCGAGGATAGAGAGAGACAGAGACAGACAGACAGGCAGACAAACAGACAAACAGGCCGACACCGACTTGGATGTAGCACTCACTAAAGAGAGAAACCACCGGTATCCGACAGAGTGTCATTGCGGATTCTACGGCTTCTACGGCATCTACGGATATTCAGAGATGACTACAACACCGGAGAAAGCCCCTTTGAATACGTCTCCTGCCGGGCGGTCAGCTCGTGGGGGCTGATACGGAGGGGGGTGACGAGTGGCAAGAGAGGGGGTTGTCCTAGGAAGAGGAGTCTGCCGGGATCTTGGATTCTTGGTTGGGCGCAGGAACGACGGCCGGGGAAGCTCATTTGTCGGGCGGGTTCACCCTGCATGGCGCTCAGGTGATGCCGTGGGCGGCCGCAAATGATAGGTTCCTTCAGCGAGGCTGCAGGCTGAGGATGCGGGATGCGGGATGTGGGATGCAGTATGCAGGGTGTAGGATTGCCTCGGATGTCTCAGGTGTCTCAGGCGGGTAAAATAAGATGTCAGATACTCGTAAGACAATAATTCTCCGCACTGTATGAATTGTATGAATTGGGGTAGTCTAGTTGACATCAGATATCAAATAACGCGAGCAGATGTGCTTTTCGCAGGGAATGGATCAACAGCGTCGACCGAGTCGACCGTCTCTATCGTCTCGTCCGTCTTACATGCGCCGGATCTCCTGCTCGTTGGTAAACTGCTCGAGACCCGAGTCCAAGTGCTCCCACCACTGGAAGAGCATGGAGTTGCAGATCAGCTTGAACCATGGCGTGAAGGTCAGCTTCGGGTCCTCAAACATCTTCTTGAGCTCGTCGGGCGTCACGTATTCCGTCGCCTGGACCTCGTTCGGATTGACCGCCAGGGTGACCTTGGCCTTGATGAAGAGGATGTAGTCGACTATTGATTAGTAATCAATAACATCAATAGCAGGCCCACGCATCACTTACTCTCGTGCTCCCCCCACTTGCCGTCACTGGGGGCCTTGTAGTGGATCCGCGTCAGAAAGCGGAAGTTGTCAATGGGCACCTGTTCGGCCGGGATGCCCAGCTCTTGGTCCAGCTTCCGCTGGGCAGCACGCTTGACGCCCGCCACGGACTCGGTCAACGTGGCTCCGGTCTCGCTCGGCATAGCCAGCGGGTGCGAGCAGCAGGTGTTGGTCCACATGTCGGGAAAAGTGATCTTCTCCGTGGCACGCTGTTGCAGCAGCAGCCGGTTCTGCTCGTCAAAGAGGAACACGGAGAAGGCCCGGTGCAGCAGACCACGGTCGATGTTGGTCATGAGATGGCCTGACTGTTAGTCTCTGTTCTTTCTGCTCTTTCTGTTCTTTCTGTTCTTTCGCTTTCTCTTCTCTTCACGCACAAATCTTCTTGCTCGCTTTGCCAATGGGTGCATCGTTCTCGTCGAGCACAATGCAGGCCTCGTCCATGAGCCGGATCTGCTCCTCATTGTGCCCCGCGAGCGCTTCCCCGCTCGTGTCAATGTCGGGAAACAGCCGCAGGATGTTGTGGGCTGTGATGCCCGTCACCGTGGCCGTGGTCGTAGTCGTGGTCGTCGACATGGCTGCGAAACCGGCAGACGGTATGCGTGGGACACTCCGTGACAGGCAAGAGAAGGACAGTGGGAGCGGTGCTGCAATAGGCAGGCGGTGGACAATGCGTGTACTATGTCGCCAAAGAAACATGAACCAAGAATAAGAAGAAGCGGGTGCCCAATGCGTTGGGGATTTAAAAGTCGGAGACGTTTTCCAAGATTACGAAATGATCCCATTAATTGGCCGCCCCACCACTGTACAGTGGGCGCCTTTTTCTGCCGCTGCCGGGACTTTTGGTCCTCCAAGATAAGCTTGCCGATCTCGCCCGTTACGTGTACACTGTGTTGATTGCGTGCATATATACGGTGTACATCTCATGCATAGGATATTGTTAATGTACGAGTCGTTTACGCGCCAAAATAGGATATAGTTTCCTTACTAGGAAGGTTTACTATCATCATGACTCTCCACCCATGTACCTCTTAAAACCCGACTGTGTGACGGAAGGCGGTCAGATACGGCAGAAATATTCACCGCCAAAATTTCCAGTCCTGACTAAACCTTTTTGCTGCGCTTCTCTACTTCCGTCCTACAGACATCTTTACACATCTAACAACATGCGAAAAAGGAGGCTCAATGCCCCAGACGGGGATGGCCCGCCGCGGAAACGCGCATGGGTGGTCCACGAGGCGCCGACATTTGAAGAAATCCACTCGGCACGACAGTTGATGCAGCTTCTGTCCTTTGAACAGGACATCCAAAAGACTCGACATGGTGAATAGATTTTTCATTCTTTGCCCTTTTTTTCTTTGCTGACTCGTCCCAGGATTGCAGTCGTTCAAGATTCTACTCGACCGGATCAACGATACGGAGAAACGTACGCCGGAAGACGTCGCCATCCTGCACGGCTTCCTTCAGTCGACCAGTCCGAGAAAAGAAAAGGATGAAGACGGCAACGACAACGACAACGACGACGAGGCTGTTTACCTTGCCGACATCATGGACAGCTGGCATTTTGGTGTGAAGCTGGACAATGACAATGTCAAGTCGTCTGTGCCCGTCGTTCTGGCTCTGCTGCTCAAGTATTTGTCGGGCGTGCTCGAACTGACTCCCATCGGCCTCGGCATCTGCCGCACGCTGTTGTTGCCGCGCCAGCTCGATCTCCTTGCGCGCAACCTGTCAGTCGAGAAGAGCAAGGAGTTTGTGCTGTCGCCTACACTGCGCATGCTGCGCGAGGTCGTCCTGTTTGATGGCGGCGCTGTCGCCAAGTCGCTCTTTCGCGCGCGCAACTTCACTCTGCGTTCGCTGGCGCGCAACATGAGCATCAAGTTGCTCGGCGGTGATGGTCTCGAGGATGCCAAGCGCACATCGACACGCACCAACGCCGTTCGCTTTCTGCTGGCCCTGCTCAAGTTCCTACACCCAGAAGCCAAGGCCGAACTGCTTTCCCAGCGCGACATTGTCGGCGCTCTCACGCGCTTCGTCAAGGACGATCCGGCCTATCTGGTCCACGAACTGCTCGATGGTCTGCGCAACGACGTGGTCCGTGACAAGAAACTCACCCGGCTGCCCAAGTCTCGGCTGTTCAACGCCGCCACGCTCATCAACCTTGCCAGTCTCTACGGCTACACCCACGACAGTACAGACAATAACAACAAGATGGCCGTCTCGGACGCCGCCCACCAGTTTCTGCTGCACGTCTGCACGACATCGGGCGCTGGTGTCCTGCGGGATCAATACGGCTGCTATCCTCGAGGCGTGGAGTCTGACACAACGCCCGCCACAACTGTCTCGACAGCGCCTGCCGAGCTCGAAGAAGACGGCCTCGACGGACAGGAGGATGGTCTCGGGCGCATCGTGTGGATCGACAAGTTTGTCAGCGAGGTTCCCGTGCACAACATGGTGCTGGCGGAGCTGCTGGGCAGTCTGCGGCCGTGGTCGAGCACGCGGCAGAACGAGCTGGTGGTGTCTGTGTTCCGGGCAGCGCCAGAGCTCATCGCCTGGTACTTTATCCACAAAAAGGCGTTTACATTTGAGCCCAAGATCTCGGCCACCTGGGTTGGCTTCTCGGCGCTGCTCTTCCGCACCATCCAAGTCGACCTGCCGGCCTTTTTTGGTAGCCGTCTGAACCAATATGCCGGTGTGCCACCGCCGACGTCGGTCCTTGTCGACAACATTTTGCCGCTGCCGCTGTCGCAGAAGACGCTGGGACGCTGTCTGAACCACAAGTCGAAGCTGGCACCCTTCTTTGCCATGCGTCTGCTGGGCCTCGCGCTGGAAAAACTGCGCCGCGCGCTGCAGATGCACGACGAGGCCGCCCAGAGCTGTCCGGCGGCGGCAGCGGCGTCGCTCTGGCGCGAGTCAGCCCGCCGTGTCGTTGACGAATTTGGCCGTCGCTGTTCGCCCATGAAGGATATTATCACCACGTACCGCGGCATCGCCGACAGCGACGACAACCTGCTGTACCGCGAGGCTGCCAGCCGCGTGCTGCGTCTCTGCTACGAAGTAACGCCCCAGGTCGCCCTGCTGGCCAAGTTCGATGTGTCG
The DNA here is from genome assembly GCA_002215975.1 of Dryadomyces quercus-mongolicae. Classification (NCBI taxonomy): domain Eukaryota; kingdom Fungi; phylum Ascomycota; class Sordariomycetes; order Ophiostomatales; family Ophiostomataceae; genus Dryadomyces; species Dryadomyces quercus-mongolicae. The sequence goes on along the minus strand of NIPS01000006.1, from coordinate 310,261 downwards.
TCATCTCTCTTTACGGTCCTGCGCCAGGCCAGCGACTATCACGGCTCTCCCCAAGACAAGGCGCTGAAGCTGATGGAGCTGGCGAACCTGCTGGCCATTGCAGGTTACTCGCCCGGCATGCGGTGGTTTTCCAAAGCCGAGGGCCTGGCCACGAGCCCCTTTGTCGCCCTCGTCCGCGTCTACACGGAGGCACCGGCCGGTCTGGCCCTCGACAAGATCCGCACGATGCTCGACTTTGTGGCCCGCGAGCACGAAATCGTCTTGTCGGCGGGTCTCTCGGCGCTGTGCAACAGCCTGCAACAGCCCATTGACGGTGTGTGGGCATTTGTGGACAACTGTGCCGTCCGCTGTGCCCTGGCGCCTATCAAGTACATGGAGATGCTGCAAGATCTTGCGGGCGGCGCGGCGTCGACTGTTGACCCGCTCACAATGGCCATGGCTGAGCAGCTGCCGTTTGCGACGGCCAGCAGTGCCGATGACGAGGCTGTACTGGACGCACTGGCCGACTTTGTGCAGCGGTATTTCCAGGCCTGCAGCGGCGACAAGAGTGCTCTCAAACCTGTGTTTGCCAAAGTAGCAGCCGCCTTTCCGGCCGAGTCGCGGGCGGCCGTCAAGTTGGCCAAGCTGCCGAAACGGCGATCTAAAAAGGCTGAGATGGACAAGGCAGATGAACAGACCGATGTGGAACCAAAAGCGTCTCCGGTTCCGACAGACGTCGTGTCCTCGGCCTCGCTGGAGACGCTCTTGGACCTGCCGCCCCTTCCGGCCCTCGATAACTCAGCACTTACGCGATGGACGAACCGGTCAGCCGACGAACTGGTCGAGGAAGGCTATGCAGGGGCACTGGTGCAGCTGCTGGTGTCAGAGCACACGAGCATTCGACGTGAAGCGCTGGTCAATGTGACCAAGATGGCAGCCAAGATCCGGGAGTCGACGACGTATGCCGAAAAAGAGCAGACATGGCTGTTGTTATCGGAACTGGCGGCGACGACACGAGCATGGATGGCCGACGCAACGACAGCCGACCAGCCGTTACCGAGTCCTCTTGTAGCCTTTGCACGTCACGCCCTCGACGTCCTGGGGAATCCGCTGCACTGTCTCTACGACAAGGTCAACACGTTTCTGACGGCCGGACCGGTGTGGCGCGTGCGGTCAGTGCCGCTGGTGCATGCTGTGCTGCGTGATGGACCAACCAAGGACGACTCGTTCTATGCCGAGCTGTCCTGGTTGCTGGCCTACTTGCTCGACAGCCTGCGCACGCCGGCCGACGTGGATCTCTTCCGGACGCGGCGTCTGTTTGAGACGTTGCTGTCGGCAGCTGCCAATCCGTACATGCGGTTCCCATTGCGGCGGCAGATTCTGAGGATTCTGTGCCGAGCAGTAGCAGTCGACGGTGGCAGCACAACGTTGGTGACGCGGGCGGGTGTCGTCAGCTGGTTGGGGGCGCGGCCGACGGGTGGCCTGGACGAGACGGAGACACACATTGTGGAGGCGCTCATGAAGCGGCTGTGGGAGACGTGTGACCAGGAACGGGTCGACAGCTGGAGCATGCACGGCGGCGGCGTGGGCGAGCAGCTGTTCGTATGATTACATAAGATATATATATATATGTATCACGTGTACGGAGTACTCCATAATATTATCCGATATCTTGGAAAGCTGAATGGAGACTCCATAATCCAATGCGATGCAACAAGTATCATGAGATTGGGTTTTCCGCAGCCCTTTCGCCATTAGATGTTTTTCCCATGAACGCGCCACGTGGAAGCAATGTGCGATGCCGTCACCAAACGCACCGCGAGAAGGAAAGTCAGCAACCAGCCCAAGACCGCAGACAGCCTGAACATGTCCGTTTCGATTTGATCATTTACGGGATAGAAACGGCTCCGCCACAAGCTGAACGGTCGATGGTTCAAGTATCTCGTGATGCTCCCAAATTGCGGTGAATCGAGGTGTCGGCGGCTATTTGGTAACCACCGGCGTCGCCGACCAGAAGAGAAGTCAGGACAAGAGAAACCATTGGACATGTGCCTTTGAGAAGGTGATCAGTCACAATGTCTATGTCTATTACGGTCTGCAGCGTACGCTGGAAGCGTGGCAGTGTCTGCGTGTAATATGACCCAGTCAAGTGTCTCCCCTTGCAGGAACGAGGCAAGGCAGCGTCATTTTTCCACTAACCTCTAGCAATTGCCTCTCGTATCGCTGACTGCATATGAGGCCTGCCTGATAGATTATGCACTACCTTAGCCACAGGCTCCAGCGTGTTTGTACAGCGTGTACAGCGTGTACGAGTACTTCATGGCAAAGGCCCCTGGTCCAGCATTGGAGCCTAATTAGAGAGGCAGCCTATTCCAAAGAACCGTCTCCACCTAGAGCCTCATCTCTCTCTGGAAAACTTTTCTTTCCAGCAGAACAAAGTGCATCTTTTAGTATGCGTAATATTGTATAAAGGAGTGCTCAAAAGAATGGAGACCTGTCTGAATTCTGCAATTTCCCTCCGAAGAAAAAGAGGAAACAGAAACTGTACTTACGCATCATCCCCTTGATATGGATCCAGATAACAGTTCCCCTAAATGTCAAGGCTCCTCGCCCACGCCCACGCCTAGGTAAGGCAAAGCCAGCCATGTTGTCTCTCTGCTTTTTTCTTTTTCTTCTTTTTTCTTTTTTTTTGCCTAATCGAGCTTCTCAGCGAATGTCCCAGTGTTATTCGGGACCCTCCCCTGTCACCGACAACGCCAATGTCGCACGACCGAATCGAATCAGTGGAATCAGTGGATCCAGCCGAACCGGTGAAAGCAGACGAGTTAACAGAATCAGATGTACCCACCTATAACATCCCATTCCGTGCAACTCTGCTGGCCGGCATGGACCCGCCTTCTCCCGACCAACGCAGCCGGCAGCATCTGCCAGACTGGATTGAGCAAGTTGGAAACAGCTCCCGCTCGGAAACCAGAGCCGACACCAACAGTGACACCGAGGCCGATGTATTTTTGCGAGACCTGCAAGAGATCGACGGTGAACCACTCCATGAACCCACGCCCCGGTTCCAAGACCGCTATACAGCCCGCCGTCGAACCATTCTCAAAGCCGTCGCGGCTGTGAACAAGCCTGCCCCGGCAGATCACAGAGCCGGCAACCGTGACAACCATGGTGATGGCCACGACGACAACTATGGCGACAGCCGCCATGACCGCTATCGACGCCACGTCCGCCAAGAGAGCCTGCCAGATGAGCCGCCACCGGCCAAAAGGAAGCGCAATTGAACGGTGTACAAGGCGGCAGCAACAGCCAACCAAAAGTGTCCAATCGAAAAACGGCAAAGACGGCTGCCAGCCCGATACATTGCTGTAGCTTGACACATTCGGGCCGCGGCTGCAGAGTGAAGAACGGGAAGAGAGAGAAAAAAGAAAAGAGAAGAGACGAGACACGAGACACGAGACACGAGACACGAGACAAGAGACAAGAGACAAGAGACAAGAGAGAAGAGAGAAGAGACGAGAGGAGAAAGGAAAAAGAATCTGGAAGAGTTAGCTTCGACCTCAAGACGTTCCGTTGTTCAGATGGACTGCTTGATTGGCGCATAGAAATACAACTAAGCTGCTCATCCCCCCTGGACATGGTCGCAAACACCAGCCAGTCGTATCAATATACATGTATAATGTCCATCCGCCAAAGTGTCCCTTTGCACACACGCACAGGGGACTGGGGGTACCTCCTCTTACTGTCGACGGTACCCAACACCCGGTGGCATGGGCGGCATTCCACGTCCGTCAAAGGCAAACACCATGCCGTCCGGTGGACCCTGGAATCCCATACCGGGAGGGGGCAAGAAACCCGGTGGCCCCTGTGGGCCACCATAGAACCCTGGAGGAGGCGGCGGCGGCATATTGCGTGGTGGACCCCCAGGAATTCCGTCTTGTGAAAATGGTCCCTGCTGCGGGAAGTTGGGGAACATGTTGGGCGGCATGCTGTGCAGCGTCATGTTCGGCAGATTCGACATGTTGGGAAGTCCCCCCATCGACATACCCGCCATGTTGGGCAAGTTGGGCAGATTGGCCAAATTGGGCATCGCGAGGTTGGGCATCGCCATTTGCTGCCGTGTCGGCGGCGCATTGCCCAGTCCCGGCGGCGGCGGGATCATCGGCTGCTGCGGTCCCTGTTGCGGTCCCTGCTGCGATGTCTGCTGCGGCCCTTGCGGACCCTGCTGCTGTTGCTGCTGTTGCTGCTGGCTCATCCGACCACCTGCATTGGCCTGCTGCAGGAACGGCGGCAGTTGTCCATGCTGCAGCACTTGTTCCAGACCTGGCGGCGGCGGTGGACGCTGCAAAATCTGTGTCGGCTGCGTCGGCTGCGTCGGCGGTCGACCGTCTGCGTCCTGTCGTGCAAATTGCTCGTCAACATACATTCCTGCCGGTCCTTGGTTCGCTCTCATCGGCTGCCGCTGCGGTGACCGGCCATAGTCGCCGGCACTGGCCATGTCGGCTGTCCGGTCGGGAATGGAAGGAATGTTCACCTGCTTCCGTGGCTGCGGCATCCGCATCAGCAGTTCTTCCTGCTGCCGTGCCCGCCCTCCGTTGCGCATCAGCTGCACCAAAAACTCGCTCTGCGCATTCGACAACGTTCCGTTCGGGTTCGGCAGAGATCCTGGTCGCATACCCCCCTGTCCCCCATCAAGTCCGTTGCCAGGCCCTCCTGCACCCCCTGGCCCCATCCCTGGCCCCGGTCCCGGTCCCGGTCCCATTCGCAGGGGCATGTTCTCCTGCCCCTGACCCTGGCTCGACACGTGCTGCCGTTGTGCTAGCAGCTCTTGGATCATTTGCTCCGGTCGCACCGATGCCGGCGGCGACTGGCTCGTCGCCATCGGTGGCGGTCGCTGCATCAACATTTCGTGCAGAATCTGTTGCGGCAACGGCCCTGGAGGCGGCATGTCTCCCCGGAACCGCGGATCATCCCGAGGCGGCTCCATCACTGCCTGCCGTGTAGGGTACAGCGGATTAGGCGATGTCAGCGCACTTCTCTGCCGCCCATCGTTGCCCAGTGGCGCCCCTCCTCCGCTGCCCATTTCCTGGTATCCGCCAGCGCTCGGTGGCGTCCCATGGCTTACCAGCGCAGGAATCGTGCCCGTCGGCCCACTGCTGCTACTGCCCTGGAACGTCTGCCGCTGCAGCTTCAAGAGTAGCGCCTGGAAAGCTTCCTTTTCAGCCGCATCTGGCGGCGACACTGCCGCACCGCTCGGCCCTCCAGCAGGCGGCGACTGCTGCACTGCGCTGGTCGATTGTGTCGGTGTGTCCGACTGTCGTCGCGTGTCCTCTTGCGCAGAGAAAAAGGATGTAAAGCGCGACGACTTCCCCCCCTTTGTCTTGCCTGCATCCTTCTTGGCCTCGGCCGGACTGGCCGCCGAATTGGCATCCTCTGCCTTGGAATTCTTGGAAAACTGCTCAAAAAACCGGTCGGGACCATGTTCAATGGCCGGTGTCAACTCCGGCCTCGTGCTCTTGTTTCCCGTGTCGTTTTCGTGGGAATCATCTGCCTTGTCCGCCTTGTCCGTCTTGGCAGCAGCCGCAGCCGCTCCACCGCTTCGTCCCTTCATTGCTTCCATAAACTGTCGCAGATCCTCTTCCGTATGTCCACCACTGGCCATGGGCTCGTCGCCCAGCGGACCGGGCTCGTCCAGCCACTCCGGCTCACGCTCTGTGCGCTGGAAATAGTCCCGATCTCGATCCCACCGCCGGCCACCGCCACGATCATTGTTGTTGTTCTTCTCTCGGTAGCTGTCACCCGGCTGATGGTCGGGATTGCGTTCCCGCCAGTTCTTGGTCCGGTCAATGCGTTCTCGCTGGGCATTCCGGTCTGAGCGCTCCGTACGCTCCGTTCGTTCCGACCGATCTTCGTTGCCACTGTTTTCCTTGAACCACGGCCCTCGGCCGCTCATGCCACCATTCCGACGGGGACCGTCATTTTCGACCCCGCCATCTCGTCCCGTTCCATCGCGATCAAATGTGCGGCGAGGACGGTCTCGTACACTGGCATCACCATCGTCCCGATCCCGTGTCCTGCGATCGTCGCGTCCATACCGATCCACACCGCCGCTACTACCACCAGCGCCGCCACCGCCACCCATGCGGCCATGAAACCGTTCGGCACCCTCGTGCCCAAAACTCTTGCGAGGCTTGACCGTGCTCCATCCTTCGCCGTCCTGGTCCGCGTCTCCACGGCGCCGGTTGTTGCGATTGTCCCGCGAGCGGTCAGCGCTTCCATTTCCATAGTTTCCATTTCCATTGTAGCTGTTGCCATCCGATTGGTCGTTGCGACCTCGCAGCCCAAATCGATCCGAGTCACGAGGAGGCCGATCGCCATCCGCAGCTAGTTTGATGCCACTACCGCGAAGAGATAATGCCGAGGCAAATGTCATCTTCGGGGGACCCAGCACGATTTCCTCCGAGCCTATGGCATGATTAGCAAAGGGGCGAGAGACGAGGAAAAGAGAAGAGTTCGCACCGGAGGCGTTACGTGTGGTGTGCCGGTCACTGGTCGACCGGCGATTCGCAGGATCGGTAGCAAACGAGCCATCGTTGTTCTTGGACTTGTCCAAGGCAGTTCGAGCCTGGTTGCGCGCATAATCTGTTGGTTGGCTGCGATCAGGGAAACCACGTCAGCAACTGTCCATACCCGACTCGACCGGCAGAACGGGGCAAAGTGGATAGGAATAAGGGGGTAGGACAAGAAGGGCCAAGCCAACGTGTAACCGGCAGCGATGACAAAAAAAAAGGGGGACAGGAAAGTAGCTCGCTCACCCCATCCATTGCTCAGCAGGCGGCAGATTGGGCGGTTTGACGCATAATGGTGATTGGCGAAGCAGCAGGAGGGCTTCTGCAGTATATCTGGAGGCCATTGTTGTGGAGGTGTCACATTCGAGGTAGGGCCAGCGATGGCTGTCCTCGTCTAGCGAAGCAAGACCGGTCCAGGAAAAAGAAAAAGGGCGAAGCCTAGAGAGTAAAACAGGAGGCGAAACAAGAGAGTTGAGAGGAGAAGGCGAAGAGGCGAAGAGGCGAGGAAGGGAGGAAGCGAGGCGGGAGAGAAATGAGTAGAGAGACAGAGAGAGAGAGAGCAAGGAAGCGTCACGCAAGGTCGGACAGATGAGCTCGAGATGGTAGAGGCAGGAGAAGAGGACGAGTTGGCAGAGAAAAGGGAGGATCGTAGAATCGCAGAAGAGGTGGCGAGTCGCCCAAAGGCGACGAAAATGGGCGCAAGGGCCAAAATCCGGCTGTGTGCGATGCGACGGCAGCAGGCAGACGGTCAGTCGAGTCGTTGCGGAATGGACCGCCAAAAAAGAACAGAGGACGGCGGATGGATGTGCGCGGTTAAAAGACGGTTGCTTTGTGTTTTTTTTGTTGTGTATTTTGGGATTCTTCTTTTTTTTGGTTTATTTTTTTTTTTGGTTTGCTTCACGGTGGTTGAAAGGGCAAGTGGCCTAACAAAAGTGAGAAGCGGTTTGGTTGGCAGGAGCGATGGGAGACTAGTCCAAGCCCAAATAACGATGTCGGCCGACAGCCACTGACTGGTCTGTGCTCAAGGTGGGGAGAATATGACTAATCACGGCTGAGCCGAATTGTTTTATTTACAAAAGTAATTCACAAATTAGACCGGCATCTAGGCAGCCTTTGTCCATGGAGTGATGCGGAGACGACAAGTCGGGTGATGATGCTGGATTTTTTTCCAAATACAACTAGCTTGAACCTGAATTGTGATCCGTCACTGGTTATAAACTGGCCAACACCAGTTACAGACCGAAGACATACGAATTGGAGACGGACGGCTCTGACTCGGAATCCATTCTGGACGAGACGTGCCTTGTGTTGTAGTACTGGCGATGGAATGTAAGAACTCCTAATCCATGATGCGACCAGTTATCGAGTCGACAGGTTCTAACAAGGTGACACTAATACTGGACAGAGATGATATTCAGCTGTGTAAAGAGTTTTCTACACAGAGGGTTCTCGATTGGAGAGCATGGTTTAGTGTTTTGGTTCTGGGCATAAGAAACCCGGCCATTTGATCCATCCCAAACTTAACTATGAATATTGTTCCATTGAGTATCGTGCAACTGGAGTGGTTGAGTTGTGGAAGAACGACGTCGAAACGTATTGTAGACATAATACGGTGACCGCTAAAACTGGGCCTGGAATAAGTGGGTCGCGACCTCTACGAGTACACGACTAACTTGTACATGGGCGAGGCAAGCGCGACCGTTGATGACAATGCCACTTCCTCCACAGCACTCAACTGTGTAAAACTGCATTCCTCGTCGGAATAGCTTCATTTCTGGCAGATGCCCTCAGATACCACCAGCTCCTTGTGATCCAAGGGCGTGCTGGTCACCAGGACTATGGCGGACACCGAAACCAGAGGCACCAAGCGCAAGGCCGACGAGAAGGCTGACAATGGCCCGTCTGGGCCTCGTCGCATCAAGGCAAGCTCCAGGGTCATTTCCTCCTTTTGTATTGAGTCTTCCTGCTAACATCCCAGGCCCTTGACCCAAACGTCGTCAACAAGATCGCCGCCGGCGAAATCATCGTCGCTCCCGTCCATGCCCTCAAAGAGCTGCTGGAAAACGCCGTCGACGCCGGCGCCACCACGCTCGAGGTTCTCGTCAAGGACGGCGGCCTCAAGCTGCTGCAGCTGACCGACAATGGCTGTGGTATCGACAAGGCCGACCTGCCCATCCTGTGCGAGCGCTTCACCACCTCCAAGCTGCAGACCTTTGACGACCTCGGGTCCATGGCCACCTACGGTTTCCGGGGCGAGGCTCTCGCCAGCATCAGCCATATTGCCCACCTGACGGTGACGACACGCACGCGGGATGCCGAGTCTGCGTGGCGTGCCTGCTACGAGGCCGGCCGTCTCGTGGCGAGGCCGGGACAGGACACGGCAGAGCCACGACGCGTTGCCGGCCGCCCCGGCACACAGATCACGGTCGAGGATTTGTTTTATAACGTGCCGACACGGCGCCGGGCCTTCCGGTCAACGGCTGATGAATACAACAAGATTGTCGACATGGTCGGACGCTATGCCGTGCACTGCAGCGGCGTAGCTTTTTCCTGCAAGAAGCACGGCGAGTCGTCCGCCAGCGTGGCCGTGCCGGCGACCGCGAGCACGCAGGACCGCATCCGGCATATTTATGGCGGCGCTGTGGCCCACGAGCTGCTGGAACTCGACGTTTCCGATGAGCGCTGGGGCTTTTCGGCACGCGGATTTTCTACGAGTGCCAACTACAGCACCAAACGCACGACGCTGCTGCTCTTTGTCAACAACCGCAGCGTCGAGTCGGCCAACATCCGCAAAGCTCTCGACGAGACATACAATGCCTTTCTGCCCAAAAGTGGACATCCGTTTGTCTACCTGCGTCTCGATATCGATCCTCAGCGCGTCGATGTCAACGTCCATCCGACCAAGCGAGAGGTCAACTTCCTCAACGAGGACGATATCACGCGCGCTGTTTGTGAGCACATCCGCGCCAAACTCGCCGATGTCGATACCAGCCGCACCTTTGCCACCCAGACTCTGCTGTCTGGTCCTCCTCCTCCCTCGAGCTCGCTGCCCGACTCTTCTGCCTCGCCCCATCCAGCCGGGCATCCGCCACCGCCATCCTCTTCCGCCAAACGCACTCCGGCGCGTCCTTACGAGAACAACCTCGTCCGGACAGACACCAATCTACGCAAGATCACAAGCATGTTTACACCCACCGAGTCAGGCTCGTCCTCAGCTTCCGCCGACCATCCAACAACAGCCATGGCAACGCCCGCCACCGAGTACGAGATCGTCGAGCGCGAGGCCACGGCCAATTGGCTCAAGAGCGTGCGCGAGCTCAAGGAAGCCATCGTGGACGATGCAGACGCCGAACTGACCGACCTCTTGAATAACTACAGCTTTGTCGGCATCGTCGACGACCGCCGGCGTCTCGCCGCCATCCAGAGTGGTGTCAAGCTATACCTGCTGGACTACGGCCGCGCCTGCTTTGAGCTCTTTTACCAGCTGGGTCTGCACGACTTTGGAAATTTCGGTGTCATCCGGTTCCAGCCTCCATTGGACCTGCGGCAGCTGCTGGAGATGGCCGTCACAGCCGAGGCTGCCGCAACCGAGGCTGACGGAGTCGAGGCGGTCGTATCTCGGCTCGTCGAGCGCCGCCAGATGCTACAAGAGTACTTCTCACTCGAGATAACTCCGACCGGCGAACTGCTCAGTATTCCTCTACTCGTCAAAGGCTACACGCCGCCGCTGGCCAAACTGCCGCTGTTTCTGCTGCGTCTGGGGCCGCGCGTGCAATGGACCGACGAGAAGAACTGTTTCGACAGCTTCCTGCGCGAACTGTCCCGCTTCTACGTACCGGAGCAGCTGCCCAACGAAGACGAGGAGACGGATGGGATTGATAAAGACAAGGACGAGGAGGCTGCCGATATCCGGGCTCGGAGAAGTCACGTGCACCACGCCGTCGAGCATGTATTCCTGCCCGCCTTCAAGGCGCAGCTGGTCTGCACGGCGTCGTTGATGCAGGCTGGCCTCATCGAGGTAGCCAACCTCAAGGGACTGTACCGAGTGTTTGAACGATGTTAGGGGACACAAAAAAAGAGAACAAGATAGGAACAATTGTATGATAATCTATGGCCACTCGAAGTAGTCACGTGCCGTCAGTCATGCCAGACGACCGCCTTAGACGTCTATTTAGACCTATTTATTATCGCTGTCCCAGTCGGGGTTCTGTCAAGTTAGCGACAAGTTAGAAAGGAACAGACGTTGGACGGAATTGCTTACCTTTCTTAGAATCACCAGTCCCTCGAGCGTGCTGCTGAGGCTAATGTATTCCTCGTCCTCGAGCTCGGCTCGCTCGCCATAGGCCAACAGGACCGGCGTGCTCTGGGTCTGCCAGCCGGTAATGGTCTTGGGTCGACCGGCTTGGCCGACGACATCGACGGCCTGACCGACACGCACATTGACCGTCACGGGCTTGAGGTCTTCGTCGAGCGTGACAAGGAAACGCGGGTGCATCGCCGTCACCAGGAAATAGAGCAGGTAGTGCGACTTGGACGTAATGAAGCGCTTGGCGTCGAGCATGGCGACGAGCACGGCCAACAGACCGGCTGCCGAGACACGCGACAGGATCTGCCGGTCCGTGTGGAAGGGACTGAGCGACAACGTGCCCTTGCCCATGTGCAGCAGACCCTGAGCAATGCGGACCATGAACAGCGCCTCTTGATCGCGATGGTAGTAGCTGGCCAGTTGACGCAGCAGCTGTGCCAAACGCGCGTTGTTGGTGCCGGCGCCCAAAAGACCCATGGCAAAGATGGCGTTCATGGCCACGTCGCTGTCGTTGTCGTGCGAGTAGCGCGACAGCGTGTCGTACACCTTCATCTGCGGGTTGCTCGGGCTGATCAGACCCATGGCCAACGGCACTGCCCGCCGAATGTTGGCCTCGCCGTAATGCATCAAGTGGCCAAAGTGTCGCAGAACCATCTCCTGGCCCACGTCCTCGCCCATGGCAATCAGCCCAATGCCCAACACTGCATATGCCTGCAGCAGTTCGTCGCCCTTCTTCTCCTCCGACTCCTCCACGTGCTCGTTGCACATGTGCAGCAGCTCCTGGATCTTGAGCACCGCTCCCGTTCCGGCCCACGCACACACCGTCGCCAACACAGCCATCGGCTTCGCCACCGGGTGGTCCACTGCCTTGAGCGTCTCCAGGATCACGTCCACCTCTTCCTGTCGCCCAAAGAACAGCAGTCCCAGCCCCAGTCCCAGGAACCGCGTCCACTTATCCGTCAGCTGCCGCTTCCGGTCATCCTCCAGCAGCGTCATGATAATGGCCTCGCTCGTCTCTGCGTGCGACGACCCCACGAAAATCAGTCCGCACGCCAGCGCCGCCATAGCTGACGTCTGCATGTCGTTGTTCGCGTTCGTGATAATCGGCAACAGTCGCTCCAGCACAATCTCGTTGTGCGATCCCGCATACGCCAGTCCCAGGCCCATGATGCTCGCCGTCCGGATCAGCGGGTTCTTGTGCTCCAGCTTGTCTGCTTCGCTCAGCAGCGCAAATGCCGGCTCCGAGTCCAGCCGCACACCCGAGCTCATGATACCCAGCGCCAACATCGCACCCGCCTGAATCTGCTCCTCCTCCACATACGTGTACTTGTCAATCGTGTCCAGTCCCTTTTCAATGTCCCACAACATCAGCGTTCCCAGAGACGCCACCGTCGACGTCATGCCCTCGTCCTTGGTCTTCCACACCCAGCTCTCCTTGTCCTGCTCCACGAGCATCATGTTGTCCTTGCCAAAGCCAGCGTTCACAAACGCGTTGACAAAGGCTGCTGCCAAGTTGTGCCGCGCAGAGTCAATGTTGGTCATACTAGAAACACGGTTGCTCTCGAGGTGGCTCTTGTAAATATCCTCTGTCGTCTTAGGGTCCAGGATGTTCAGTTCCTTGCCCAGCAGCTTAAAGTACTCCGAAAGCCGCACATTCGACAGGCACTCCACCAGCTCCTGGTCCTCCATCTCCGACGTGTCCAGGCAGATCCGCTGCCGCGCAATCAGAAACGCCAGCTGCTTCTTCAGCGCCGGGTCCGACGTCTCCTCAAAGTCCAGGTTGATCAGGTCCATGTCGTTCAGCCGGATGGCAAGCACCATCGCCTGCGTGTACTGGTGGTATTCCTTGTAAATGTCATGTGCCACCCGCAGGAACTGCTCGTTCTCCGGGTACGTCAGCAGGTTCACCATCGACACCATGTACAGGCACACCCGCGCGTAAGTGTCCTCGTCAATGAACTCGGGAAGCCGCTCGATGATCTCCATCTCGCTCATCAGGTCCACCGCGTCCGCTTCTGCATTGCTCTTGAGGAACAGCGGCACCAGAACAAGCGCCAAGTCCACCAGATCCGTCGTCGGTTCGTCCGCCGTTATCCGCTTGCCATACACCTCGCCAGTCTCGAGCGCCAGGTGCCGCACGTACTCGTGGCCCCATGCTCCAATGTCTGACGTCGGTGCCAGCAACCGGTACTTGAGCGTGTCCTGGCGGTCCTCGTCCGAGTACGTCATGCCGATCACAGACAGCACGTCGGCCAGAGACGTCTTGCTGTCGCCTGCCGGCCACTCGTCGTGCAGCTTTGTCATTGTTTCGTAGTGTGGCCGGAGGAACTTGAGTGGTTTCGGCACCGCTGTCATAGACGATGTCGATGTCTTGATAAAGTTCTTCATGGCCTCCAGCGCCGGCTTGTACAGGCTTGTGTCGGGCTCCTGTTTTGGTCAGCCACCATCCAGTCACGGTCCATCACCGTTCCCATTATATTTTCCTTACCGTGAGTCGCTCCACAAGCATGTCGAGCTCGTTCTTCAGCTGCTGGTCCTCTTCGCTCAGCTCTTCCGCTACACAACAAATGTCAGCTCAACATCCCAGCATTCTAGAATCCCAGCATTTTCCGGTCACCAAAGGGGGAGGACGTACACTCTGGCTGCGCATCCTTCTTGCCATCTGCAGCCGGCTTGCCATCCCTGTCCTTGGCTGCCTCCTGGCTCTTGTTGTCAACGGCCTTGCCCTTGCCCTTGCCGCCAGCAGCCTTCGATACGTCACTGTCTTGCGCCATGATGCGTGCGCCCGATGCGATTCTCTCGTAGGAAGAAACTGGAAGAGGGGCCCCGATGGAGACAAAAAAGTCAAAGAAAAAAAGAGAATTGAAAGAATTGCCGTACACGACCGTCTGTCTCGTATTTTTGTGATGTTGATGGTGGCTTGCAACAGCAACAAACGCGGAGGAGACGGAGGGGGATGAGAAGCTTTCAGACTCGTTAGCTCTCTCTGCTGCTTCCCATTACGCGAGGCTTTGCCGCCTAGCCTTAGCTAATAAAAACAATTCAAAAATAAATTCGTAAATATGAGGTGGCTAACACTACGGAGTACGGGTATCGGCTCTACAAATTTCCGTCCTCTTTCCCCCGCCATCCTTATCTTATCTTATCGCCGCCAACCAGCGTGCGATAATCCTTTTTTTCGCAGACGTCAAGGATGTCAAGAAATGCTTCGAAAGGCTTCTCACTTGAATTCCACTCCATCCCAACGTCTCTACAACAGCCACCATCATGAAATTGGATACAAAAAGCTTGCGCTACCTCGCCCCCGAGGACTGGAGGGTCCTCACAGCGGTATGTTTTTTCGTTTCTTCTTTCCTCTTTCCCTTTCCAACCTTTTACTCACATCCTTGTTCTGTGTAGGTGGAGATGGGCAGCAAGAACCATGAAATCGTCCCAACATCTCTGATCGACAGGATAGCCCGACTTCGTGGCGGCAGCAGTGGCGTCAATAGAAGCATCTCTACCCTCGCCAAGGCCGGTCTCATTGGTCGTGTCAAGGAAGCCTCCTACGATGGGTACCGCCTCACCTACGGCGGCCTGGATTATCTCGCTTTACATACTCATTCGCAGCGTGATGTGGTCTACAGCGTTGGACACCGTATTGGTGTTGGCAAGGAGAGCGATATTGTCATGGTGGCCGATGCAACTGGCCGTCAGCTCGTCCTCAAAATCCATCGCCTGGGTCGCATTTCTTTCCGAACCGTCAAGACCAACCGCGACTATCTCAAAAAGCGTCAGGCACGAGGCTCTTGGATGTATCTGTCTCGTCTGTCTGCCATGAAGGAGTATGCCTTTTTGACGGCTCTGCACGACGAGGGCTTTATCGTGCCCGAGCCCATTGCACAGTCCCGCCATACCATCCTCATGTCCTTTATCGAGAACTCTTTGCCGCTCCGCCAGGTGTCCAGTGTGCCGGACCCAGCGAATCTCTATGCCGAACTCATTGGACTCATTCTCCGTCTCGCCCGTCATGGCCTGATTCATGGAGATTTCAACGAGTTCAACATTCTCATCCAAGAACAGGTCGAAAAGAAGCCATCCAAAACAGTACAGAAAAATACAGAGACAGACGCAACAGACGCAACAGAAGATGCAGAAGATGCAGAAGATGCAGAGGAAAATATCGTCCTCGTGCCTGTCCTCATCGACTTTCCCCAGATGGTATCCATGGATCATAAGAACGCCGAGATGTACTTCGACCGTGATGTGGCCTGTATCAAGCGCGTCTTTGAGCGGCGCTTCCATTTCGTGAGCACACAGCCTGGCCCTTTTTACAAAGATGCAAAGGCTACTGTCGGTCGCAATGGCGCCCGTCGCATTGACATCGAGGTCGAGGCATCGGGGTTTACCAAGAAGATGTCCAAGGATCTGGAGGCTGCTATTCTTGAGCAATCTGCCTTGCCATCCGATGAAGACAGAAACCCAGATGACAGCGATGATGACAGTGAAGAAGAGGAGGAAGACGAAGATGGGGAGGAAGAAGGGAGTAGTCAGGCATCAGAGACTGAAGACCAAGTCACAAAACCTGGTTCGTCTGTATTCGATGGAAAGGATGCTTCAGTTCATGATGTTATACAAAGCATGCCAAAGATAAATTTGGCAAAAGCTACATGATGATAGACGAAAAGAATTGAGCTGATTCGGTTTTCTTTTTTTGACAAACTAACTTCGCATCGATGTAAAATACAGAAACTTTTCCCCCTAAGTCATATTCCCCGTGTTGGAGCAGACAGGACAAATCGTCCGTGCCAATGACTATACATCTTCCATGAAACAATAGGAAAAAGAGAGCAGAAAGCAGAAATAAAACAACAAATATCCTCCTGTCCTTTTTTGAACAAAGCAGAAATTTCGAGCCCCTTTTCCTCCGGTTTTTTTTTTTTGTGTTTTTTTTTGTGAAAGAATCAAACGATACCGCCTTTTCAACAATCGAAACAAACAATGCATTTCCCTTTTGCAAATCAAACAAACATCCTTTTCGTGAACAAGACATGCCACCCATGGCGTACAGTCATAAAGTCGTACAGTTCTTCGCCAAATTGCATATTGGCTTCGACATGCGCCTTTCTGCCACGAATGAAACAAAGACCCTCATAATATCATGTCTCGTTGCCGTCATCAAACATTTCAACATCCATTCCCATCGGCATCATAAAACAGAATTGCAGGCGTTCAAACTCATGACAATGGCGAGGGTGGAAAAATCATTCCAAGCCCAAGATCCGAAATCGAAAATCGAAAAGAAAAAGCAGAAACTGACAGCGCAATGACAAATATCATGAGCAGTAAAGCTGCTTCTTGGAAACTGTTGCTTTTTGGTGTTTTTTTTTTCTTTTTTTTTCCTTTTTTTTGTGTGGGTGAGGAGCATTTTTGCTGCTCCGATGTCAATGACAAATTGCCAATGATGATTCGCAAAACTGGCTCAAGCCTTGTTGTCCTCAGATGGCTTTGCCTCTGCCGAAACGCTGTTCTCCGCAGTGGAAGGTTCAATGACCGTAGCACCCTCGTCTCCCGACCCTTCATCGGAAGACGCGGATTCTGCAGCATGGGGATCCTCCTGCCTACATACCTTGTTAGTACATTGCCTAGAAGCCAAAAAACTTCCACAGGTCATACGCCTGGGTCTGGCTGGATCCGCTGTGCTCTGGGGATCTGCTGTCGCGCACGGTCGCAGGCCAGAGTGCAGGACGAGAACCGTGACTGTTCAAGAATCGTCATCAGTATCAGCAGTCTCAACATATGTAGACAAGTGGCAATCAATACCTGAGGCCATTCGCGCCGGGGCGACGGTTCCACATGGGCTGTCCATAGATGGAGGGGTTCATTCCGACAGCATGAGTGCCGTATGCGCCAATATTGTACTCATTTGTCCGATATTGACGCCTTTCGGCGGTTATACGCTTCAGCTCCTTCTGCGAAGGAGTATCG
Organism: Dryadomyces quercus-mongolicae; assembly: GCA_002215975.1. NCBI lineage: Eukaryota > Fungi > Ascomycota > Sordariomycetes > Ophiostomatales > Ophiostomataceae > Dryadomyces > Dryadomyces quercus-mongolicae. The sequence goes on along the minus strand of NIPS01000006.1, from coordinate 293,440 downwards.
GCGTAGCGGACCTGCATGATGTAGCGGTCCTGCCCGACAAGGATGCCATTGAAATGCTTGATGACGCGTTCGCAGATGTCACGACTCTCAAATCTGAAGGAAAATCATTAGGAACAGTAGCAACAACATAAAGGGTAATGCGTCGACATACCTGGCGAAGCCGACACCACGGCTGTTTCCCATGGAATCCCGAAGGATCTTGCTCGACACCACGTGGAATGGGTCGAAGATGTGGTTGAGCATCTAAATGTATTAGCATAAGTGTGAAATGAAATGTATATAATGATAAAACTTACCGCTTCATTGATGTCTTTCGGGAGGTTGGAGATGTACAGGTTCGTAGATGTCTCATCACCTTCAGCTTTGAGACGAGCATTGAAACTTTCCTGTAAAGCACAGTGTTAGAAGTTTGCATTCATATTTGTGCAGAGTAAAAGTGTTTACGGACAAGAAACTTACCCTGGCGAATCCCACTTCGTAGCCTAGGCGATAGAAACCACGGATACATTTCTCAGAATCCTTGACGTCTTTGAACTTGGCGAACCCGAAGCTGGACGTTGTGTTAATAAAGTGTAAAAAAGGAAAGAAAAAAGAAGAAGAAAAAAGGAAAATGGTAATGCTTACCCCTTGCAGGCACCGGTCGTGGTGTCAATGATGGCCTTGGACTGCTCGACTTCACCGAAGCGCTCGGTGTAATGGAGGAGGAGATCGTCGTCTGTGGTGGGATGGAGACCGCGAATGTAGACATTGCGGTTGCCCTGGATGCGATTCTCAAGGCACTGCTCGAGGGGCTTGATGTGGTCTGTCCAGACCGCAGGGACTGCCTTGGGAATGGAAGGGTCCAGCATGAGCAGACGCTCAATCTCAGGATCGAGAACATGCTTGGCAGGACCGTTCCCGGCCATGTATGTGGCCGGCTCACGAGGAGACGGAGTCGTGAACGACGAGCGTTCCAGCGAAGCCACTCGCGTCCCGCCATTCATGCGGTCAACTGCGTTGCCAAAGAATGGAGTGGCAGGAGTCGACTCCGTGGCAGAAGTCGAATAGGAGCTCCGACGGTTCTCCAGGATTGGAAGATCCCGAGGGGCACGCTCACCATAGGCAATGGGGCGACCCGGTGTCAGAGGAACCATAGATCCTGGAGCATAGGTGGCAAAGCCACCAGCAGGGTACTGCATGGGATACGGCGCCCCGTATGCATGCTCCGTCAGAAGCGGATGAAGCGGACCCGTGTACGGAGCAGCAAAGACAATGCCACCGTCCGCACTGGTCATGAACGCACCGCTAGTGTTGAGACCATGGATAGTAGTTCCAGGACCCATAGTGGTGTTGGGCACACTGAGACCAAGGTTGTTGAACTGGTTGACCAAACCATTGAGAGACTCATCTTGCATATGGAGCGAGTGACCCGCTCCAGAGGCTGCGTGATGATTGTGCATGGCAGGGTCAGTGTTGACCGTGTAGCCGGGAGCTTGTCCTCCACGACGGGCTTGAGCACCGTTCTCCATGTTCTGGAAACCGCACATTGTGTTCTTGGAACCTAAAAGGATGAGAAGTGTTAGCTCTTGGGACAATGATTGATTAAAAAGAAAGCAATGAGATGTCGGACATATTGTTCTCGAGCTTGCTCAGAAGACCAAGACACGAAAACAAAAGAGGACACAAGGGAAAAAGTAAACAAAAACAGTGCCCATTGGCGTTTCTTGTCGGAGACGACACCAGACGCAGGAATGACGCGAGAAAACAAAACCGTGAACCGCTTGAACCGCCGAGAAAGAAGAACAGGCAGAAGACGGAAAACTCACTGTTTTTTTCTCGCGAAAGAAAAGCTTGAAGCTAAGCGAACGATGTTACTTGATTCGAGTTGGCTGCCTAGATGTTAGTACCAAAGACGTCTGTGTAAACGGAGAGAGAGGGAAGAGGGCAGGCGAAATAAGATAGAAGAAGCTGAGAAGCAAGATGAAGGTGGAAAGGGAGAAGATGGTCAAGTAAGTGGAAACGGGTGACGTGAAAACAAAACAGAGCAGAGCGAAGAAGACGAAGAGATGGGTGTAGATGCTTTAACGACCGGGAAAAGTAGAAAAAGTTGGAGAGAAAGAAGACGATGCGGAGAAGAGAAAGGAAAGACAATACCTTTTATTGCTTTATGGATAGCTGTTGGTACAGGAAGAATGATGGAAGGAGCAATTGATGTGTAGGAAAAAAAGGAGGCAAGAAAGAGGGAAAAGAAAATTTTGTGTTTGGATGGCAATAAATGTGCGAAGGAAGGTGGGGGGACGAGCAGAAATATTGGCCAGGACAACGCGTTTGTTGTTGTAGAATCGGCAGGAAAGAGCCCAGATGTACTCCGATCTGTCAGTCTGCAAGAAAGCATAAGGAGGAGCGAGGAAAGAGTACATCGAACAAGACCGACTAGAGAAGACGCGTAACGCGTAGCAGGGGAAGGAACACGCTGCCCTCGGTGCCTTTTCTGGATCGTTCTTTCCTATTTCAAAAAAGTTGAGGCCGGCCGGGAAGGAAGCGGTAAGAAAGTCCAAGGAAAACGGAAGGAGATATGGTGCAATATACGTGTCTAAGGAAGGCGAGACGGAGACGAGAGCCCCCATGACCCCCTGAGAGGGGAATTATCTACGAGCAGAAGAAAGAACGAGCGGCCAAATGGATGCAGAGGCCATGTATATGATAAAAAAAGAGGGAAAGGACAATTTGTGTATCTGGGAACGGTGCTCCTTGAGACCCGAAAAGGGAAGTTGCACTATAGACGAGGCTGTTGGGGGAAGGAACTACTCGGCCACCAGGCCCCCCGTCGCGATGGTCCGTTTTTGCAGGGCTGTACTGCCTAATGCCCTCGAAAACGGTCTGGCCCTTGAGTTTACATGCGAATTTATTTTTGTGCATTGCTTTTACCGTCTATTCTATTTTCTGTCCACGAGAGATCGTGGGCAAGACGGGCGAAGAAGAGTTCATGGGGTGAAATGTGCATTTTGGCAGAAGCTGATTTGGGGGAAAGAGGGAACCGCGAATACGGGAAGGAGCCATGACAACGAAAAGGAAAACAGGACGGTAATGAATGGGAAGGGACGTAATATTGTGGGAGACGCGAGAAAAGAAAAATAAACAAGTCCGAATGGCACTCGGAGGGAAGGAGCGAAGAGGCACGCCCACGAAAAATGAAGAATAAAATAATAATAAAATAAAATAAAACCCCGACCACCCCACGAATACGAAGTACCTTCCCCAGATGCCTGTCCATCTATGGATGACTACTACGAGTAAAAATGGCCGGAGAAATAGTAGGAGATGCGACAACGACGGGAGCAAGATACCTCCGTGCCAGATGTCCCGGCCCTTTCCTAATTCCTCGCCGGTCACACGTTCTCTACAAACAACAGGTGACCTTACTAAGATCGATGTAGCTTCAGATCTACAGTCTCCATTGCCGGGCCGTTAGGGCAGGGGGGGCCTGGTGTTCGTGTTCGTGTTCGTTGCCTGGCAGGTGACTGGTCTTTTTCACCCCCCCGTTGGTATACGGAGTAATAATGCACGCAATGCACTTACGCAGTACCCCCACACTGGCATGGGCCGTGCCGTATGCCTGCAAAGGCTGCAGCCTAAAATAATTTCCGTGGCGTTCATGGAAAAAGGTCGAGGACGGCAAACGCACATTAGGGCTGAAGAAATGAAAGCCACGGTAGGGCCCTCTTTGACCCCTTACTGGTCTCTTCTAGTATTGGTGACACAGAAACGGTGAAACGCGTAAACGGTCGAAGATGTGAACCGAGTCATTTTGACACCGCGATGTGATGCTGAGGATGAAGACGAGGAACTGTCGAGATGTCTATAAAACAGGGAGAACGACTCCCTTCGATCCAATTCACCGATAAAGAACAAGGTAATACATGTATTTCAGGGTTATCAAGCCTAGAAGCATCCATCATAACAAAATCAGTGCTAGCATACAAAAATGAACCAAATGGACCAGGCGTGTCGCCGGAAGGGGTTCGGTGCAAATAGGGAGGGCTCGGGAAATGGGGAGTATCGTGAGATGACTATGCCAAGAAGCCATGGACACAGCCGAAGAGCAGAAACGGAGAACATTGCACCTCCTTGCTCCAAATCACCATCGCGACCAAGATGTGTCCATATTCAAGACTGGGAACAGATTCTAGCACTGCCCCAGAGATGAGAGAAAAATGGAAAAAAAAGAAACAGATCTTGGTAAACCGCCTGCCCCGTCCTTCCTGACTCCTCAATGCACTCGCTCTCATGTATACGCGAAATATCGCCCGGGAAACTGTCCAGATTATCGGCTCCTCGCCTTGCGGCCTGTATATTCAGGGTTGTCGCAATACGCGTTCGTTTTCGCTCACGACCAAACATCCTCCTGCAGAGTGTGTTAGCGAGCGATAGAAAAATGACAAAACCCTGTTTTGCTTACCTGGTATTGGTTGGACGCGCGCATGTTCTTGACAATCTCCTCGGCCTTGGCCTCGGAAATGCCGCGCTGGGTAACCATGATTTGGCCTAGTACCGTGTTGACTTCGCGGGCCATGTTGGCAGCATCACCACACACGTAGACGAATGCCTTCTTCTCCAGCAGCTCGTTGACTTCCTCTGCACGTTCCTTGAGGCGGTGCTGAACATACACCTTCTTGGGTCCTTCGCGCGAGAATGCCGTGATGAGTTCGAACTTGTCGCCGAGAGCCTTCTTGTATTCCTGCAAGTTGTTAGTATCGCTCCAAAAAAGAAAAGTGTGGTGCCAAAACATACCTCCCACTCGTCCTTGTAGAGGAAGTCCTCGTCCTGCTTCCGGCAGCCAAAGAAGAGCAGCGTGCGGCCAACATTCTCACCGGAAGCAGCCTGCTTAGCCCGTTCCTGCACAAAGGCACGGAAAGGAGCGACACCAGTACCGGGACCGATAAGAATGATGGACTTGCTCGGGTCCGAGGGCAGCTTGAAGTTGGAATGACGGACATGGACAGCGGCGCGGATGCCTTCGTATTTGCCACGGGGACCAGAAATCGCGTAGGTGAGGCCAAAGGGTTCGGGGTTCGGGTCGCTGTTCTGCTTCTGCTTGAGAGCCAGGAGATAGTTGGTCGTGATACCGTGGAAGGGCTCCTGGCGGCCAGGCAGAACTTGAGTCTCGACGACGGCCGTGATGGAAATGCTCTTGGGCTGGACCAGGGAAGACGAGGAGATGGAGTAGAAACGAGGCTGGAGCTTGGTGATACCCTCAATAAAGACCGAGAAGGGGAGGTTGGACCAAATCTTTGCCTTGCTGACACGTTCCAGGAGAGAGGCGATGTTGAGCATGTGGACGGTGACCTGCTGCTGGAAATAGTCCTTGTCGTTGCCAAGCTTAGTCATCTCGGCCTTGGATTCGTCGTCGGGAGCAAAAGGAGCGAGCGTGGCCACAAACTGGCGGGACACCGGGGCGCAGATCTCCATGTGGTAGCGGACAATGGCATCATAAGTGGTGGGCGCGGGGAAGGGGACCTTGGCAGTGGGTTCCAGAGCCTTAACCATGACGACGTCGTTGCGCTTGCTAGCAAAATCGGTAATGTTAAGGAAACGGTCAACTTCGATACCAGGGTTGGAGGGCCAGACAGCAATGTGGTCGCCAGTTTGGTAGGTCAGGTTGGAGCCACTGATATCGACCTCGATATGCAGACAGTTGCGATCCTTGACATTGAACAGCTCGTGGGACTCGGAAATGGGGGCAACGTAAGGGTTGTGGGCATTGAACGGGCTCTGGCTGGTGCCTTCGAGGTGCATCTTGTTGGGCTCGCCCAGGAAGACCTGGGGGCTGTCAATGGTCAGATCGTCGTTGGCGGTGATGCTGAAGATGGGTTCGTAGACGGCTTCGCGCTCCTCAAGGCCCATCTTCTGGGCCAGAGCGGTCCACATGGGCTCCTTCCAGGCGAGGAAATCCTCCTCCATAGTGCCAGCGCCATCGTCGCCCTCACCAGCATCGCCAATGCGGGTTGCACCAAATTTCTGAAGAGCCTTGTCGACATTGCGGACCATGGAGTTGAAGTGCTCGTAAGTGTTGTTGCCAAGACCAAAGGCAACATAGTGGAGGTTGCCAAGCGGGACATCGTTGGACTGGGAAAAGGCCACGTCTTCGCCGGTAAGGAACTCGAAAAATTCCACAGCATTGTCCGTGGGCTCGCCCTCGCCGTAAGTAGCCAGAACAAACATGACGAGCTTGTCGGAGGGGATTTCGTCGAGGTTGTCAAAGTCGTATTCCTCGAGATCAGCGACCATTGTATCGAGACCGAAGCGGCTCTTGCCCTCTTTGGCGAGACGGGAAGCATAGTCTTCAGCAGTGCCGGTCTGGGAGCCGTAGAAGATGACACAATTCTTGCCAGAGGTCTCGAGGGTCTCGGCGATGTTCCTTGTCTTGGTCGGTTTGGCGCTGTTGGCAGCAGCCAGGCTACTGCCGTATGGATCTTTTGCGACGCCCCATAATGTGCCCTTGGTGAAGTAAGCGAGAGTGCCCAAGAGGATGACAGCGAGGACGACAATGTCCAGCGTGTCCAGCTCGGCCATTTTTGCGGTGGTGGACGGTGGTGGAGGGGGAGAAAAAAAAGTCCGTAGAAGAGAGAGAGAGAAGAGCGAAAAGAAGAATCGGAACGGAAATCGGAGGCTCTTTAATTATTCTATGGCCTGATTAAGGCGCATACGGAATACACCGCCTGCCCAGAACGGACAGAGTGGTAGCCTCACGGCGGAAGGTACTCCGAGTCCGAGAGCGACTGGTGTCCGTTCGCTAGGGTAAGGGTACCGGGATACTCGTACTCGTACTCGTACTCGCTCCAGTCCGATGGCAAGGCGTTGAGTGCGAAAGTGGGGTGGATCGGAGAATGCGAAGGAAGGAGAGGGGGACGAAAAACAACAAAAATAAAAATAACTAAAATAATAATAATAATAAATACTCGTACTGTACTCCGTACAGAAGGAGCGAAGCACAGAAGCAGAAGGAATGCCCAATTGGCGGCAATGTGCCAAGGAAAGAGCGAATAACCGGCAATGGGCAAATCAGAGGGCTCCGGCAACGGACACGTCGTGGCGGCAGTTCCGGCAAAGGTAGAGGACAGATTCCGTATCCACAGCGCTGGGCCCGACAAGAGCAGGGAACCAAGCCAACTGGAGAGGACAAGGTGTACTGTGTATGATTAGCTGGTTCCCGGAAGGCCACGGTGGCGGCAGGAAGTAAGTGCCAAGATCGGCATAACCTGTCCGAAGAACAGTGGGCCGACCGGAAAAGAGTGCTGTTGTTAGAGACGTATATGGCGCCACTTTAGTTGACAACCGAGACAGATGCCGATGCGGTATTAGATTAGTCTTAGTCGGAAGGCATCGCGGCAGCCGACGATACATTCGGACAGGGCAGGGCATAATACGGAATCCGGAGTGTTCCGTATGAATAACGAATAACGGAGAATACGGCGTTTCGATATTTGTACGGAGTACGGAGTATTTTACAGAGTAAAGGATACCGAAACCCTTGTTTTTGTGAAAGAGTAAGACATGCAGAATATTGTGCATTACTTAGTAACTTTAGATAACGATATTTTATACATTTTGCCCATTCAGGAGATTTTTGCCGGAAGATCAAGACGATATCAATAACAGAGAATAGAATACGGCGTACTCCGTAGAATAGAGTAGAATTCAAAAATCCGAGTAGGGAATATAGCGACAGATACACAGTAGACTTTAAAAGTCGCTAGAAGAATCTGATCCGTTGGCTAATTCTGGATACAAACCAGCACGATGCCCACCAACTTACAGCACTACGAGTCCTGGGCATCCGTGGCACAGCCTCGCCTACTGGACTGTACGATTGGCCGTGTCTGGATATACGGAGTGCTCGTTTCTTCACGCGCAAGACAATCGGCAGATGGTGTGCGGAGCATTTGGAGAAGGTTGACCGAAATCCCGTGCCGCAGCAGGCCATCACAGCCACGGGCGCGTAGCGGACCAACAAAACGGCCGAGATCCCATGAATATGGTTATACGAGACCAGGAATGCGGAGGACTGGCGAGACCGTAGCTGAACAGGGTCGCGTGACGGACAGGGCAGACGGGGGACAGACGGGGGGCGGACGGACAGTAGACGGGCCCTGGTTGGGCCTGAATCCCGCACCGAAACAACCTTTTGGAGAGGCAAGGACGGCGGACACCAGTCATTGGGCGGGGCCATGGTGGGTTGCCACTCGCGCCTGCTTTCTGGTCGCCCCTTTTTGGACTCCCAAAAGGAAACCAGCACTAGAAGGGCAAGGGATAGACAAGCTTTGACCCGCATCAACCACGCTGATTGGTGGTCGACGCCACCCGTGCCTGCATAAGGAACTTACTGCCGCTCAGCGGTGTTGCCAGCAGGTGCGACTTTAAAAAAAAAAATAGCAGAGTAGGAGCAATAACGAGCAGGCACGGAACGGACCCCTAAAAACGGGAAGGGACGAAAAAAAGAGGGAAAGAGCCAGAGAGAGAAGAAACCGAAACCGAGTGGGCAAGAGCCAAAGAGGTTGGGAAAGGTTACATCGGACAGAGCAAAATCATCCGTCGAGGACACGAGCCCATCCGCCATTGCAGCCTCGACGATCTCCGACGCTTTGCCTTGGCATCATGCCCCAGAGCATGGACTGCCGTCGCCACATCTCCACGACGTCTACCTCTCTTATCGCACCCGCCACCGAACACTGCGCGTGCAAATAGAATCTACGACAACGAGAATAAGAAACGAGAACGAGAATCCGACCGCTTTCGTTGAACCGAGTCTATTTGAGTTTTTTTATTCCTTTCTTTTCCGCCGTTCTCCTTTCGCGTCTTTGCACAGATCAGCCGACGCGCATCCGCTCAGGAAAGCTGCAGAAGGCTGTGCCCGTCGTCTCTGGCCAGCGATAGGCGCAGACACCAAACACGAGGGGAGGGGCTGCTGGAATGGGATTTGGGTGGTCGAGGCCGTCGAACCATGGGTAAGTTTGCTTTTTTTCTTTTTCTTTTTGCTACAGTATGCATGCCGTGGGCCACGAGGTTGTGGAACGAGAGGGTGTCGACGTTGTTGAACGGCCACGGCTCGTCTGCTGCCGCCGCTGCCGCTGCTGTGGCCACTGGCCGCCTTGCTCGTGGAGACGGCACCACGGTCTTCATGCGAGGCTCAGGCTGCTCGGCCTGCCGTGGCACGGGATCTGCGTATTCCACAGGACAGAAACGGAAGGCAGACGGAAGAGACGGAAGACGGAAGAGACGGAAGACGGAAGAGACGGAAGACGGAAGAGACGGAAGACGGAAGAGACGGAAGACGGAAGACGGGAGACAAGAAAACAAGAGGAGAAAGAGGACGAGAAAACGAGAAGACGAGAGAACGAACATTCGGGTGTCTACATTTTAGCGTTTCTACGTTCTACGTTTTGCTCTTTTGCGTCATGTTGTCTGAACCTGCAGGGCTGACCTGACCTTTTCTAGCTCCGTCCCAGACGCTGCCCGATCATGCGCCTGAACCGCTCAAGTTTTCCGCAACACCTGTGACCCGCCTTGTCGAAGAAGACGAAGAAGACGACGGCAGCTGGAGCAGGACCCTTCGACCAGCTGCCCTGGACCACTCGCCCACTGTTCCTCGCCTTGTCCCACTCTCTCAGCGAATCGCCCACTCGCGCGACTCCAGTGCCGAAAAACTCCAGCAATTGCAGTCCGCTGCAGCTGCTGTGGCAGGCGGCGGTCTGGCGACCTCTCCATCAGCCGCCTCGTCCACCAGTCATCCGCTGCTGCACTCGTCTTCCTCCCGTACTGCTCTCAACGGTGTCATCGAACGTGTTGTTGATCCCAAGGCGGCGGCTTATGGACACCACCGCCAGACTTCTATCGTGCACGGCATACAGCACTCGCGGAATGGAAGCGTTGCTAGTACTTCCTCTAGTCCTCTCAGCCCGCAAATGATCGCCGCAGTCGGTGCTGCTCTCGTTGCCGAGCGTTCAGAAATGCAGTCTTCTGCCTTTTCCCGTCTCGACGGAGACCTCTCTCCCGCCGCCGCTGCCATCTCACCGCCGCTCAGCGCCGCTGCCGTCTCTCGTCCACCGACCGCCATGTCTGGTAACACTGCTACTTCTATACCTTCTGTCAATGGGACTGGATCTGGATCTGGAAGCGGCGGCGGCAGCACCAGCAATATGGCCGGTCCAGGTCCCGTGGTCCCTGAACGAACATCATCCGCCATGGATGGCAGCATCTCGGCTTCCCAGAGGAAACCGGAACACATGCACAGCGGAAAATATCGCCACGAACACGCACACCACCATTCACATTCCCGCCACAAGGACAAGGACGAGCAGAAGACCGTGGGCGACTATGCTCTCCACGTGCTCTTCACGTCGGTGCGTAGACCGAAAAACAAGAAAATCGCGTTATTCTGACTGTCTAGTTTATTGCCATTGCCGAGGAGAAACTCAATGCCAACATCACGCCTTTTGATCCGGAACCGCACATTGAGCAAATCATGGGCCCCGGCGCCGACGCGGCCTTTGACCAGCATCTGACGGCCCTGGGACACATTTCCAAGCAGAAACCGAAGCCGCTCATCGACTCTATGATGCTGTGGCGCAAGAGCATCAGCGAAAAGGCAAACGTCGCCCGTAGTTCCCTGCAACAGATGCGCATCGCCCTAGGCCCCGTGCCGCTACAGCGCCGTAACACGGAACCGCTGCAGACGGGAGCGTCGAACGGAGGACCCATGGATCACGGCACAGCAGCAGCGTCAGCCATGGCAGCGAAACAGGAAGAAGTGGCCACAAAGGAACGATGGTCAACAGTGTCCATCTATGTGCTCTGCCGCGTGCTGTTGGAGGTGATGACGCAGAGCAGCCTGGCTTCGATCACGCCCGAGATGGAGGATAAACTGGAGGGGATTATCTTTGGACAGCTCAAGATGGCGGACGCAGAACAACTGATGTTGTCGCCGCTGCGCATGGCGAACTGGAACCTGTTTGCCGAGCTACTAGGGGCCATGAGCGATATCAGTTTTCCCACGGTGACAGGCCGCTTTATTAACGATCTGGAGCGGTCGCTGCAGGAGACGGGCGTGCGCAGTCCGGTGCTAGCAGGCCGCAGCGACGGCGAAGAGCGTATGGAGCTCGTGCTGAGCGGGATGAAGTACATCCGGCTGAAGCTGGCACCGCCGGAGGCATGGGATCAGTCGTGCGAGTTCATGGTCGCGATGGGTCGGCTCTTTAGCCGCTGCCACGGACAAAAGGTCAAGGCAGCCTTCTGTCACATCCTGGAGCAGCTCTTTTTGCCAGTGGCGGCACATGCAAACAACAACGACTTCTGCCGGCCGAAATGGGGTGAGGTGCTCAGCACAATCAGTCCGCGGCTGGCGCAACTCTATATGAAGCCACGGCACTGGGCGAGCGCATTTCCGCTGATGGCGACAATGATCTGCACGTCGCCGTCCGAAAGTTTCGGCAACCAGTGGCTGCAGCTAGTCTACCCTCTGCAGACGCGGCTCAAAGACCGGGCATCCAAGGCGGTGTGTCTGCAGGTGCTGTCTCGGCTTGTATGGACATATCTGTACCGCACGACAGATACGAGCCAAAATACCATACGAAAGCTGGAAGAAGTGCTCAAGCTGGTACTGCCCAACACAAAGCGGCCGGTGGTGGCGACAGAGACAGCGATAGTGGAACCGCTGATCCAAATCATCCGGTTTATTGGCTTCAAGCACCCGGATTACTGCTTCAAGTCGATTATTTTCCCGCTGGTGAATGCCGATCTGTTCACTTCAAACCGTGACCTGCGGGTGGAGAATCTAGAGCCGGACAAGATTGTGGTGGGCATCCGGGCCTTCCTGGCCGTTGTGGGTGATCTAGAGCGCGGAGAGGCCGGACGGCCTCCGTTTCCGCTGCCGTCAGGAGAAAATAGCGGCATCAATGCCGAAGACGATGACCAGTTGGCACGGCCGATCCTGGCAGCGGCATTGAGCGAAAACGTGCGGGAATACTGCGCGCGGTTCTGTGAGATCCTGGGCAAAATGACGCTCGTATGCGACAATACATTCGGTGGGCAAGCAGCGCTGGATGAGAAGTTTGCCAGTCCGGGGCCGAAGACGCCCATGGCAGACACGTTCAACTTTCGGCGTGACGAGCACGCGGGTCCGATGGAGCAGAAACAATCGTTTTACGAGCTGTTGCACGTGGCGGTACAGGCTCTGCCGCGGTGTCTGTCCGCCGACATGCCATTCAACTCGCTCGTCAACCTTTTGTGCACCGGGACGGCACATGTGCAGTCGAACATTGCCGAGTCGTCGGCACACTCGCTCAAGGCGATTGCACGACAGTCACACGCGCAGCAGGTGACGATGGGGTTCTCGCGCTTCATTTTCAACTTTGACGACCGGTACACGACCATGTCAGACGGGGGGATGTTGGGTCCCGATCACATTGAGAACACGTTGCGACTTTACGTGGAATTGCTGCAGATCTGGATCGAGGAGATCCGACGCAAGACCGAGGAGCTGTCAACGGCGGAGGCGGAGGAGGGCAACAACGCCTCGGACCAACGGGGGCTGAAACTGGATCTGTCAAGCATATGGGCGGAAGTGGACCAGGTGGAAGCTCACGGGCTATTTTTTCTGTGCTCGCAGTCACGGCGAGTGCGGCACTTTGCCATTACCGTGTTGCGGCTGATCACCGAGTTTGACGCGGCACTGGGCAAAGCGCAAACAGGCAAGATGGCTGAGAAAGACGAGACGGATGTGGGAGGCGGCGAGACGGAGGAGACGGATGGACTGCGGGTGATTGAAGTTCTGGAGAGAGAGTCAGCAACGATTATGGACTTCAACGATGAATACCTGACAGTGGCCGAGCGCAGCCGACTGCAACGAGGACTACGAGGAGGCGACCAGGGAGCCGTGCTGGAGTTGTGCACGAGCGACCTATCGTACGATGCAACGCTGTGGTTCAAGGTGTTTCCGAACCTTATTCGGGTGATCAACGCGCGTTGTGTATTCGCGGTGATGATTGGCCGTGATCTGATCTGCAGCCGGATCCTGCAAATGTACAAGGCCATTACGATTATCTCGGAGCCAGCACGGGGTCCATTCTACGGAGCTGACCCGGTGAGCGCGCGGTTCCTGGCCCAGACACCGACAACACAGCCGGAGCTGCTGGTGGAACAGTGGCGGCTGTACTTGGTTTTTGCCTGCACGACACTGGCGGACGGAACGGGGGTTCCGGCACCGACCGGCAACACCAACGGAAATAGCAATGGCAACGGCAACGGAACGAGTGGAGCTGGACAGCACGGGCGACGGGGATCCAAAGGCACGGGACCGGGGACGGTAGTGGACCGTATTGTGACGGCACGAACACTATTCAAGTATCTCAACCCACTGCTGTCGGCAGCATCGACGTCTGTTCGGGAGGCCGTGGTAGCGGGGATGGGGTCGATCAACCGACACATTTACCGGACGCTATTGGAAGAGCTACAAGGCCATGTGTCGCGATGCAACGACGAGGCGCGGGCGCGAATCCACCAACGAACGAATAGCAGTCCACGTCGCAACCGAAAGATGGACCTGCTGCGTACGGAGATCACGCATGTGTATCGGCTGACGGCACATTTTCTGCGAGAAGCGGAGGTATACAGCGATGAGTGGATCATGGGCAACTTGGTGACGTATGCGCGTGACATTAAGCTGTTCCTGATGGATGGCGAGGTGCAGCTGGATATGGAGTTCCAACGGCTGCGACGGCACTACTGCGGGTTGATGGAGGAGCTGTACGCCGGGATTGGACGAACACGAGACCCGTCGCGGTGGATGACGTTTGAGGCACGCAAGTCTGCATTTACACTGATGGAGGATTGGTGTGGATTTCTACCGGGCGGCCGGGACGATCGAGGACGGCTGTCGGTGGGAGGGAACGGAAACGGAGCCGAAGGGGGCGGAAGAGGGGCAGAGGGCGAACGGGGCACGTTGACGGCAGCGATGGAGATTGAGAAGCGACACCTGCGGACGGCGGCGCTGAGTGCAATGGCATCTCTATGCGGTGGACCGATTGGGGTGACGACGGAGAGCGGCGTTTCGTTGCAGTTCGATGTGCGGCGGATGTTTGCGTGGATCGAAGGGATCTTCACGTCGGGCAACGACCGGATGCGGATGATCGGACGACAGGCGCTCAGCAATATGATTGTGCACAACCGGGAGCATTCGTTTCTGCTGGACCACAGCATCAGCCGGTGCTATGCGACGGAGCTGGCGCGGGTGCTGGAGAGCTATTTCGATGTGGTGACGCAAGTTTTGCTGGACCACGCAGATTACCCGACGCCGATCTGGCGGTTGCTGGGGCTGTGTCTATTCACGCTCGGTAACGAGCAGGCGGAAGTACGGTCGCGGTCACTGCGGATGCTGCGGGGGATCGAAGGCGGAAACAGCGGCAGCGGCGGCGACGGGACGAGCAAAATGCACGACTTTGACATCAGCGTGGCAGACAAGACCAAGGCCGTGTACAAGCTGGCGCAGTACAAGATCTCCGAGCGGCTGTCGAAACAGCACACGGAGCTGGCATTCCACGTGTTCTCGGAATTCACGCTGTACTTTAAGGACCTGCAGCCAGCAGCCCAGCGCAACGCCATTGCCGTGCTGTTGCCGTGGGTGCAGTCGGTGGAGCTCAAGGTGGAAGCAGCAGGCGGTGGGCCGACAGCGGAGTCATATGTGCTACTCGCGAACCTGCTCGAGATTACGATCCGGTCCAGCGGTGCGCTGCACAACGAGGTGCAGGCGCTGTGGCAAGCATTGGCGACGGGGCCTCATCCGGGCAACGTGCGGCTGATTCTCGATTTCATCATGGCGCTGTGTCTAGAGCGACGAGAGCAGAACTTTGTGGAGTATGCAAAGCAGATTGTCGTGTTTCTGGCAAGCACTAGCAGTGCACCGGGACAGAAAGTTGTGGATTTTCTGTTGATGCAAATCACGCCCAAAGCGATGGTGCCGAACGAGAAGCGAGAGACAGTAGGGCCTGGGATGTCCGGGATGGTCGGGATGGCCGGAATGACGAAGACGGGAGCAGGAACGGAGACCTTTCCTTACTGCGCAGACCTGAACGAGGCGTTGCCAGTGGGCACGAAACAGGCAGGATTTTCGCTGGGCCAGCTGTCTTTGATTTTGCTGGTGGACCTAATGGTGTCACCGGTGCATCTGACGGCCGAGCAGGTGCCGGTTTTGCTGCAGGTGCTGACGGTGTTGTGGGACCACTATACGCCGTTGGTGCAGGAGCAGGCCCGGGAGATGTTGGTGCATCTGGTGCACGAGCTGGTGATTGCGGGTGGTGACGAGAGAGGAGCATCGGCGGGTGACACGCGCGTCTTTGAGGATCTGGTGGAGCGAATCCGACAACACGACAAGACGGTGGTGTGGGCGTACGAAGACAGCAATGGCAAAGCGGACGAGCCGGACAGCAAAGTAGTGCCACCGGGGATGGAACTGCTGACGGCGACGATGGTGCGGGCATTTGAGACGACGTTTCCGGGCATCAAAGAGCAGTGGGGACGACTTTCACTGACATGGGCGACGTCGTGTCCGGTGCGGCATCTTGCGTGCCGGTCATTTCAGATTTTCCGGTGTGTGTTGACATCGCTGGACCAATATATGTTGGCCGAGATGCTGGCACGACTGTCGAATACGATTGCGGACGAGGACAGCGAAATCCGGACATTTTCCATGGAAATCCTGACGACGCTCAAAACGCTGATTGTTAAACTGGAACCCGAGCGGTTGTTGGCTTTTCCACAGCTCTTCTGGACTATGTGTGCCTGTCTAGAGAGCATCAACGAACGCGAGTTTCTCGAGGCCGTCGAGATGCTGAACGGTTTCCTCGACAAGTTGGACTGGTCTGATCCGGTGGTACGGCAGCGTTTCCGCGACGGTCAGCCGGCCAAGTGGGATTCAACGGGATTCGACGGCCTGCAGCCGCTGCTGTTCAAGGGCTTACGGTCATCGTTGTGTCTGGATGCGACGCTGCGAACACTCGACAAGCTGGTACGACTGCCGAGCGACGAGCTGGTTGGTTACGACGACCGACTATTTCTGACGCTGGTGGCACATCTGCCCGAATTTTTACGCTGCATGGAAACGACGGATGGCGCCGAAAAGACTGGAAAGACGGGCAAAGCAGACAAATCCGACAACCCGCACAAGTTGGCAGCGCAGACACTTTGCTCGCTTGCCTTGGCCCAAGGCTTTGCCTCTCTCGCCCGCGTTCTCGACAACTGGATTTCTGGCAGTTTTGGCGCCGATGCCACTGCTTTCGTCGAGCAGATTCTCGCTGCCCTCCAAGAACACGACTTTCTGCCCCGGCACGACTTCCAGATGCTCGTCATGCTCATGGGTCTTCTGACCAACAGCCTCGCCTGGGTTCGTCTCCAGACGATGCGGCTACTCTGCATTGTCATTCCCCGCATCGATATGCGCCAGCCCGAGATCGCCGGCTGCGGTTCCGACTTGCTGTCGCCTCTGTTGCGACTCCTGCCTACGTCTTTTTGCATGGACGCCCTGCATGTTCTGGATAAGATCCTCATTCTGTCTGGCTCTGCCATGGACGCCCACCACATCCGCATGAGTATGACGCGATCCACGACCGATGTCCGCAAGGAATACGACCGCACGCAGAGCCTCTTTGGCATTCCCGAAGACTCGGGTTGGGCCATTCCCATGCCGGCGAAGAAAACCGATGCGACGCGTGCCAACATCCGCCGTGTCTTTTACACGTGTCTGAGTGCAGAGGGCGCAGAGGGCGACGTGGCTCCCGAAGCCACGCCTACACCGGAAGTCGAGTTTCACAACGAGGAGTTCCCCTATGGAACCTTTGTGCCACCAGCCATGGAACGCACCGATACCATGTTGTCGGACGGAGCAGCTGGAGCGGGCGTCGGTGTGGGCGGCGGCATTGGCAACGACCTGGTCACCAAGCTCGACAGTCTACACGACTTTTTCGACGACGATCTCGGTCTCGGCGGTGGTCTCGGCGGCGGTCCCGGAGGTCACGTGGTCCACGATATGCACGATATGCATATGCACGGCCTACACACGCCGCACGACGGTGGCGATGGTGACGGCGACGGCGACGGTAGCGGTCTCGGACCTGCCGCCTCGCGAGCCCAGCTCTACGATGAGATTGCGCCGCTGCTGCACCAGGCGTCGAACCCGGCCACGGGCCTGCACAATGCCTTTGCCGACCGGCCTCCCGGGTCACGTGACGGACAAGGACCGGCGTACTACTCGAACAATAATACAATGAACCCGGGCGCCTTCAACTTTGGTCTGTCGACGGGATCCGGTCCGGGGCCGAGTCCGGGACCGAGTCCTGGTGTAGGGGTGGCTGGAGGATTGCGTCCGGCCTTGCATACACGATCGATCACGTCGCCGTCGGCGCCGGCAGCCGTTGCGTCGGTGGCGGCGTCGTCGCTGTATCTACGGGACTTTGCCTCGAGCGACGACGACGATGACGAGGGGGAGGCCGATGATGTTGTTTTTTCAGACAATGACGACGAGCGGATAGCAACGGGCGGGCTAGGAGGCAGTATCAGCGGGAGTGGGAGTGGGAGTGGGAGTGGTATTGCTGCCAGTATCGGCAGTGCGTTGACGACGATTCCGACGAGCAGCAGCAGTCAAAGTCTGGGCAACCACAGCATCAGCAACCACAGTGTGAGCAATCACAGCGAAAGTTTCTTTTACGAAAACATGATTCGTCCACTGGCCCAGAGCACACGGTCGCGCATGCGTCGGCTGACGTCGAGTCGGTCGCGGGACGACAAGAACGAGCGGAGTGAAAGGAGTGAGAGGAACGATCTCGGAGGCGGGCCAGGGCCGGGATTGGGGCCGGGCGGACTCTCGACTGCCGGTAGTAGTGCTGGTTCTATTGTTGGCACGCCCGGGACGCCCGGCAAGCCAGTGTCGCCGTTGGTGCCGAAAGTACCGACGACGTATCTGAAGGAGAAGTGAAAAGTGATGTGTGGATGTGTGGATGTGTTTGATTTAATGTGGTTGTGATGATGACGAATTTCATGGATTTCATGCCATTTGTTGTTTTCTTGTTAATATGTCCTACTGAAAAGGCGTTGGTGTTTGCATGGCCAAGGCCGACACGATTCATAGTGTTTAGTTATGTCTGGTAATGATCCATGTTGTCTACTGTCTGCTGTCTGTCTGCGTCTGTCATTTTTTGTCCACTGTTTTCTGTCATCTGTCATCTGTCGTCTGCCTTTTGTCTCCCGCGTCTATTTCCCCAAACTCATCACAATCTCCAGCTGTGCCTCAACACTCGATCCAGGTGTCGCCCAAGGCCGTAACCGTCGAGCCACGCGTCGCTGCAGTCGTCGAACATCAATGCCTGTCGTCGTCACGCCGGCAGTTTCTGCCACTGCCAACACCACCAGACATGCCGTGCATCCCTGACAGAGCGACCACAGATAGGATGTGCGCCAGCGCATCAGGGGCAGGGCATGGCAGAGATAGGCGACGCTGGCATCAACACAGACGACAGCCTTGTCGAGGATGGCCGGAGAGACGGTGGAGACGGCCGAGACAGCCGGGTCGACGGGTTCGTGGTCGATGCCGGCACGGTCATCCTTGTGTCGCTGCTGCTGCGCCACACCCAACACAAACGGGCGGTGGATCAGGTGGCGAGCCTCGTAGTAGCGAACGCGCAGGACGCTGGCGCGCATGTCGAGGGGGCCAGGCAGGGGCAGCGATGGCGCGAGGTGGTCGAGGGGTGGCAGGGCAGAATGGGAAAAATCGTCGTCGTCTTCGTCGCCTTTATGGATCGTCTTGTCTTCGTCCATTTTTTCACACACTCGGTCTATTTCCTCCTCATCCTCGTCATCTTCGTCTTCTCCCTCCTCTTCCTCCAGTGGCGGCCGCAGATTGTTCGGTATGCTCTCGTGCCAGACTTCGAGCTGTCGGTTCAGTTCGATGCTGATCGGCAACATCCGGTTCAGATCTGTCAGGCCGCTTCCGCGCCGCTTGCTGTCCGCCGCATACAGCAAGTTGTGGATGCGGTTCAGCAGCCGCCGCACCGATGTCTCGGCCACAAAGGCAATCATCACGTCATTCTCGCCCACATCGAGACAGTTGGCCAGAGCCATGCAGTCGGCCATGGGTTCGACGCCGCTGCGCGGCACATCAAACTCTGCGGCGCGGTCACTAACAGGTCAGAAATCAGATAACAACAGAAAGTGCCGACATATAAGGGAAAAGGGAAACCCACCTCTCCATCATGAAACAAACCCAGAAAGCCCGCACTAGTTTCTCGTCTTCTTTCGGAAGAGACGTATCGCGTCGAAGTCTGTCCGTCAGCAGAAGAAAAAAAAAAAGAAAATCAGTCTTTCTGTTTAAAACGCACTCTTCAAACAGGACCAGAAGAAGCCGCCCCGCTATATGCACCATACGTGCGCTGTGCAGCGGCCGCGCCATATGTGCAAAGTATGCAGCCGCCAGCAACAGGCCCTGACATGTCTGCAGCCGCTGCTCGCGTGTCCCAAAGGCCCAGAGAGCCTGGCGGGCCAGTGTCCGCAGCGCCGACCCCATGAGGGCCTGTGCCGCCCGCAGACGTTCTTCCTGGAATGGTTCGTCGGTCGGCAGGGCCAGACAGCCGAGGGCCCAGACGCAGCAGCAGAGGGCGACGTCGAGGCGGTCATCGAAGCCTAGATCGAGATTGAGAGCACCGGCAGCATCCCGGGCCTGCGCGGTCCATTGATGCAGCTGGGAGCGGCCAAAGAGTGGCAGGGCCGGATGGACGAGGCGGAAATAGCTCTCGGCCAGCGGGTCGTGGCCGGCGGGCATGGAGAGCAAGGAGAGGAGGGCGGCGGCGTCGGCGTCGGCAGCACGATGACGACGGCCAGCAGTGATTTCAAAGTCGGGCGGCAGAGACCAGGCCTTTTCGAGATCTTCAAAATAGGTTCGACAGTACTTGCTGGTGGCGAGGCTGGTGAAGCCGCCGTACTGGAGAGCGTTGCGGGCGACGGGCAGGGCAAGCAAGGCATTGGCGGAGGCCGTGTGGCCGAGCGGGATAAGGAACTGTTCCTGCTGGTCGGGAGGAGCAGGAGCGTGAACAGGGAGCGTGTGAATCGGGAGGGGAGATGGTTTGCGGGACACAGACGCAGATGCAGACGCAGACGCGGACGCGGACGTGGACTCGGGCAGAGTTTGAGATTGAGATGGAGGTTGAGCAGCCACGAGGACGTCGCCTAGGCGCTGGTTCTGCTCTTCGAGGAGGGCCTCGATGCGGCCGAGACGATCGGAAAGGGCCTCACTGATGTTGATACTAATAGAGCCCGAGGGGGAGCCGACAGTCTCGGTGGGCAGTTCTTGATAGTGGCAGTCGGCATTGAACTCCCGGCAGGTCGAGCAGGGCTTCTCGCCGTCGCAGCGTCGTTTACGGCGGCGGCAAAAGTCGCAGGCCACGGCAGCACCTAAGACTCGTCAGCAGTTCAACAGGCAAAACAGACAAACAAAATCAAATAATACCCTGTCCAGAGGGAGAACACACGTTTTCTAGTATACATGGCACGTAATATAGCGGCTGGGGCGCTTTGCCGCAGACGGATCCTCTGCAGACTCACCGGTCTCGAGACAGGAGGAAGATGATGAAGATGAAACTGATGACGAAGAGAGCACGTCGATCTGAGAGACTGTGGGTTGTAGACGGGGGACTGTGGGCATCGTCCACTAGACATCCTGGCAGGCGGGATATATATATGTGTATATATATATATATACGAGATGCGCAGGCATACAGATCCAAGATACCTATATAGATGTACAAGAAGCCGTCCCAGACACCAGGCAGCCGGCAGAAGGGGAGGATCTCACCTCGCAGGCTCCTTCTGCCACGCAGAAAGGGCCATGTAGAGTCACGTGCCGGCCCCCAAGGAGGACTGTCATCGACCGTTTTTTTTGTTACGTATCTTTTTTTTTCCATTTTTTATTTTTATGGATTGGGTGGTCTGGCCGACCAGACGCAGGACTCGTCTCCCCGACACCGACCCGTTCACCATGGCACTCTGCATTCCTCAGTGGAACGTGGGGGGACGGGAGGGAAGCGAGAGCCAAGACTCGAGGCCCAAGACCCGAGAATCAAGAACAATTCAGGTATTCAGTCTTCATTCTCGCTTTCGTGGACTCTCGTCTTCGGCTTATCCGAGCTCGTCCCATCCCCGTGACGCCGACGGCCCGTGGGTTACGGTGCACGGTTGAACGGGTTATCCGCGGAGCAGCTCAGCTGAAGTCTCCAGACATTTGTGGAGGCGAGTTGTGAACCCGAAATCGTCCAAACTCTTTTGTCAGCAGACGCATTCAGAACTCAGCCGCGCAAACTGATCGCACCTTCCGTTTTACTACTTTTACTATTCCTCCTCCTCTTCTCTCTTGCTTCCCTCCGCTCCTTCCGTCTCCGCTCTTTCCGGCCCGACCACGTCCCGCTTTCCTTGCCACACTGCAAGCGCCGGCAGTCCGACGTGCCTGCCTGCTTTGGCGCACATTGCCACTACTCGCTTCCTTCCCCCCACTTCTACCACGTTTGCCGACAGCGTGGCGCAGTTCTGAATAATCCAAATAGTCGGCTCTATTTCATATTACAGTATCTTCTTCAACGCCACCACGACCAGCGTGGCCAAGCAATCTTCGGCCTGCACGGATGTTGCCGGTCGATCCGCGGGAGGATGCCAATGAGTGGAAAAATGCCATACGGTAACAGGAATCCCCCAGAATCAAATAACATCATCTAGACGTCACTGCCAGCTGCCAATGGACAATTGCCAACCTGTCATTTCTGTCATTCTGCCATTCGATCTTTCAGTTCTTAAATTGGACGATCGTTCTATGTCCTGTATTCTGTAATCTGTGCTCCTCTACACGCCATTGGGCTCTGACCCTCTTCCATGCTATACTCCGTAGTCTGCAAGATAGCAAGACACTTATAGGACTACGATCATCCAAAGGGGAAAAAGTACCTTACGTGGTCAGGAACTTACTGTATCGGCTGCCCGCCCCTGAATGGCTAGAAATTAGCCGCTGTTACACCTGCAGACGTCAGAAGGATTCAGTGGACTTGCTGCTCCTCCTGCGTAATCGGCACGAGATCCCTTCTCGCGAATCACTCGTCGCCCTACAATGCTCCCCCCCTCGGCCGCGCCTACGTTCCATTGTGGCTCGTATAGCTTTGCTTAGGTCAGCTTAGTACTACACTTGTACACCGAACCTGTCGCACGACTTTCTTCTCGAATGCGACCACACCATACTGCTGTCTCAAGCTTGCACTTGCCACAGGCCCGGCACAATTCCCACCCGACGGACCTCGCAACCTCGCAAACTCGCAAACTTCAAACTCCAAACTTCAAACTCCAACCTCGCAACTCGCAACTTTTGCCTCCCATCAGAGGCTAGAAGCAACGTGGCCACTGGCCAACAACAGCCACCAATCATGCACCAACCAAAACGGCTTTTCCCGGCGCGAACGTCATCCACTCGGATTCTTCTGGTCACGTGATGGTATCGCCAAATTTCCAAGCCACTAGTTTGGCCAACTTTGCGTCCTGACTCTTCGTTTCCCGATATTCATATCCTCTTTGCCGGCCGTATTGATCTGCTTCTGTCTCCTCGAGCAAGCCCTCAAGACCCCGAGACCCCGAGACCATGACGTCCAATAGAGAGAGAGAGGTTTTGGCCGAGGATCACTTCAGCGATATCGAGAAGCACGCCGCTCTCGCATCCGAGCGTCCGATGCCGCAAAGCGGTAAATTCGGTTTTCGTCAGCAAGGTCCCCGTCCTGCAAATTTCGGCGGCTGGCTCTCGGTCAAGGACGGCGAGGTCTACAACCCCAGCCAGGAACACAGCGCAACATGGTACCAGTGGCTGCTCGATGCCGGCGTCGAAGAGAATGGCGTCAAACCTGTGCCCTTGGAAAAGCGCACAAATAACAAGCACTGGTCCTTGTTCACCATCTTCTTCACCAGCATGCTCTCCCTTCTGCCGTGAGTCATTTCCCCCTCCTCCCTCCCCGTGAACACATCTGACAAATCAGTCTCCCAACAGGTATGCTGGCCACGCTCGCCTTTGGCCTCAGCCTTCGAGATGCCTCCCTCATCATCCTCTTCTTCGGCCTCTTGACCTGCATCCCGCCGGCTTTCCTGGGCATCGGTGGCACACAAACCGGCATGCGTCAACAGATCCAGGCTCGGTACTCGTTCGGGTATGGCGACTCCTCTCTCCCTTGGTCGGCGGTGCACTGACAACAGACTTGACAGACTGTACTTTGCTGTGATCCCTCTGCTGCTGAATGCGGCCACTGTTACCGGCTTCGTGCTCGTTTCCGCCGTCGTTGGCGGCCAGACCATCTCGGCCCTCAACCCCGACCACGTGAGCGTCAAGATCGGTATCGTCATCATCTGCATCGTAAGCTTCTGCGCATCGTTCCTCGGATACCGTGCCCTGCACTGGCTCGAGACCTGGTCCTGGATCCCCAACCTCATTTCGCTGCTCGTCACCGTCGGCTGTGGCGGCAAGTATTTGCATCTGCAGACCGAGACTGCTCCTGCCACCGCGAACCAGGTCTTGTCGTATGCAAGTATCATTGCCGGATACTTCATCACCTTCAGCGGCACCTCCTCTGACTACTCCACGTACCACAACCCGAATGTGTCAAAGTAAGTCGTCAAGAGTCTGTGTCTCTGTGTCTGTGTCTCTGTGTGCTGACGTCTGGGCCAGGGTCAAGATCTTCCTTTATATGTATGCCGGAATCCTTCTTCCGTCTGTGCCACTTCTCATCCTGGGTGCCGCCATTGGTGGTGCTGTCCCCAATGTGGAGTCGTGGAACGCAGCATATGCCGTGTCCGGCATCGGCGGCGTCGTATATGAAATGCTGACTCCTGCACACGGTTTCGGTAAATTCATTGTCGTTCTGCTGGCCCTCAGCGGCATCGGCAACATTGCCATATCGTCGTACTCGGTAGCGCTCAACATCCAGATGCTGCTGCCGTTCTTTGCCCGAATCCACCGCTTCTTCTTCATTATCATCACCATCGTGATCGTCATTCCCTTTGCCATCAAGGCGGCCGAGAAGTGGGAGGAGAGCCTGGAAAACTTCCTGGCTATCATTGGCTACTGGGCCGGTTGCTTTGCCGCTGTGCTGATCGATGAGCTGGTCATTGTCCGTCGGATGAATTATTCCTCCTATGATCAAGCCATCTGGAACGTGGGGAACAAGCTACCCACTGGCATTCCTGCCGTTGTTGCGTCCCTTCTCTCCTTCGGCCTGATCGTTCCGGGCATGGATGAAGCCTGGTATACCGGCCCGATTGCCAAGAAGACCGGAGACATTGGGTTTGAGATGGCCTTTGCCGTCACAGCCCTCTTTTATCTCCCGCTTCGATGGGCTGAGATTAAATGGCGAGGACATCTCTGATCTCTTGCGATGGATGACACGCATTCAACAAGGCGGTAAATTTTCAACAGAGCTGAGTGGTGTGCAGTGGTGGAAAATGGAATGAAAGAAAACAAAAGTTCGGATGACTTCCGAACAAGATTGCTGGGGCCACTCGGAATAGGTCATGAATTTGTATGGAATTCTTTAGTTGATGTGGCATTGATCAATGCTTGAATCGGCCACACAATATGACATCTTCACCAAGCTGATGCCACTTGGTGTCTGTGAGACGGGCAGCTGGTGTTGGCTGATTGTCAGCACCCTGGATGCGATTCGGGGACACCACAACGCCTCCTCGGCCCAGCCATGTCGGGGCAATGGTGACAATGACCGAGTCCACCAGGGGATTATTGGCAGGTTCCAAGAGTGAGTTGATAATGTCACCGCCGCCCTCAACCATGATACTGTGCAGGCCAAGATTGGTCACGCTGCTCAAAACATCCTCCCAGCGAAAACGGCCCGAGTCAGGCGCCGTGTCCAGGATGATGTACCGGCCGCCGTGGCTCTCGAGCAGCTGCTGTTTTGCGGCGTCCGGCTGGCGCACAGCTGTCACCACATAGGGGGCCAGGCCCTGGTGGCGGCGGGCCGTGGCCAGGACACGACTGTCATGTGAGAGGGGCCAGCGGTCATGCGGGTCAATGACAATGGGCCGTGGTTGATGACCGGTCTCGGCAATGCGGCAGTTGAGCCCCGGGTCGTCGGCCACAGCAGTTCCCACGCCGACGCAGATGGCATCATGGCGACTGCGCAGATAGTGCGTCATTGCCTTGGACTGAGGGCCCGAGAGAGCCGTACGTACGCCCGGAGCCAGAGACAAGGCAGAATCGAGTGAGGTGGCAAATGTGAGGGTGACGAAAGGGCGTAGAAGCCGTTGAAGCCGTTGAGGCTGAGCCGACTGCCTGGGGGGCAGGTATGACTCTAGTCGGGCCGCATCGTCCTCTGGGAAAAAGAGTGTCTCGGCCATGGCGGAGAAAAGACAGGCTTGCCTGGTAGCGAGGCAGGCTTTGGAAATGAAAATGGACAGATGCAAGGTTTGTAGTCTTTTAGAGTCGTAAGGTGTCGAGAAAGAAATTGTGGTCCACCCAAGAGGGTCCGCTGTATAAAAGAGCGAAAGCGAAGAGGCAAAGAGGGAAACGGCGGAGGGCAGAAGGCGCCCACGTCATCGCCCGCGAACCAGATCGGGAGAGGAAGAGAAAGAAGGCGATGCACTGCGGAGAAAGAGCGATTGGGCAAAGTTCATGGGCGGAAAGTACGCATTAATATTCTTAGCTGAGGAAGGTCTGCAGAGGAATCTGAATTGCCTGCCGGGAAAGTGCGCTAGCAAAATAAGCGTCATACTATCACCGCTCCACAGACACCTGATAGGCTCAGTAGCAGCCAACGGGTGCGCCCTGCTGTACGAGTAGACCTGGTCGGCTGGGTCGGCTGCTGGCGGGTATTGGGTGGTTTGTGCGGGTATCGTACGGAGTTTTACTGGCGCGGTCCCGGAAAAATACCGACCGCTTTACGAACGGGTATGTACATATGCGTATATACCGAATGTACGTAAGCAAACATCACATACATGCATTAGTCTTTCAATCCGTGCTCCCTCCGTAACCGCCAAGGAGGGCTCGTGGCCATAGCACAGCTGCGGATGCCAACCGCTTGCCAATACCCACCATCAACTCTTGGCTGCAACCCAAGACGCACGGGATGGTCTCGCCCATATCTCGATTCGTGTAGTTGGTGCTGACAAAAAGCCAACGACGCGCAATGTGGCGCAGACAGGGCACGTGAAAGGTCGTTCTAACTGTTAGCACGAAGGAAAGACGGAAGGAGCGTCACGGAACGTCAGGCTGCTGAGACGCAGGCAGTTTGGAAAACGACCGATCGGCATGCGTGGCCGTCAGGCAGGAGCAGGAAGGCGCTTGTTGGCTGCGTGTGTACTCCGTATACGAATAAGAATATTAATATCGAACACTTCCCAGGCGCAGCTTCCCGTATTTTTTTTATTTTTATTTTTGTTGCCCCTTCCCTCTCTTTTCCTCGTTTCTTTCCCCCCAACCCTCGACGCCAAGCCCTGCCGATTAGTACGAGTAAGATACGAGTTACTATATACGGAGTACTGCGACATACCCTGTAATTCCCTGCGCCCAGCTTGCCCTGTCGCCTGCAACTCAGGGCTCATTTTAGTGTATTTTGGGGGCAAAAGAACGAGAAACTCGTATCGCCCTCTTGCACTTAATTTGCCTGCGGACCAGCCATTTCTTCTTTTTCTTGGTCCTCTTTTTCTTTCCCCTCTCGACCAACGTTTTATCCGCATTTTCTTCCGTCGCAATTCGCAAAACCAGACATTTGCGCATCGCATCTTCGCCGTTCTCTCCGACGCCCCGACGCTCCGACGCCCCGACGCCGTTCCTCTCCGACGCTTCTCTCCTTGAAGCGCCTTTGAATTCTCTATTCCCTTTTCGCCACAATGGCCGACAAACCCCCTGCATATCCTGGCGCGCCGCCTGCAGCCTACCAGCAAGGCCCTGGAGGCCCCAGCGGCCCTTATCAGCAGCCGCCGCCGGGCGCTTACCAGCAAGGCCCCCCAATGGGCTATTATCAGCAGCCGCAGCAGCCGTACGGCGGACCGCAACAGTTTGGCCAGCCCCCCGCCGGCTATTACCAGCAGGGCGGATACTACCAGCAGCCGCAGCAGCAACAGCAGAGCCGCGGCGGCGGCGACGGTTGTCTGACGGCCCTGCTGGGTGCGCTGGCATGCTGCTGCTGTCTCGATTGCCTGTTCTAGACGTTCTAGACAGACACAACATCCACACCCACAGTCGCCCACTTGCTTGTTGCTCATCCTAATACTGCATTTTTGTACTTTTTTTGTTTCTCCGGGTTGTTACGAGAATGGATTCGGTCTTTCATTTCTTGCTTGCGGACTATGTGGGCATCATGTTGCATGGATTTCCGGTGGACAGGAGAGACGACACGGTCTCGATATCTTTCTTTTGTACGAGTAGTTGCGCCGGGTTGTCTCATAGATGGAACCGATTTCTCGACGGGCATGTCCCCAGGAAAAGAAAACTGCACATGTGGCAATCTCCCCTGTCAGACCGTTGTATACAACCGATCAAAGTGTGCGGCCGTCTCCGCGACACAGTCGTACGAGTAGATCATCTTTTGCACATCCGGCGACGCCCACTTATCCGGGACTGCCTTCTTGTTGTCGGCCCGATGGGCAGCAAACTGGCGGTCGCGCTCCTCGCGTGCAGCGCCCTCGCCCAGGTGTAGCACACGGCCTGCGTGGTGCGCCATGTCCACGAGCAGCGTTGTGCGCTCCTTGCGCAGCAGCTCGTACGTCTTGAGGCAGCGATGGAGGTGGGCGCTGTCTGTGTGGTCGCCGGCCCGGGCCAGCACCTCGGCCAGCACGGCGCCGTCCTCGATGGCCATGGCGGCGCCCTGGCTCAGGTGCGGCAGCGTCGGGTGACAGGCATCGCCCAGCAGAGCGACAGAGCCGTGCACCCACGTGGGCAGTTCCTGATGCTGGCGCAGACGCCACTCGCAGACCTCGCGGGCGGGCACGAGGTTCAGCATGCGCTGCACGAGCGGACAGAAGTCGGCAAAGACGCGCAGCATCTCCTCCTTGGACCCGCGGGTCGTGTACGTGGCTGACGGCGCCGCGGCAAAGTGCACGTCCGGCTGGGCGCTCGACAGGTTGTAGATCTGCTTGCCGGCCACCGGATAGGCGATGATGTGGCGGCGCTCGCCGATCCAGCGCACGGCGAGGTTGCTATCGAGCAGTGCCCGCATCTCGGCGTCATCCTGCATCTGCTCGCGCGTCAGCATGATGCGGTACGACGCCTGGCCCGTGTCGGTCTCGGCGGCCGTGAGGCCCAGAGTGTCCAGCAGCGCACCGCGCGTCGCCGACTTGATCCCGTCGGCGCCCAGCAGGACGTCTACGGTGGACGTGACGACCGTCTCGCTGCCGCGAGCCTGCAGGCGGATGACGGGCCGCGGCGCAAACTGGTCGACGCCGACGAGGGCGGTGGAAAAGTGGAAATGCACGGCGGACTCGGCCTGGCAGGCCTGGAACATGCCGCCGGCGAGTGAAGAGCGGTGGGCGGTGCAGTGCGGGTGGCCGTAGAGGCTGCCGATCTGGCTCATGTCGACGTGGGCGAGCTCGGCGCCGCTGCTGCCTTCTGTGCTTAGTCAGCATGCATAATTCGGGACTTGTCTTCCGTGCTCCGTATACTCCGCACTCGTACGGAGGACGGAGGACGAAAGACTCCGTTCACACAACGGAACCTACGCCGGATGCTTGTCTCCTGCACAATGGTAGCCTCGCGATGAATGCGATCCCAGCAGCCCAGACGGTCCAGGATGCGAATCATATTGGGGGCCATCTGGATGCCGGCACCGACGAAGCCCAGATTGGGGGCGGCTTCATAGACATCAATGTGCTTAAAGCCTTTCTTGGCCAGGGACAAGGCGCAGCCAAGGCCGCCCATGCCGGCACCAATGATGGCAATGCGAAGATCGTAGCAGGCCATGGAGAGATAGAATGGATGAAGCCAGAGAAGACTACGTGCGATAGTCGGGGAAGTCGGCATCTATACTACGGGAAATTCACGCACGTTTGCACAGCATACACAGTAGACGATCCAGGAAGGGAAGGTGTTCGGTGGCATTACGAGTACGGAGTAATCCATACTCCGCACTCCATAGTCTCCGTTCGCCGTGTCCTCGACATGTATCCGGCATCCTGCGGGGCCCTCCTTTGAATATGAGCCATCAACGGCTGCTTGTTCCCGGCGGCAGAATGGTTCCGTGGTACTTATATAGTATACTAATACGTGCGGCGTATTAGTGACCAACACTAATTATACAGGGTCCCTGTAGGTCACTTGTGCAGGCCCACATGGACATGAGACCTGCATCACGATAATGGCAATAGTCTCAATGGCATTCATTATACTCTCATTCTCTTCATTATATAATAGTAGCAGTAGAGTATTCAATACCCTGTAATACGAAGTTCTCCGTATCTTCCCTGTACCCGTATCGTATTGTAGAATGCATGTCACCAGTATGCGCGACGTTTCACCTATTGTGCCGACCGCCCCTTTCGTTGGGTGGCATTCGGTTGTTGGGGGTCACGTCTGGCGCCCCAAGACCCTGATCAGGCTATCTGAGTCCTGCGACAGGGGATAGCAGCTGGAACGGCCCCTCTTTTCGTGGAAAGCCATATAGTTTTATGGGCCCACGACGTCATGCCCCTGTGCAGCCAATGACAGGACGTACTGGACAACATTTACGCCGCAGAGGTGGTTTCCTGTTTCAGCTACGATCCGTCGACAGCGAACGAAATGGAAAAAAAAAAGGGACTACTCCGTACTATTAAAATAAAAAAGAGAATAAACCTGGCCGGGGGATGGAGACTGCCCATGCAAATCCTGGCAACGGGGCATCACACACAGGCGCGGCTCAGCCAAGCTGGGTGCAAGAAGCAAAGAAGCAAAGAAGCGCTTCTTTGACGTCGTTGGCGCCCTCATCTCGATCCTTGCAAAGCTGTCTTTATCTCTCGGCCGACTTTTCGCTTTTCGGACCACTTTGATCCTTTTGTTTGTTTCTCTGTTCTTTTTTTTATCGTTCCCTTTCTCTTCTTTTTATCGTTCCCTCTTCCCTTTTCCCTTTCTCTTCCTTCTCTTGGCTCCGTCTTTGCAATGATACCCTTTGTCTGAGCACGAGACCCTCTTGGCAGTCGATTCTCCTAAATTTTCATCATATCTTTCTGCCACCCACCACCTTCACGCAACTTTTTCCCAGAATATCCTTAATTCGGACCAGACTTGTCGATCCTACT
Organism: Dryadomyces quercus-mongolicae; assembly: GCA_002215975.1. Classification (NCBI taxonomy): domain Eukaryota; kingdom Fungi; phylum Ascomycota; class Sordariomycetes; order Ophiostomatales; family Ophiostomataceae; genus Dryadomyces; species Dryadomyces quercus-mongolicae. The sequence goes on along the minus strand of NIPS01000006.1, from coordinate 263,125 downwards.
ACCTCCCATGCCAGGTTTCTGGACACGTTCTTATCCCATCGCTGATTTGCAAGATCCTCGTCGGGTCTCCACCTCTTTTCGTCTCCCATCTACGAATACCCTAAACAAACAACAGTCGACAGCCGCACCTACGGACATCTCTTGACACGAGCACACCTCTCACGAGGGCTGGCTGGAATCAGTCTGTTCTCGTTCTCGTTCTTGCTCTTGCTCTTGCTCATCCTCTTTCTCACCCCCCTAATCACACCGCCATGTCGACCACAACCACCAGCGCGGCTGCGGCCACCTCTACGAGCTCTAGCTCTGCTAACAGCGGCACGGCTCAAGAGGACTCTGGCGTCAGCCTGGTTGCTTTCATCACCGCCCTGTCCGCCTCGCTTGTCATTTTTGGCATCCAGATGGCCTTGTTCCTCCTGCTTCGGAACAAGCTGGCTCGCATCTTCAAGCCCAAAACTTTTCTCGTCCCCGAACGCGAACGCACGGATCCACCTCCCACAACTCCTTGGGGCTTGATGAACGCCCTCTTGCGCTTCAAAGACCGCGAAGTCATCAAGAAGTGTGGCCTGGACGCCTACTTCTTCCTGCGCTACCTGCAGACCTTGCTGCTCATCTTCATCCCCATCGCCATCCTCGTCATCCCCATCCTCGTGCCCCTCAACTTCGTCGGCGGCCTCGGCCGCTCTTTTGGCACAAACGACACCGAAATCGTAGACTCCTCCGTCCCCACCGGTCTCGATACCATTGCCTGGGGAAACGTGAAGGCCGAAAACTACCAGCGCTACTGGGCCCATCTCATTCTCGCCGTCTTCGTCGTCGGCTGGGTTTGCTTTGTCTGCTTCTGCGAGATGCGTGTCTTCATCAAGATCCGCCAGGACTACCTCACCAGCGCCGAGCATCGCATGCGTGCTTCCGCCAACACCGTCATGGTCTCGGGCATCCCCGAGAAGTGGCTCACCGAAGATGCCCTCCGCGGCCTCTTTGATGTCTTCCCCGGCGGTATTAGGAACATTTGGTTGACCCGAGACTACACCAAGTTGCTCGACAAGATCAACGAGCGCGCAAAGATTCACGACATGCTAGAGGCTGCCGAGAGCGAGCTGATCCGCACCGCCAAGAAGAGCCAGCTAAAGATCCGTGCCGCCGAAGAAAAGAAGGCACGTAGGAAGCTCCGGGCCGGGCATGCCACCAAGGCCGAGCGCGAACAGCGCAACCGCGCCGAAGACGAGCGCGCCCAACGAATGGCCGAAGGCGCTGGCGGCATCAGCAGCGGTGGCCAGGAAGTGCCCCAGATCGAGGCGCTGCACGAGGACGATAGCAGCAGCAGCAGCGGTGATAGTATCAAGAAGTCCCAGGCCCATTCTCAGGTGCATCGTCAGGAGTCGGTCCGGAATAAGATTCTCGGCGCTAGCTTTTCCATGATAGGTCACGGCTTCCGTGAGGCCGGTCATGGCATTCGGGATGGCGCCAAGACGCTGCAACACGGCGTGGACAACAAGCTGGAACGGACAAACGGCTTCGAATTCGTTAAGCGCGAAGGTGCCATGAGCCCCGGTCCAGTGCTGCGTCCCAGCACCCGGGAATCCATGCAGCCTCTGTCTGAAGGTCGGGTCTCCGAGATGCAAAGTCCCACCCGCAGCCAGGGCGGCGGCGGCCACCACACCAACCCGTCCAACGTCTCCTCCTTTGTTGGCAGCCAATCCAATGTGCCCGTGGCCTACGGCAACACGACGCGGAAAGTTCAAGACTGGGATGCCGTCGTTGCCACCGAGGACAGCAAGTGGTGGCAATTTTGGAAACCCCCCAGCGGCTCCTACCCATCTCCCATTCCGCAAGGATACGAGGGCGACGAGTTCCCCTTTGAGGGGCAGGACAAGAAGAACGAGTCTTTCTGGGCGAAGATCCGCAGTCAGATGCCCTTTTTCCGTGTCGAAGATTCCGATACGGTCTATCCGCCGACCGTGTCCTCGGAATTCCTGGGCGACGAGAAGGAAGAAGAGCAAGCCGAGTGGCGAAAGTGGGTGAAGGAGTCAGATCGTCCAACGTGTCGTTTGGCCCGCTTTACCTGGACGCCCGAGTGGCTGCCCGGCATACCTCTAGTCAGCAGGAAAACCGACACCATCTACCACTGCCGCAAGGAACTTGCCCGTCTCAATGTGGAGATTGAGGAAGACCAGAAGAACCACAACCACGAACGGTACCCCGTCATGACCTCGGCCTTTATCCAGTTCAACCACCAGGTCGCTGCTCACATGGCCTGTCAGTGTGCTACGCATCATCTGCCCAAGCACATGGCACCCCGCATGGTGGAGATCTCGCCCGAGGACGTCATCTGGGACAATATGGCCATTCGCTGGTGGGATGAGTGGATCCGCACCTTTATTGTCATTGGTGTCGTCTTTGGCATGACCATTCTTTGGGCCATCCCCGTGGCTTTCAGTTCATCTCTGTCCCAGATCGACTCCCTCATCGAGACCTACTCCTGGCTGGACTTTATCCGCAATAACGATGTGGTCTATAGCGCAGCCAAGGCCGTTGCCGGTGTGCTTCCCGCCGTGATTCTCGCCGTGCTGCTGCTTCTGGTGCCCATCATTCTAAACCTGCTCGCCAAGTTCCAGGGCTCCAAGACCGGTTCCCAGCAGTCCGAGGTCGTGCAGATTTATTATTTCTTCTTTTTGTTTGTCCAGGTCTTCCTCGTCGTCTCTATTGCCAGCGGCGCTGTTGCCACCCTCGAAGACGTCGTGTCCAACGTGCAGGATATACCACAAATCCTCGCCAAGAATTTGCCCAAGGCAGCCAACTACTTCTTCAGCTACATGATTCTGCAGGCTCTGTCTGTGAGCTCTGGTACGCTGCTGCAGGTGGACGTCTTGTTTGTGTGGTATATCGTGGCACGCCTGTTTGACGACACCGCCCGGGGCAAATGGAGGCGGCAGACTACCCTGCCCACGATTTCCTGGGGCTCCTTCTTTCCCGTGTACACCAACTTTGCCTGCATTGCGCTGGTGTACTCTATTGTCGCGCCGCTCATCTCCATCTTTGCCATTATCACGTTTACGCTGCTCTGGGTGGCCCACCGCTACAAGATGATTTACATTGCGCGCTTCAAAATCGACACAGGCGGCGTTCTGTACCCGCGTGCCATCAACCAAATGTTTACTGGACTCTACTTTATGGAGCTGTGTCTGATTGGTCTCTTCTTCCTTGTGCGCGACCAGGATGATAATGTCGCCTGCGCTGCACAGGGTATCATCATGATTGTCGTCTTGGTTCTCACGGTGCTCTACCAAGTCGGTCTGAACTGGGCCTTTGGTCCTCTGATGCGGTACCTGCCCATTACGTTTGAAGACGAGGCCGTTCTGCGCGACGAGGCCTTCCAGCGTGCTCTGGACCACAGCATGGGTCTGGCAGACGAGGGCGAAGTCGTTAGCGAGCCAGGAAACCGGGAGGCCGACGTGACGACACCGACAAGCAACGACAGTCAGGACAACGAAGGCGCCGACGTGGAGCTTAAGATGCTAAGCGAGCGAGGCCGCCAGGGCTCGCGGCTGAACCCGGTGCGCGGCATTGTGCAGGCGGGCACGTGGGCGGCGCAGGGTGGCAAGAAGATGCGCAACGCGACGCTGGGGCGGGCGAAGAGCTTGCAAACGGCGTCCAAGTTCCGACAGGATAGGCGGCAACGCGATCTGGAAGCGCAACGGGCCATGGGTGATGCTCTGTACGGCGGGTACCACGACGAAATCGAGGACCTGCGGCCCGAAGAGCGCGATGCCCTGGTGCGGGAGGCCTTCAAGCATTCGGCGCTGCGGGCGCGGCGGCCGACAGTGTGGATTCCCCGTGACGACATTGGTGTCAGCGACGACGAGATCCGGCACACGCGCAACCTGAGCGAACACATTTGGATCAGCAACGAGGGAACAGCGCTGGACAGCAAGGTTCGCGTAATCTACGGTCGTGCACCGCCTGACTTTGCCGAAATCGAGCTGATCAGCCTGTGAGGGATGGATTTGGGTTTTTGGGCTTTTGGCTTTTGGCTTTATGCTTTGTGCTTTGTGCTTTGGGGCGCTCACGACGATTACGAGTTTACAAGACAGCATTTGGGGGATTTTGCATGGCGGCTATTTGCTTCCTCCAGGATGGGAGATGACATTGATATATGTTTATTAATAGTTTTTCAGCGTTGCATGAAACAGCATTGACAATATGATTACCAGTGTCTATAAACTTGGCAGTACGGAGTAGAAAAAGAATAAGAGATCTACAAGTTTACAAGTTTATAAAGCAAGGATACGGACATGCAAGGATGCAAGTAAAGTTGGCAAGGTTCACAAGTTAATAAAGTGGGTTTTGTTTAAAAATCGGGGTTTCGTTTCTTTTTTATTTTCTTCTTCTTTGTAAATTCCTCCCCGCTGTTCTGATCATACTTACCGAACCATTCTATTTCTTTTGGTCCACAACCAAAGTCTCCTTGATCCGTGGCCCAAAACTCAGGTTGGGAAAGGTCATCTCCCACGTGAGATCCTTGAACAGCAGCGTCTGTATTCCCTTCTCAGTGAACGTCGGCTGGTAGAGCGGACGCAGCATCTCCTTCCGGTCTTCTTCTATCTGGTCTATATCCTTGCACAGACTCTTTTCCAACTCGGCGTTCTTGTCCTCGACCAGCTGCTTCATAAGGCGTGTTTCCTTGGACACTTTTCCCGAGCTCCACGTAGCGACAGGACAAGCAATGGACCGGCCGCTTGTCGTTCGATTCAACGATCGGCGGCACCATGTCCATGTCCTCTCCCTCGTATGCCGGCCCATAGAGTCCGTTCATCAAATGGTCGCAGTCCGAGCACTGCCAGGACATGCGGCACATGGGGCAGAAAACGGGTTTCCGGGGCTTTATTGGCTTCTTGAGCTGCTCGGGCAACTCAATCTCCTCGGCCTGCTTGGCCTTCTTGGTCTCCTCCTCCTCTTTTGGCATGTAATGCTCATAACACTTGTCGCCAAACATGTGCCCACACCAGGCCAGCATGGGCTTTTCCACGCCCGGATGTTCCTTGTAGAACTTGTTGAAAGCGTTCATGTTAGCAAACTTGGGCATGTCGATGCCAGGAAGTGGCACATGCTCAAGGCAGATGGGGCAGTTAAACTGTACCTTTTTTCCGGCCTTGTACTTGCACTGAAGCTCGACCCAGCGGTTGATTCTTTCAGGTTCGTTGTTAGTCATGGTGACTTGTCTTTCTTGAGTCGAAGTGGTCTGTAAGTGGTGCTGTGTGGTATAAGGTTGTCTTCTGTCCTTTCCAACTTCTCTTCGGTGAGACATCTTGTTCTTTTATGTGTCATCTTCTCTTGTTGTTCATGAGCACTCATTGTTCAGAACTTGGTGAACATCTCTTTGTTCAGTGGAAACGTGCTTTGATTTCCGTGTTCAGCGCTGCAAGTGGCACTTACAGGGGTTTAGGCGCCAAAGCCCAGTAAATGTCAATATTACATAAGCCGAACAAAAGTATTGTCCATTTCACGTGACTGTCGGGCAATTCACCAATCGCAAGCTAGCGATTCGTCCCACCCGAAATCGCATGAGAACTTTTGTTCGGCACAGCATCGCGGGACAGCGACATCGCCGGCCGACAGCTTTGCTCGCCACGACAGCGGACGAACAACAGACCATTGGCGAGTCATGGCGATCAAGGCAGCAGCAGTCAAGGAGGCGGTTGCCAAGGCGCGGCCCAATTTCCAAGTGGGCGGAACGAACGTGTTTTTGTGAGTAGCCGAAGAAAAGAGAAGAAAACCAAAAAAAAGAAGAGAAAAGGGAAGAAAGAAAACTGACATGCTCAGACCCAACCATGTAATCACCATGCTGCCGCCCCGGCGCATCAAGTCGCCCTACTTTGCCACTTTCCAGGTGCCGCTGCGCTTCAACAAGCTCGACCTGCGTGACTACCTCTACCATGCCTACGGCGTCGAGGTGCGCAATGTGCACGTGTGGCTGACGCCGCAGTCGCCGCAACGCCGCCACGATCCGCCCGACCAGAGCGGCAAGCAGCCCGACCTCAAGGACTCGAAAGCCTACGGCCGTGGCGTCTGGTACCGTCCGCAGCCCATCAAGCGCATGATGGTCGAGCTCGTCAAGCCCTTTGCCTTCCCCGAGGCGCCGCCCAAGCCGACCAAGGACATGATTGGTACCGATGACGACCCGCGCATCGCCTGGGACTACTCCCTCAACCAGAGCCTCACCACTCAGCAAAAGATTATAGAAAAGGATCAGGATACGCGCATGCACCAGCGCAAGTATCCCCTGCGCGAGGAAATGGACATTGTGCCGTCCTTCCGCGTCAGTCTGGCCAAGCAGGCGCGCGAGCTGGTGAGCGGGAAACGTGTATGGCGTAGCACGGCCAAGCTGGACGAGCGGTGGGAAGCGTTGACAGAGAAGAAGACGGACGCTGACAAGCCGACGGGCTCGCCATGAGCGTGTGAGGCATGTTTTAATGTTTGATGTTTGTCTATTCTTCTGCACCAAGCACGAAAATCTCCTGTTGTATTCCCGCTGTATGATAGACCGGTTGGGACATGGTCTCTGGTTAGGTATCTCAAAAAAAAAAAAAGAGTCATCTCGCAAGTTTGTCGGCACGTGACATGTTTCTTCCCCAGCAGGGCAGAATGGTTGGGCTTTCTTCTATTACGGAGTACGCCGAAGATGTGTTTGGACACCCCTTCGACCTCTGGTTTTTTGGGAGGAGCCTTTTGGCTCGCCCCTTCCTCTTCTCATGATCATTTCAGTAGGCAGGGACAACCGATGCTCCGCCACGATTTTGGCCCACAAGCAAAATAAACACAACAGAAAAAGGCCAAAGATGCACATAACATAAACAAGCATTGAAAGAATTGTATTTCCCATTTGTCTTACAATCCACCTCTTTTCCTCTTGCAGCATCGTCTTAGACTTGAGGATGGAAGAACAACCCAGACCACTGCACATCATCAAGAGAGACTCGGAAACGATTTGTCTTTCCAGCAACAGCTATAACCAAAACGGTCCGCGAAAGTCCAGCGGGAATACAGATGAGAGTCAGGACAGCATCCGTGGGACTACCGGTGTCGACGTTCCGCTGACCATCCCCAAGAAACGCAAGAACATGTTGTCGTCCCGTCCAGGCGAACGCTTCAACACGGGAGCTTCAGTTGCAGTCACCAGACGGGCAGTGAATATGACAGACAATTTCGAGGGTCAAGACAGCGACGAAAGTGATGGCTATGATGGAGACAGAAGAGCCTTTGCTACAGAAAGAGCAGGAGCAGACAACCCTGTTTCTGTGCGAAAGCGATATTTGAAGGATGCTCGTGAGGATCCCACATTTCAGGCACCACGCTCCCTGTCCGAACACGTCCCTTTTTACTGCTATAATACGCCCAATGCCGTGACAACACCAACGGGCATTCTCAAGGAAGCCAGAAGCGCCAACCATCTACACCAGGCAGAGACCTATGGACGTGGCCATGCACTGAGCCCGTTTGACGACGAGAGCAGTGCCGGAACTCCTTCTACTCGTGGGTACTTTTCTCCTTACAGCGATATGTTTCCACTCAGTCCATTTGAACGATCGGCCACAGCCATTCCGTTTGAAAACCGCAACCAACATCATCACTCATTGCAGGACCAACAATACTATCAGCATCACACGCAGCATAGTCGCCAGGTCCATCTCCCCTTCGTGCCGCCTGAGCCTGCGCCCGAACCGGATTCACATATTCTTGTGCCCATCATCTCCATCACACCCGAACACCGATCTGTTTCCGGGTCCATGAGCAGCTTCTGGGTTGCCATTGAAGTGCATGCACAAGTGACGCGGCCCCTGGATAGTGTCTCGTCCCGCGAATACGCTTTTCATTATGATAACCGGCAGTCAATGCCAACGCTGTCAGCAAAAGACGATGCCGGTTTCTATCGCTACGGGTATATTTCCGATATGAATATTGAGGTTCTTCCGACGGCCCAAAGCGAGATTGTGGAAGTTATAGGCAAGAGTCCGAGCCTCATGTAAGCAACATCTCCCCTCCCCCAAACTTGCATTTTCTGTTTCTGACTGTTTTAGAACATTGTTCCCTGGGTCTCGGCGTCTCCTGGTAGCCCACATCAAGCTGGACACGACCAAGCTGGTGGCTAATGTGATTGCAAACAACTATGCGACGCAGCTTCAGAAGCGAAAGGCCGATAGGCTGATTGAGGACCTGGAGCAGCAGTTGGGGGCTATTTCGCAAGAATATATGCAAGTCCAGCTCTCCTACGCCCATTCCGGCTTTCCCAAGCGCGACATTAGACGAGACGTGTTGGGACGAGACGGCGGGTGTGTCGCTGTGCGAACAGTCATTGCCACGACGGCCACAGCTGTCATCATGCAGCACAATAGTTCGTCGCTGTGGTCACCTCCGCCGTCACCATCGGGCAGTCCGCTATTGGCTGTTGTGGCCAAGCACTGGGGGCCGGCGGCGGCATCTGACATGGCCCAACGAATGGCGGCCACATCCATGGTGAAGATGGTGAGACGGCCGGCCAACCCGATGGTGCCGTGGGATGCCTGGGATGATGGCTATTCCAGCACTGAGCGTCCGCAGACGCCAGACACGCCCAACATGGTCGTCTCAGAAAAGCAAGGAGAGTTGACACCGCGGGCAACGAAAACCAAACAGCCAAAGGCCATGTTGAAAGAAGTGTCGCCGCTCAGCCGTGCACCGACTCCGGCCAGCAAGATCTGGAAACAGATCCGACACGTGTCAACGGCGGGAGTGCGTTCGGCGTCGCGTAAGTCGTCGCGTCAAGCATCGTTTCAGCAGAAGCAGCCGTCGCAAGATGGACACCCGTCTGAACAAGACGACGACTCGACGCCACCGGGCTGCTTTCTCCCGCGATCCAAGAATGCCAAGGAATCTTTGGAAGGCCTCCGACAGGCCATGCCATCCGATCCGGCACCACGGCCCATCCGACGGCCGGTAGGCAAAGACACGACAAACTTGCAGGGACTCAGCCATCGGATGTCCGAACTAAGCCTGTGCAGCAATAAGAATGCCAGGGAGATGACGGTAGGGCTCGGTGGGGCGCGGAACAGCAGTCACGGCAGCCGCAGCAGCGGAATGAGCAAGAAGTCAGGCAAGTGGTCATGGACGGGTTGGTTTGCGTGAAGATGGGGTTACAGAGAACACAGAGAGAGAGAGAAAAAAAGAATAGAGGGCACAGCCATGCGTGTATGATTACTCAGCAGATGAGTGTTAGACATTTTTTATTGATTTTTACGGATGTCCATCGTGCTAACTGTTGGCCGGGAGGGCCTGCTATGCTTCCATATAGGGTTCCCATCGTCGTCAAAGTCGGCCCACTCAAAAAAGGTACATCCTTGCTGATCGGGGATGTTGTTGGCATGGCACATCCAAAAGTAGCGGCCATGGTTTTCCTTTTTCTTCTGGACGACACGGAGAACGGTCGGGATGCCACAGCGGCAACGTGGTGTATGACGGGGGTGAAACTCGGGACGGTAGTAGCGGTAAGTGATGTTGATGCGTTTGTTCCCGGCAATGGGATGAGGGTCGATGGCTGCAGCCGGCGCAATGCAGTGTTTCCACTGTTCCTGCATATCGGCATGCATGACGAGCAGAGAGTTGTGGGGGAGGTGGATACTAAGCTGGCCAGCAGCATCACCGTGTTTGTCCAAGCCTTCTTCGGGAACGACTCGACGGACGCGGAACTCGCGGGCCACACCAAGCGACAGCGATCCGATGACGGCCCGTGGACCCAAATACGTCAGCTGGTCGCTGTGCCAGCCAACGGACTGGTGGCCGCCGTCGTAGCAGTTGACAAAGGCCGCGTTGGGCTGCCACGGGCCAGGGTGCTGGTGGCGCAACTTACGGCCATCGGGATAGCAATGGGTGATGCGCTGCTGCACAGCTGTATCGACGGCGGCCTGGACGATATTGCGCACAGCAGCCAGCTGCGACGGGCTGGTGCGAACGTCTGTGATGGCAGCGCCGTTGTAGCGGTAGGCTATATGGCTGTTTTTGTCATAGCCGCCATCCACAAAGAAACCCATTGTATGTGGACTCGTCACGGCGCGCTCAAACAGCTGGAAACGCGGCGTGGCAAACGTCTGTGACTCGACCAACATCTCGTTTAATAGCGCATTGGCCATCTCAGGCGGCAGAAAATTGTGGACCAACGTGCAGGGCGTGTGGGCGGCGACGTCGACAGGGTCATACAGGACGACAGTGCGGCCGCGGCGGGAGATGAGGGCAGACAAGGGACGGCCAAACGAGGAAGAAGACGGAGAAACTTCTTCTCGCTGCTTCTTCTCGGGAGATGCAAATGCCCGTAGAGACGTCTGTTTCCCCACGACATTGCCGCTGCCAGCGCACAATCGCATTCGCTGTGTATACTCTTGCCGACTCTGCAATGCCTCCGCCGCCGCAGCAACAGATCCGTCGTGAGCCAACAGCACGTCCAGCAACACGTCCTGGTCGACGTCGCCGTCCAGCAGCGAAGCTAGCAGTGCCAGCCGAACTTCGGTGGGCATATCATCGCCATTGCTGCCATCTCCCTCCCACTCTCTAGCATTCTGACCGCACGGCTCGTCTGCTTTCCGTTTCCTTCGCGTCACAAAGGCATCCATGGTGGGTGGTGGCCACGGTACCTGGAACCGAGGACGTTGGAAGTGGGGTCGTGCCGATCACGGGAATCTGTGCTACGAAACGCGAAGTCACATGACCCAATTAAGCGACGCGCTTTCTCTCTAATACGGGAAAAAAAGGAGGCGTCTTCGTTCACCTCACCAGAACCTCGACCAGAGGACGACACACCACACAAACACCATGACGGTCAACAGCAGAAAGAGGGCGCTCTCTGAGGGGATAGACGACCTGCACTACGATGCTACTATATTTACAACAGGACACGGCGCGTCGGCCGTCAGCAAGCGACAGCGGTTGACGAGCGCAAAGACGCGTGTGGCCGTGCAGCTGGCGACGACACCGCAGACGCCCCGGACGGTGCACACAGTGGCATCGGCCATTTCTGGGGCTCTTGCCTATGGGGCGAGGATGGTCGGGCACAAGAGCAGCAGCGGCGGCAGCGGCAGATTGCTGGCGCAAATGCAACGAAGATCCAAGGAAGAGCTCGATGCCGTGTATGAATTTCCCGATGTCCCGGTATCCGAAACCGAGGCAGAGAACGACACAACGGCGGACGAGCTGGCCGAGACACCCACGGTGCGACGGATTGTGCAGCGAGTAGCAGATGCCAAGCACAAAGAAGGCAAAGAAGGCGAGAATACGCTTGCGGGCTCTCCAGGGCAGCCGGGGGACAAGACACCGCGGCGAAGGAAGCGGAACCCGCTCGGCAACCTAGTTATTGACGGTACTGACCGGCTGAAGAGTGGCCTCGAGCTGGGTCTGTCGCGGAATGAGCGGGTGCGCAACACGCCCAAGAAGTACGCAGACGCGCCCCCCGGCAGCAGTCGCCGGGGACGAGGCACTGCAACAGCAGCGGCATCCACTCCTGCTGAGATGGGCATGACGACGGTGAAACGACGCGGTCGGAAACCGCGTGTACCTGGACAGGCACCGAAGGCGACGCCCAAGAGTCAAGGAAAAGCTGCAGCAGAGGGAAAGGCCAAGGTCAAGGCCAAGGAGCACAAAGAGAAGCACAAAGAGAAGGCTCAGGCCGAGGACGTCGAGGCCAATGATGGTGACGATGACGACGACGACGAAGACGACAACGATGAGGTGTGCGCCATCTGTGGAAAGCCCGACTCACAGCCGCCCAACGAAATTCTATTCTGCGACAACTGCGACTTGGCAGTGCACCAGCAGTGCTACTACGTGCCGGTCATTCCCGAGGGCGACTGGCTATGTCAAAACTGCGCGCAAGACGACGTGGTTCAGCCAGAGGCCGACAAGAAGGAGACAGGTCACGCCAAAGAGGCAGACAGCACGAAAGAGGCCAACGAGGCCAAGGCCAAGCCGACAGCGGCTCCTCCACGCAGTCTGGCGCCCGATATTCCCCATTTTGCTCAGCATCTGCGCGGACTACAGCGCGTTCTGCTGGACCGCTGCACCGGTCGACGACGCGTACCGCTGCACGGCCAGGACGAGGCCTACGACAAGGTGCATCAGGTGGTGGAGCAGACGGTAGTGGCGGGCGAGGGCAACTCGATGCTCGTCATTGGGGCTCGTGGCAGCGGCAAGACGACCATGGTTGAGTCGATCCTGACCGAGTTGGCAGACGCCCATCGCGAGGCTTTTCATGTGGTGCGGCTCAACGGATTCATTCATACCGACGACAAGTTGGCGTTGCGTGAGATCTGGCGACAGTTGGGCAAGGAAATGGCCGTCGAGGACGACATTGTGAGCAAAGTGAGTTTCTCCTCCTCCCCCTTTCTCTCCTATATTATGCTCACATTCAGACTACGAGTCATGCCGATACACTTGCCTCGCTGCTGGCACTGCTCTCGCATCCAACCGAGATGGGTGAGGGTGAAACTGCAGCAGCCGAGACAGCCGGGCTGACGTCGCGATCGGTGGTTTTCGTCATGGACGAGTTTGACCTGTTTGCGACACACCCACGCCAGACGCTGCTATACAACCTGTTTGATATTGCGCAGGCCCGCAAGGCGCCCATTGCGGTGCTCGGGCTGACGACCAAGATCGACGTGGTCGAGAGTCTCGAGAAGCGCGTCAAGAGTCGGTTCAGCCACCGCTACGTCTACTTGTCATTGCCGCGCAGCCTGCCGGCCTTTTGGGACATCTGCCGAAAGGGACTCGTTGTGGACGACGACGACGTGGAGCGTGAAGATATGGACACTCGTCTAGAGGGCTTTTCCGCCTTTCAAGAGTGGTGGGCGCACATGATTGAGGTATGTTGAGTGCTCTGAAAGTGTATGCGTCAAGTGCTGACCAGATAGACTGTGCGCGAAGAACCCAGCCTGCGCAGCCAGCTCGAGTTCCACTTTTACAGCACCAAGTCAGTGCCGGCCTTCTGGACAGCCTGTGTGCTGCCGTTGGCAGTCGTGTCACCGACCATGCCGCGTCTGCAGATGCCACAACAACAGCAGCAGCAGCAGCAGCAACAACAACAACAGACGACATCTTTCGAGCTGCTAGACGCGCCCGACTCGAAATTGCAGCTTCTGGCAGCGTTGTCGGAACTTGAGCTGTCGTTGCTGATTGCCGCCGCCCGACTCGATATTGTCCTCAATACAGACACGGTCAACTTTGCCATGGCTTATGACGAATACGTCTCGTTGATGGGCAAGCAGCGCGTGCAGTCGTCGTTGGCAGCAGCGGCAGGACGCAACGGCAGCGGAAAAGGCGGCATCAGTGGAGGATTCGTCCTCGGAGGTGGCGCACGAGTCTGGGGTCGGGGCGTGGCGGCACGGGCATGGGAGCGGCTGGCGACGCTGGGGCTGCTAGTGCCGGCAGCCGGGATGGGGGGCGGTGGACGAGGCGGTGGACGTGGCGGCGGTGGCGGCAGTGCAAGAGCAACAGGCGGACTGGAAGGACGGAGTATGTGGAGATTGGAGGTTGCCCTGGAAGAGATTCCAACGGCCAGGGGGGTCAAGCTGGGGGCCGTATTGGCGCGGTGGTGCCGGGAGATCTGATGATCTGATTCGGCTTTGTCGGCTCCACAAGCAACGGCCAATGGGTCGTGTATTAGCCCGAGCTGCCGATCGCCAGGCCCAGACAGGCTCTTTGAGTTCATCCGAGTCGGAAGCGGTGTTTGACATATGGATATTCTTGATGATCATGCAGATGAGCCATGAGCGGGATGAAAAGCACGAGTAAGGAGTACGGGAATGCAGAGATGCAGGGATTGGGGGGTGCAGAAATGCAGAAATGCAGAAATGCAGGAAACACGGAACAGATAATGTCAATCCGAGAACGTAAGATATCGTGAAAGAAGCCTCGGGAATTCTCGTGTGAGTTATGCGTATCATACTCGTAGGCGCATACTCCGTATATGCGTCGCACCTTCCTTTCATTGTGACGTGTACCTGCCGCATTGGTGCCCGCACAACAAAACGGCAACTGCGTTTCCGAATATTTGGCTCCTACCCTTTCCGGCCAGAAGGACTGTCTTTGACTTTTGTTTTGGTTTATTTTTTTATTTCATTTTATTTTTGTAATTTATTTTCTCATTCATTTCTCATCTCATTCATTCCTTCTTTCACCCCTCCTCCATTCTCATCGCGTTCTCACGGCCTCACAAAGAAAAAAAAACACAAAGAAACAAAGAAACCACAAAAACCCTGTCCATTTCCGTCGGACACCCTACTGTCGATCCCGCCCCCCTCCACCCCTCCCAACAACATCTGCAGAAGCCCGTGTTGCCCGTATGGCCTATTTATATCATTCAGCGCCACCGAGAATTCTTTGCCTGCCAACAAAGAAAAGAGACTCTTCTCGCTCTTCTCGCTATTCTCACTGCTCACGCTCTTCTCCTCTTCTCTTCTGCCCCCTCTCTCCCCATCCAACATGGCCCTGTATCCCATCTCCTGCTTGCTCATCACACCCACTCCTCCTTCAACCTAACTTGTCGTCCCTTGCTTCACACAATCGCAACATGTCTAAACATTCCATCTTCACCACCGTCACGCCCTTGCCGCCCACCGTCAGCCGCGAGGGTGTGCTCGCCTTCTTACATGACTACGAGGCCATCATCGATCTCAACTCGCTCGTCATCGAACGCCACCGCATCCCAGCCCCGACCAACGCCGATCCCGATGAAGCTCTGCGTGTCTGGTATCAGCTGACCGATGCCATTGCCATGCCATGGCAAAAGGGCAAGGGAAAAAAGGACGGAAAAACCGGTACCCATGTCTCTTATACCTGTGTCTTCCACCCCCTGCCCGACGGCCTCCAGACTCATTGCCGCGCACCGCTCGGCGTCGACATCCGTGATCGATGGTCCATCGGCGGTACGATGCCCGGCGAACCACGCCAACCTGTCGAACTGGGCCTGTCCCGTCTCGGCGCCCCAGCCACAGGGCTCTACCTGCGCGAGGATGTCGACCTACGCTGCAACCGCTTCATTACCGGCTTCGTCAAGAAGACGCTTCGACGCTCCCATGCCGATCTCGTCGTTCGCCTCGCCAGTGCTGCCAGTACCGCCAGCTCAGCCGTCCCGATTGCCTCTGCTCCCCGGACCGTCAGCCAGAACAGTAACGGCAGCAGCAACTGCAGCAGCAACCGAAGCAGCCGCAGCATCACCAGCACAACAACAATCACCACCAGTTCTACCTCCTGCACACCGCTGCCACCACCACCACCACTACCGCCATTGTCCGCTTCTCCGCCCGTCTCGAGTCCGTATCCAACTCCGTATGTATTGCCACGCTATCAGCCTCAACATCCCATGTCCACACAGCCAGAGCACCGCCCCCATTTCCCCGTCCAACACCGAACCGCCTCGCCAGACTTATCCCGCTCTGTCACTGCCACTCCTCAACCACCACCACCACCACCTCCTCCTCCTCATCCACAGCCTCTGATACACAGCCAAGACAAGGCCACCAATTCAGAATATCAATTACAACCACTCACATACAAAGTCGCCACCAATGACCACAAGGACACTCGTTCACGTCCACATCTGCCACCCGCTCAGAAACAACTAGAAATACCACCCCCAGCTCAACAGCAGCCTACCTCAGGCTCTCCTGACTCGGCTAGCACCGATGGAAAGAATCCTTACTACCGCTCTCCTATCTATGCAGAGCTGACCGATGGCGCCCTGCCGCCTGTACCAGTTGTCCTGGACACGGGTGCCAGGAGTCGAGAACGGAGCCGCGGACGAAGCCGTGAGGCACGCAGGGTGGCTATGAAATGAGTAAGCCTCCCGGCCTATGCTCTAAATAGAAAGGATATTCATACATCAACCAAGAAACGGGAAATGGGGAATGGGGAATGGAGTACAGATTACGGAGTATTTCGTAAAAACTTTATCTTTTTTATATATCTTTTGTATCTTTTTGTATCTTTGATTTTATATCTCGAGCCCTGCATGCAGGACTTTTCTTCTGGCGCTATAAGAAAACGGATTTTCATTGGAAAATGGCTTCCGTGAGGATCGTTCATATATTCTTCTTTTTTTTTTCGCCGGTCATTCATCCATTCATCCTCATTCTGACCTCCCCCATTCAACACCGTGCGCCTTTTTCCAATCCCAGGACGCCAGGACCCTTTGTTTTGTTTCCGACGTGTCAGAACACTAAAAACACCGTCAATGGGAATCTGTGCCTTAGATCGTCAAATCTCCCTCACTGCGCCTCCTCTTCTCATGACTGGATCGCGTGCTTCGGAGCTGAACACCATTGCTCCCCATTGCCCTCTATGCCGATGAGACCCAAAAAAACGCCGCAATGCTGGACTTGAAATGTCCTACCGCAAGGGGTAAATAAAAAAAATAGAAACTCTGGCCATGCCGCAAGACAAAGTGTTGCAAGGGACATTATAAGAGGCGTGTGTTGTATCGCGTAAACAAAAGCATAAGCCGAAAAAAATGCGGCCAAACAAAAGGGGGAATATGTAAGCTGAGTAATGCTTGTCGAAACAAAAACACGGAACACGGAAAAAAATCAAATGCATTTGAGCGCTGGAAACATCGACGGTATCGATATTATTTGCTCTTGGTCTGGCTTTGGCTTCGCTCAGGCGTCCGGATAATAATGGAGTCGAAGTCATAGTTTCGCAGCGTGTTCTCGTACTTGGGATGCCGCAGGAATTTGGGTACCGAGTCCTGTTTGTGTTAATTGGTAATTCTCTTCTAGAGAGAAAGAGGGAAATGTGCTTACGCTAGCCATCAACTTAAAAACGGCATTCTGAGCATCCTCGAAGAGCGCCATCACTTCCCGCAATGTCTCAACCATAGCTCCGTCCTGGCCGACAGCCTTGGTCATGCGTGTCGCCAGATTGCTGCGCAGCTGGTGGTCAATGTTGAGCTCGCAGGGTGAGCCTGGTGCCAGGAAGGCATTGTAGATGCCGTAGGCCTGAGCCATGATCTCCTTGATGCCCTCCATCGAGGCGGCGTTGCCTGGGTTCTTCTGGGCACTCCGGATAGCAGCGCGGCAGCCACGCACAAAGTCGTCAACGTCCAGGTAAAAGGACAGATTCTCCTCGCAGTGGGTCTCGCGCAGGTTCTCACGGAAGAGCAATCGCAGGGCAGCGTCGTTCAGAATCTTCTCCAGACGCTGGGTGTTGGAGTCACGTGTAACGCCAGTCTTGTGAGCCGAACCACCATCACTCTCGGATGAGCGGCCGCGCGACGCAACACCATTGATCAGGTCCTTGCCCTTTGCGGTCAGCTGGTAGATAGCAATGCGTGTGGGCTGGTAGAGGTTGGAGCCGGGCAATTGGCCCATGGCAGCGCGATCAGACTGAACAGCCTCAATGAGGCCGTACTCGACAAAGAGCGAAGCGGTCTCATTGGCCTCGCGGCGATCGACCATGGTGGAGCAGTCCATGAGCCAGTCGTTGCCAGCCTTGCCGGTAAAAGTGTCCTTGAAGACCTTGCCACCAATGCGGCGCTCGCTGGCCATCTTAACACCAGTCAGGCCGTCGCGGTAGTCGCTCAGGGAGTCGGAGTCGGCAGCATTTGTGTTGGACTTGACGTTGAGGCCATTGACACCGATAAAGCGGCGGAAGATGACCTCAATGGTTCCCCGGTCGCTCACGACCTTGTCTGTGTTGTTCTCGCGCTCGAGAATGACGAGCTGGGAGACATTGGTGCCGATCAGGTCGGCGACCTGCTTCTGCTGGATGCCATTGCGTGCGCAGAAGCGGTCGAGGACACAGATGCCCTTGGGGGTGAGCTGCCACACACCGCCCTTCATGGTGTAAGTCTGCTGGTACCTTCCGTCGGCAGATTCAATGAAGCGGGCGTCCAGGAAGCGCTGGCATATGGAGCGGGCCATATCCCGTGCCATGGAGAAGGTGGTGGTGGTGGTGGTGGTGACGATGCGTGATGGGTCCTTGGGGTCCGGCATGCGGTTGGACTGTGAGAACTTGAGCGAGCCAAGATTGTTGATAGCATCCTCGGACAGGAAGGTGTGTTCGACCTTTGTGAGGCGAACGCGGTGAGCCGAGAGTGGCAGGAGGCTGACGATCAGGGTGGAGAAGAGGTCTTTGAAGTCCTAGCGGAGACTGCAGTTAGAATCACATCACGCTGGCGTTGGCGATCGCAATCAAAAAGGGGACGGAAGCTGCACGTACCTTTGTGAATGGCCGGTCGTCATCGGTCATGCGCAAAAGACGAGAGGAAGTTTGATGCATGGCGCTGTCGGACCTCGGAAGGAGGATGGGGGGCGGAAGGTTGGGGTTTGTTTGGGAGTAGGGTTGCGAGTATGCGCCCGGGACCTGCTTTGTCAGAGGAGAAAGCGCGGCGGGGGGGTCTCTGGCGGCGGGCGAGGGGAGGTCGCTCGGAGAGGGATCGGGAGATGTGTGATCCTGGGAAGAGGAGACGACGGAGGCGAGAGCAGACAGGTCCAAATTGATGATAGAGAGACGATTGAGGGATTGGCGCGGGCGAATCTTCTGTTCGGCGCGGTCGAAGGCGGCAGTGGCCAAAGCCAAAAGAGAACCAGGACGGGAAGGTTTTGTGAACAAGGTTGGAGTGGTGGTGGAAGAGGGCGAAGGCGAAGGCGGAGGAAGAATAGACTGTCTCACGACGGAGTTGTGATTCCGAGCAACAGTAGTAGCAGATGCCAAAGCAGTGATGGAAGCAGACGTAGAAACGGCGGCAGCGGCAACGGGTAGGGAAGATATAGTGGTAGCAGATTGCTGGGGATCAGGAGACAAGGGAACGGAAAGTCGTATGGTAGGATCGAGGTCCTGGGAGGTTTCTCTGATGGTCGGGAAGCTCGTGGTGGAAATAGCAGCCATCTAAAACCACGAGGAAGGGGGGAGGGAGGGGGAAGGAATTAGTAAATAGCAGGACCAAGTATGGAGAGCGTCAGGATGAGAAGGACGGCGAAAGAGGCGGGACAAGGTTGGCAGGGTGTGAGGAAGGCAGAGGGGGTGCCGCAACAAAAAGGACCAAAGGGACGAAACGAGGAAAATATGGGCATAAAGAGCACGGAGTACTCCGTACGAGCGGAGAGGGGGATGCGGCGGTACGTACTCGTGGCCCCGTGGGTACGCGGTATCCAGCGGGCAGGGGGGTGAATGGTTGAGTGGTGGAAGACGTTGTGATTGTGGGCAGGAAGTGGAAATGGAATGGTGGATAGGAACGGAGGATTCGCCAGCTTCTTCTTCTTCTCCCCACCTAAACGTCTGGCAGTACCGCGACCTACTGAGAGTCGCTACGCTATACGGAGCACGATAGTGGGTGTACTATACACAGTATAGTGGGTTCCGTACCGGTACCTTCCTCTGCTGAAACATATTACACAGGGCAATGGTGCCCCGTGCCCGGCCAATTCCCGGTCTCTGTCCAGTCGCACTTGCCTGCACTTGCCTGCGCTGGCCTGCACTTGCCTGCACTCGCCTGCACTGCCTGCACTCGCCTGCACTGCCTGCACTCGCCTACACTCGCCTGCCCTTAATGCACAAAGAGCCTGCGCTCGCGGGGGAAGCAGCGTTTTACAGCCCCACTTGGCCGAGACAAGGACTTCCGCCGTGTTTGAATAGCAGGATGAGTAAGTGGGATGGCGGAACAAAGAAGGATCTTGCGAGCCAGGATTAGTCACGTAGCAGTCGTATCGACGGATACGATAGGATATAGTAGTATAGTATGAGCCTTTTCAACAGCCATGACACCATCGCGTGATAGAACATCTGCCATCTCACTCGTCGACGGGCGTTCGAACGATGGCTGGGAACAGGCAATGGGCACATGGGACACATGGACACATGGACTATGGGCACATGGACACACAAACGTACCGGTACTTGCTTCTGTGGCGGGAGGAGGGGCTGCCCTCGTGGAAAACACGGCCTGGCAGCATGGCGGACAAGATCTGCGCGTGGCTTTCAGGGATCTTCCCATTCACGCCAAGCCGTTTTGGGATAAGAACCCCTGCAGGCCGTGCAGCCACTAGGCAGCCAACCTTGAGCGAATATGGTGGTGCTCTTCTCCACACCCCCCCTGAAGCCCATACTGGATATGGTCATTGTACCGACCGCCGCCCGGCGCACAGCACAAGAAAAATGGTGAAACCGTAGCCGCTGGTGAATGGGTCGCTTTCGCAAACGGCAGTGCAGAAGCGCGAGGGAAGAGGAGTTCGGAGTGCGGAAGACGGAATAAGAGGAAAACGGAGTGCGGAATGCGGAAGGAGAAGAGGAAAAAGGAAAAAGGAAAAGCCGAGTCGGACAAACTATCCTGATTGGTAAGAGTAACGCTTGCATGCATGCGACGCCCAAGGACTGGTGCTCGGATACTTCACGACCCCGATACACAGTACGAGTACCTTCGTGCTCGTACTTAGCATGGAGATGTGTCTGCACGCAGCTGATCATACGAGAACGACGTCCCAAGACGAATGCGATAAGGCACTGACTCCGTACAAGGGTATCCTACGGAGTACGACGTACGACTTTCAGACCCTACAGACCCGCTCCTGAAACCCTACCACGAGGATGAGAACGAGGGAATGAAGATCCGCAAAAGGGGGCGCAGCGTACTTCCACAGGCCTTCTAGAATGCGAAGAGAAAAAGGGATGGAAATGACAACCAGCACCAGCACCACTCGTATTCTCGTTCGGGAGGAGTGTTTGGCCAAGATGGGCACGGAGCACTTCGTATTCGGAGTCCTTGGTTAGTACGAGTACTCCTCTGACAGAGCAGCGGCTCGCGCTCTCGGCGTCTGCCCTCGACAACTGGCGTTTCGGCGTCCTAACATGGTATGAAGCATAGGACTTGCCGGCTTATGGCGCCTTTGCCGGCGTATAAAAAGCCTCGCAATACTCCGTATACGAGCCTTCGTACAAAGTAGCAGTATACAAAAAAAAAAAAAAAAAAGAGAACTCGTACGAGTACAGAAAATAGGCGAAATTAGATTTGTGTTCCAGAAGCAAAAAGCGCTCCGTAGAAGCCCCCAAACAGCTTCTGTGGAAATTATGGGCGGCAAAAAAAAGGAGACCCGACACAAGTTTGCGACGTAATACCGGAAAAAAGAGGGGCTCGGCTGATCCGTCCAGGGCAGCGTCGCTCACGCCGAAACCATGTGAAAGCCTGGGAGGGCTGGCAGAAAGGAGAAGGTTGAAAAGAAAAAAAAGAAAAAAGAAAAAAGAAAACGAGGAGCCGAGAATCCATCGAATCGAAAATACGGGGAGCCGAATCTACTTGTTAAGATATATTTCCCGAACCCCTTGCCTCTGGCGAATAGAGGGGGTACATGAGAGAATATCAATGCGACGCTGCAGAAAGTGCAGGCAGAGTCTGCAGGATGCAGGATTGCTGCAAGTGCAGTTCCTGTGAACTAGCAGCTTGTGCCGTCAATACAAGCGTGTAGCCGTTCCGACTACTCCGTACGAATACTCGTGGCTGCGGTGGCTGCGGTGGCTGCAGTATCTCCGGCACTCGCTGGCGCCGTCCAAGCCTACTAAAATTCTTTACGAGTATGCAGTACGTACAGAGTACCGGGTACAATTTTCTTTCACGGCAAGATCATTCCAGCAAGTGGGTTGCACTATCCGCTTCGGGACACGTTCTCTTTTTGCAGGAGCACGTGGCTGTCTTCAACCGGCAAAGCGGGTCTGGCCTTATCTGCCAGTCTGACATCATACCTGACAAAGAACTTTTTGAAACTAGGCGAAAAAAGAAGAAAAAAAACTAAAATTAACTGAAATGAAAACGAAAACGAAAAACCGAGAACTGAAAATTTTGTGCTCGTATAGTAGCTTACAAACACATGCACAATACTGTATTATTCTAGCCGACCCGTCTCGCCTACGACTTTGATTTTCTACTTGCTAGGTTCTCATGTCTGCCGCCTTCTCCACGTGGCGCATGAAACAACATCGCCTGCACGTTGTTGCTCTTCATTACTCCGTGCAGGGTAGGAACAGCCGTCCTGTTTGAAAGGGCGGTGGATAATAACTGGATATACGGTACAACAATAGTGGGGGTTTACAAAGACCCTCATAACTCGTACTCCGCGTATTACTCCGTACTCCGTACTCGTATACGAGTATTCAATGCAATACCTGCCACATCTATTAATTCTATACAGGGTATAGTTCAACTGACAGCCGGCGCTTCTTTTATGCTCCATGCCGGGAGGAGCGAACTGATAGACAACCCGGTCGGTGCCTTGCTGGCAATCATCTCATCTGCATTCTGTTCGTCGATTGAGCGAGAATAAATCCTTCGAGCAAAGACTGCCGGTCACATGGTTAACCGCACTTTTCTTTTCATGCAGCTTCCAGCGGGGCCTAACGCCCAGTCGTCCAAGAAAACTTCCGTTCTTCTGCAGCGCTAGTGGGAAGAAACGGGGTGGCTTTTGAAGTACGGAGTAAAGTTTTTTTTTCATCTCTTTTTTCCTCGTTTTCCTAATTCTTTTTACTCATTTTCCCTTTTCCCGTTCCCTTCCCTTTTACGATGCTGCACGTCTTCGGCCGACTGGAGCCTAATCCACAGATCCGCTTATAGTGTTAGATGCTCACACGAGACGAGCCGACCAGGCCAGCCTCGGGCTTCTTTGCGATTCGCTCAA
This sequence comes from Dryadomyces quercus-mongolicae, assembly GCA_002215975.1. Lineage (NCBI taxonomy): Eukaryota > Fungi > Ascomycota > Sordariomycetes > Ophiostomatales > Ophiostomataceae > Dryadomyces > Dryadomyces quercus-mongolicae. The sequence goes on along the minus strand of NIPS01000006.1, from coordinate 240,452 downwards.
CTTAAGCGAGGCGTATCAACGGTACTTTGTCGGAGACAAGTCTCACCAACAAAGTACCTGTACCTCGTAACTCTTGTTACGCATGCCCACATAGGATAAAGGATCTTTTCTGACAAGAAGGAATATGCGGCGCGAAAGTGGAGTCTGCCACGTGGAATCCAAAGCCACACGCAACCCACGTCACCTCGTAGCCGCCCTACCCTGGCTAGTCGGCTCGTTCTCTCGACGGCACCCAGTGAGACAGGCAGTAATAATATATCGGAGGGCTAGACGACGGCGAAAAGAACGCCAGTGCGGAATAGAGGCGTCTGAAATGTCTTGGCACGGGAGGGAGGCCATCGAACAGTCTGGCCGCCAAGTAGTGAAATTCCTTGTACGCCAGCTCGTCGCTATATTCGGTATCTTTCTGCGTGCTCGTGTGCTCGTGTGCTCGTGTGCTCGTGCTCGCCTCGCCCTGGCCGGAAGAGGCGGATTCACGCGAACACACAGAGAGAACTGGTCGAAACAGGCATACGACCAAGGCGGAGCTTCGCGTGCTCCGCCGCCAGACAAACGAGAAACGGTGAGAAAAATCTTACGTTGCTTGCGTTACGTCTGGATGGGTTCGGGCTCCTGAAGCAATAAAACTTCCCGCCCCGGCACATCTCCACGAGATAGCAGGGAAAACCCTGTCACATCTCACAAAATCATACCCCCCCATACCTCGTAGTTGGCAAATAGCGGTCTACGAATTTGTAGGAGTACGACACGGGCAGCAGTTGCTGTGTATACCCTGTATACGAGTAGTACCATACTCCGTACATGGCAATAGTATATATGGGCTGCCAGGGGGGGGGGGGGGGATGAGGGACATCCCCCTTTTCCTCATACGAGCAAGCCTATTCGTGCAGGATACTGTGTAGTCTCCGCCTTGCGTCGCATAATGGGCGTCTACAGGGTGATAATCTCATAGGCCGCCAAAATCAAAGAACCGGTCTGCCACGACGTGCTCTAGAGAGCCAGTCATCCGCCGTGGCATCGCCGATCGGCAAAGCACGGCAGATACGGCGTGCCCCGTAAGATACTATAAAGTATATAATACGCGCGCGTTGTCGTATGCAGGGTCCTCATTTCCCGTCCAACATGAAGCGCGTGTGACGAGGCGGATGGACGGTGGACGTCTCAATAAACACTGCCAGAGGAGGCAGCAACAACAACAGGAGCAGCAGTGCATGTCTGCCGTCATCTCCACGTGGCCTGCCACGCGGGAAAAGGTGGTTTGGAAGAAGAGCCCACGGGGAGGAAGATTGGTCTGGAGAACGAAAGCGAAGTACGGAGTAATACGAGAACGCATTTCCGGTCCATTTCCTCACAGTACTCCGTACGAGCACTCCGTAATACTCGTACTGGTATCCTCTCTTCTCTCACTCAGCCACTGCGCGTCCGTGTTTATTTTTATTTTCCGAAAACGTTCCGACCGCCCGAGAGCGCTCTCCTCCCATGAGTACGTAGCGTGGCCCGTAGGTTCGCAGCGTTGCAGTGGATTTCGTCGCGCGTGTTCGACTTGGTCGTGTCGTAGTATTCACACTTGTACTTATGCGAGCATGATTAGTCGTGTTCCGTACGCCGTACTCCGTGCTCGTACGAGGTTCATAATGGTGCAAGAACTATTACTATATACTGTGCACTCCGTATGCGTACGAGTAATACGGAGTACTCCGTATACAGGGTATTCGCATGCATGGAATAGCAGCCAAATCTCGTGCACAAGACCGAAGTACGGAGTACGGAGTACTTGTACTGGTACTCGTACGCGCGCCAGCAGGGATGATGAGGACGTTGAAAATAAGGGGGCCGACCGACCAGGGGACAGCATGGCAACCCAAGCGAAGCAACAGGTTAGCATGTTTCCTGAGCTACAAGGTAGAGGGCGATCAAAAGGCAAAACGTGCCATGGCGATCCGGTGCATATTTCTTTTATGCAGATCAGAAAAGAGCGGTGATCCGAATCGAACGTGGCCGGCATCTTCTGCGGCAGCACTATGTCTCCTGCTGCCGCTCAGCGTAGCAGTGAACCACACAAGGGAAATAAGAGGGCGGGCACGGGAAAACAAGCGCGAGCGCATCTGCCGTGGCCACGACGTATGATATTCCTCCTACGGAGCACGGCACTACCTCCCACGAGTAGAATGCACGTCGCTGTTGGCTCGGACGCGTTTATACGGAGTACTCCGTACACGCTCTCTGTTCGAGAACACGTCGTCCCACACGGATCATCGCCCGAGCATGGACGAGGACATAGCACGGAGTACAGAGTATGACAATTGTGTGTCACCGTGCACTGCTGCTGTTGACAGTCTGCTGCCACCCGTCTCGTGTTCGAGAACAGAACAATGCCAGTCCAAACATCTCTCGTGTATCGTAGTCTGACTTGTACGTGGCCCTTCTCATCCATCACACTCGCTTCGGTTTGTCTCTGACCGCCAATAGGACGAACATCCCTCCCTTTTGATACCCGAGAACTACACGGAGGCTATAGTGAAAAATAAAATTAGAAAAAAAAAGGCCATCCAGATACGCCTCCCGCCCAACTTTGTTCTCTTTCTTTCTTCCAGCTCACATCAACGTCGCCCCGGCGTCTCGCTTCCAGCCTCTGTGCAGCATGCCATTTTCAATCGCCTTCCAAATCGCCTCCGATACCTCCCGGTCACGCCAGCGGTGCGTCTCCGTCCCCGGCACCACCGGCTCCGTCCACTTGTCCACTGCACATGAAAGCACACGGTGACCCCAATCGCGTACGCCGGGCGGCAGCACCTCGCCGCGCCAGCCCACATAGATGCCCTGAACATGGCGAAGCAGGTCTGACGGGTTGCTCCACTTGTAATTCTTGAACTGCCATGCCTGGCCCGTCGTGAACACAGCCACCACACGATTCCAGTACTCAGGCTTGAAGTGCTCCGGCCCGTCCACCAAGACAAACCGTAGCGGCCGTGCCGGGTCAATCTCCTTCATGGTACGCGTCAGGTGCAGAATCGTTGCCGTCGTATTGTTATTAGGAGGCACGTACTGGCCCGATTCCAAAAAGGCCTTGATGTTGGACATGCGCAGCAGGCTTGACGCCGACGGCGACAGCATGATGATAGGATCAGGCCGCCGCACCGCCCCAGACTTGGGGTTGAGCGGTAGCGTGCTCGGAATGCCCGTCCGCTTGTCTACCGCTGCGGCTGCGGCTGCCTGCTGCTGTTTCTTGGACATGAAAGGCGTAGCCAGTTTGCGGACATGCGAAAAATCCTGTCTTGTTAGAAAAGAGAACCGGGAACCGAGAAAAGGGAAAAGAGACACAGAAAGAGCATACTGTCGGCTTGTTGCCATGGAGAACCGTGTTATGGTCGCCCATGCGTCGCTCTCCGTGGTAGATGGCGGCGAGTCGCGGATCGAGGACAACACTACGTCCCGTCCGAGCAGAGGGTGTGGCTGTTCCGGCAGCTGCCTTGGCGCCTGGAGCACCGCTGCCTGCCGCACCACCTGCACGGTCGCCACCCGCAGACCGGATGTACTCGCTCTCCTCACTGGCTCCCTCGAGCCAGGTAATCAGATCAAGACGCTCAACAAAGGCAAACTTGTGCACGGTGGCCGACGAACCAGCCGCGGCCAGCTCTTCGTTCAGACGCGTCGCGGCCGCATTGTAGTCGGGGATGGCCACTTCGCGGTTCAGCCAGGCAAAGTAAATGGACCGCAGGTCGACGGGCGCATCGTTGGATAGAAAGCGCGTCGGCGCATCGACGGGCAACGCCGTGGTGCCCTGGCCGCCATCGCCGGCAAACTGGAGGAACTTGGCCTGCGGCAGCGGTGTCTCGGGCGCGTCGGCAGCGTCCGTGGCTGTGGGCACAACAGACGTCCCCGCTGCAATTGCCTGCCGCAAAAAGAGAAGCGGGTCGGCAGTGTCAACGTCGGTCGCCATGGTAGGAGAGAGCAGTCTTTTTGTCGCGGTCGAGAAGACGAGGTAGAGAAGGAAAACAGGAGATGGACTGAAGGCTTCCTGCTTGCTGTGGTCTTCGCGTATCAGGACGACGAGGCGCGCTAGGTGAACAGAAAGTGGCCCGCAGGCCTGTATCGCGAAAACAAGAGGGTTCGGGCCGTTTTGTTGGTGAAAAGTCGGTTCGTTGTCTCTGGTGGCGGAGTACGGAGTATGGAGTTGTGGATAGAAGTTGGCTTGAAGCTGAAAGAGAATGCTGGCTTATCGATAAGAACAGTGTATCCCCTAATATACACTGTAATGCACGGTACTCCGTACAGGACTCCTACGACTCATTTCTGTCTTTCTGCCTCTCTCCCCTTCTCCCTTCTTGACCCAGACTTTCGATTCTTTGCCGGCCAGAAGCCTTTCCTGTCTATTCGGTTCGATTCATAGCCATGTCGTAATAATTAACATCCTAACCCAAACACCAAACTTTTAAGAACCCAGAACAACAGACATCAAATTCTCTTGAACGTCTGTCCCACAGCTTCAGAAATCCCATCCATTCCCACAACTCAAGCGTCCACCAGCATCGTGTCGTCGCCGTCAAAGTCCGCCCCTTGCGGCTGCAGCGGCACACCGCGGCCACGTCCTGCCAGCAGCTCGCGGCGGATCTCCGGTCCAATGGCCACATGACTATGGGTAAGCAGCAGGTCCAGAAGAGCCTCACGCTGGTCTTCCGTGATGGAGTCGTGGTACCGCTGGGCGAACAGCAGGAAGCTCTGGTGCCAGACGACCGGCATGGTTGTGGTGGCCCGCGCACGCATGAAATGGATAACGAGAGCGTCAACCACCTGAACGATTAGTTTCTCGTTTTCTCGTCTTTTGATTTCTCGTCTTGTTTTTTTATCATACCTGGTAAGGAAGCGCATAACGCTTGTCGAGCAACGCCTTGATAAAGACGCTGATGGCCGACTGGCCCTCGGTGTCGGGTGCCAGCTCGGCCGAGATATCGCACAAACCCTTGAGGGCAGCACTCGAGTGCAGCACCGGGATGGATGTGCGGACGAGTGCGGCACTAATGATTTGGGCCTCGCGCAGCGTCGTGGTACCCGACAGCACGAGCGGGAAGAGGAAGCCCTTGAAGAAAGCGGCCGGCCGGAACAGGCTCTTCTTGAGGGCCGCAAACAGGTGCACATTGAGCTTGCGGGTCTCGCGGATGTCGTCGCGCACACGATCCAGAATGACCATCTCCATGAACCGCCGGCCCACCTCAGCCTTGGCACTAACGAAGATTTTGGTCATCTCGTAGCATGCATTGGCCGACCATTGGTCCGGCTGTGTAATCTCGATCAGCGTCTCCCACTGCGGCACCGTCGGGAGGATCTTGAGCGGCTTCGGCAGCTTGCCCGACTTCCACCGCGACAGCAAGATCCCGCACTTGGTGTACACTTCCACCACTTTGGGGTTCAGGTCCAGTTCGCCCTCCTCGTCAAAGGCCTCCTCCCGAGCTGTGGCCACGCCCGGCTGCTGGCCCGCCTCATGCTCCGCAATCTTGGCCAGGATGATGTCGGCCAGGTTGCGACCGGGCTGGGCTGCTGGCTCTGCCTCAAAAACATCTGCGTCTTCTCCCTCTTCGGCTGCCTTCTTCTCAGACATGCGCAGACTCAGATGCTTCAATATTGGGTCATCCTCGTCGTGACTGGGCAGGAACTTATCAAAGGTAGCCAGGTCCGCCGGGTCAATATCACCGGCATCATCAGCGCCAGTTGCACCCTCATCCTCATCAGCCCACTCTTCATCATGGTCGTCATCAAATGGAGTCTCCTCGTCCGCCTCTTCTTCGAAGCGTGTCCCCAGTCCAAAAGCGTCGTGTTGCTGCACGGTTCCAGTAACCTCCTCGCTGCCCTCCACCTCGAGCTCACGACCAAGCTCGAGAATCTTCTTGGAGGCCTTCGAGTCCACATATCCATCACCCTCTCCGTCCTTATTGTCGCCGACCTTCCGCTTTGGCGCTTTTTGCCGCAAAAGTCCTCGAGCAAGGAGGTCTTGGTCGAGGGGATTGTGCCGCCGCGCCTGGCGCGCTGCCATGGGCGAAGTCGCCTTTGGCATATTTTCTTCTTCTTACAAGAATGGAACGGTTGCGCGTGTGTTGGTTCGTAATGCTTCGCTGAATTGGTACAGTTACTGGGCCGAAATCCTTGATGCGAAAAAAAATGCACAAAAAATAAAAATAAAAAAACGCGATAAGATAAGAAACCCCGCCACAGCCTGTCGCCACAGCCCAGTATTTGTAGAAGAGTGCCCCACCTAAAAGTCTGCTTCTGCACTGCGAATAGCTTCACAAGCAAGTCAGTTTTTGGAGAGGTGCCTTTTTTATCGACAAGCAGGACGTGTTTTTTCATATATTTATTAAAAGTGCAGAGTTCCTGGATTTATAGCCAAAATGCCGACTGAGCTGGAAGAGGTGAGGCCTTCAATGGATTACCGACTGCCGAAAACGTATCTTACAATTCATATGCTAAACGGACATGACATAGCTTGTTGGCTTCATTGTCCATCCCAACCCACAGATCAGATTGCTTGCGGTTGAAAATCTGGTACCCTATTCCAGTTCTCAACCATCCATATTCAAAGCAAACGACTTGAAACCCGTGAAGAATCTCAAAATTCTCTTGGCTGATCACCCTGTAAGTTTTCAAAGAGTCGGCACCAGGGAAGAAAAAAGACATACAGTAGCTGACAGAACACATAGAAAATCGCTGAGCATGTCATATCCATCCTCATCAACTTATCTGGTGATCCAGAAATTTTGAGATGCCTGGCCACAGACCAAAAGTTTCTGGATTTGGTCTTTGCTTGCGTGACGGTAAGTGCTCGTACGACTTGTGTATTCTTTTCTCGTTACTTGCTTTTTTTTTTTGGCCACACGACCTTTATTCCCTACTCCATGGCAGGGGGGTTGCTTTATTTTAGATGGCAGGTGGCTAACCTTGGGCGTCGTATCGTTGCCTCTTTCGGATGTTCCATGCAGAGTGCGGCAGAACCTAATGCGAACCTCATGGCCATGCTGCTGGCCAATCTGTCCAAGTCGGACGATCTGAAGAGTGTCCTGAAGCGGACGCATAAACCGCCAGAGAATCTTGGGTCGGATGAGCGGGTCATCAACCAGCTGGTCGATCTCTTCGTCAAGGGCTCGGACGGGTCGTACAACAGGAATGCAAACTACGACTACTTGGCGTACTTCTTTGCGGACGTGGCCAAGCATGCCGAAGTGCGGCAGTACTTCGTGCAGAAACAGGCCTACGACGATGTGATTCCGCTCACAAAGATCAGAGTGTTCACAGACCACAAGTCGGACGTGCGGCGGCAGGGCGTGGCAAGCACGCTCAAGAATGTTGCCTTTGACGTGCCGTCGCATGCGGCGTTCCTGGCCGAGGACGAGATGAACATGCTGCCGTACTTGCTGTTGCCGCTGGCTGGTAACGAGACGTATGACGAGGACGAGATGCTGGACATGCTGCCAGACCTACAGTTCCTGCCGCCAGACAAACAACGCGAGCCAGACAACAAAATCTTGCAGACACACGTCGAGACACTAACGTTACTCACGACGACACGGGCGGGACGCGGCCTCATGCGCCAAGTGCAGGTGTACCCGCTCATACGCGAGACGCACTTGCGGGTAGAAGACGAGGGCGTGCGGGAAGCATGCGACCGGCTGGTGCAGGTACTCATGAGGGACGAAGAGGAAGCGGAGACGGACGCACGTGTCGAGGAGGACGAGGACGAGCGAATCATAGAGGTGTGAAAAAAAGACAAAAAAAAAGGACTAAAAAAGAAAGAAAGCAAATGAAAGAAAAGGGCAGGCGACCCAAGCAAGGGCTTTCATTGGCTTGTGCCAATGCATTATCAGCACAAGTCTCGGGGCGAGGGGGGTGAAATTGGGAACTGATCAGCATGCGGGGCTGAACGTCACCGCGGGCTGTCCATTCCAGCATGCACGAGGGCAGACTAGTGCTCGTACTCCATATTATGAAAGGAATACGTCTATATTACGGAATACGGAGTACAGGTGGTCATGGCGGGGGGCGTACATGCTGGCTTAGAAGTCAGGGTGGAGGGCTATTCAGCCTCGTGGTAGGCAAAGTCGAATGGGATGACCGACTGAGCTGCCGCCAAGCGGCAAGACAGCGGGACGTGAACGAGCTTGATGATGATGGAAGATGGGAGCGTTTGTCTGGTTGTGTTCGGTGTGCTGAGTAGGGAGTGGAAGTGGAATCCGTGCAAGTCTAGATGCCAAGCCCCCAAGTGCAAGTTGAGCCAAGAGATGCAGCCAAGAACACCTGATGATTGAGTGGCGGCAAGGCCGAAAGCTTGTCTAGACAATGGAGCAGCAGAGGGAGGCGGTGACTGTGGCAAGAGGAGTGGGAAGCCGAGGCGGAAGAAGGAAAGGGATGCGCCTTGTCGTGTGAGTGTGGCACACATTTTTCGTTTTGCGGGTAATTACGAGTTATGCGAGGGCACGACATATTACGGGCACGGCCTCTGCCGCCTGTGGGACGCTGTTGCATGGGGGATCTCGACAAGACTTGGACAAGACTCGCCAAGATGAGACAAGAGAAACGAAGCATCGGCCGAGAGACAGACAAGACATGCCAAGGAAGCTTATGTTCGGTAACGGGAGGATGCAGAGGAGGGCCAAGACGGATACCAGCGCTGCCAATGTTGCCAATGTTGCCAATTTTTTGCCAATTTTTGCCATTTTTGCCAGTGTTCGTCGTACAAAAATATGTCTAACGGGGCGAGGAAATGTGGCTGCTGCTACCGCAGAGACGACGACCACACTCATTCCTTTTGACGCAACACATCTTACGAGCAAAAATACGGCGTCCAGGTTCCAGACCAGTGAGGACGGAACTATGGAGGCGCGTGGTGGATTGGAAGGTCCTCATTGGCCAGACATCTCAGAAGGCTGCTGGGGACGGGCAGCAGCTGCTGACGACGTCGCAGGAGCTCCGTGTTTCTTCAAGACGGACAGAAAAAGGTCGTTGGGACTATTGTATATATGAAAATGGAGCTTGCCGGGAGGCTGAAGGCCTAGCAGAATTGGCCAATGAGGAGCTGTAAATCTACAACGTGCTCAGCTGTGCGGCTGCCATTCGTAGCCGGCTGCGGAGAAGTGGGCCGTGCACCCGTGGCGCATCCACCCGAGTGGGATAAGTGGGTCTGTCTGATTGGGTGAGAGGCCGTGAAGACACACGTTGAAAGGAGATTGACAGGTACGGAGTACATGCGAGCAAAGAACAGGAACGGGACCTCCTGTTTTGGGAATCACCGAAGGCTGCAAAAGTTTGTTCGCCAAGGCGCTATGAGGGGGTGTGTCCGTCCGTTGAGATTGAAAGGCCTGGAATAAAAAACCCGGAAGTCGGCGGATGATATTTCTTTCGTAATAGCAGGAGCTGCAGCACGAATGCGGCGTACGAGTGTTTCTGCTTGTTTCGGCCGGTAGTGGAGCTGCTCGGTTACCAGGTGTTGACCGAGGATCAACAGGCGGAGCGCACAGAGCATTTTGAATCGTGAATGGGCTACGAGGCATGGGCATTACTCAGGCTTAGACTTAGGGTGGAAGTAGTGATCCTGCGCGGATGTAGGCAGCCAGTGAATGGGCAGATGAGCAGATGGACAGATGGCAGGGTGGGCAGTGCGGACAGTTCGGGCAGTTTGAGTGGTTTGGGTGGTTTGGGCATTCTGCGTGGCCATGCTCCACACAGTACTCCATAGTAAACTCCTGTCCAGAATATCTCACCGAGCACTCTCAAATTGCCAGAAACGCCAGACAAGCATGTTTCAATGATTATTTGTCCGGGGAGCACCAGGGGGGCGGCAATGCTACCCACCGTTGTTGGACTACAAGACTGGAGCTATCATTGTTTGACCTGAATACGGAGTACTTGCAGCACATTCGACGAGCCGTGTGCTCTGACAAGCGAATGTGCAGAAGATCCTTACAGTCTTCGTACGGCCAGCATCAGCATACTCCGTACTCCGTATACGCACGGCGGCGGGCCCCTCGACGGCGCATTGTCTGCATCTAGAAGCCTGTTAGCGGCCCTTAAATTCAAACAAGTCAGAGCATGACTTTTTTTGGAACTAGCAGCCGTTGCTCCAGTACAAAACAGCACGAGGGATGGAGGGAAGGGAAAGGGGGGGGGGGGGGGGNCGAACATAAGGCGTGCAGGGGGGTGTGGCATTACGGAGTATTGCCTCTCACGTACGAGTCCACGTCGCATGCGAGCAGTCGTCGGTGTCTAAACTGTCTTTTTTTTTCCTCTCTGGCGCGCGTGTAGTCGATGTATAGTGAGATTTACGCGAGATACTCGTACACCCCCCCTTTCCCCTTCCTTCAGCCAATATTCCACGACCCTGGGAAGGAAAAGTCTGTCGAACTACCAGGTTTTTTTTTCCTTTCGTCTTTCGTTTAGCTCAAAAGATCCCATGTGGTATGCAAGAATGCAAGGGTAAATCTTTCTCGATTTGTTTATAAGAAGCATTCCTATCTCTCACCCCCCGTCGATCTTTCGTGGACCTTCCCCTCCTTCTTCTTCCCAAGGCCAATCTACTTTTATCTTGTCCACCGCCCGTCTGCGTGTGTCGACTTGCCCTTCTCTTCTTCCTTTGTGTCGTACTTTCTACTAATTTCCTTTTTCTTTCATTCTTTCCCCTCCTCCCCCCTCTTGTCTCGCTGCCATGGCAGACGCCTCCGTGCAGCCTTCGGCTGGAGCTCAGAAGACCTCTGGCGGTAACGCGGCCTACCACAACTTCCACAACGACTTTGTGCATATCCAGGACCCCAATGAGCGTCGTCGTCTTGCGCTTGCCGAGATCGACAAGGCTCCCTTCGGCTGGTACCATGTTCGTGCCATTGTCGTCGCCGGTGTCGGTTTCTTCACGGATTCCTACGACATCTTCGCCGTCTCTCTCCTGACCACCATGCTTGGTATTGTCTACTACCCCGGCAAGGGCACCATGCCCACTACTTCGGATACTTCCATCAAGCTGGCCACCTCTGCCGGCACCGTTGTTGGCCAGGTCGGCTTCGGTATTCTGGCTGATATTGTAAGTGGAGCAACCTTCTTTCACAGAGCAGATCCAAGACTAATACCCACAGCTCGGTCGCAAACGCATGTACGGTCTCGAGCTCATCATCATCATCTTCGCTACCCTCGCCCAGGCCCTCTCGAGCAGCTCCCCCTCTGTCCACATTGTCGGCATCATCATCTTCTGGCGTGTCCTCATGGGTGTCGGCATTGGCGGTGACTACCCGCTGTCGTCCATCATTACTTCTGAGTAGGTTTTGATAGCGATCTTGCTTTCCTTACAAACACTAACGAGCATTCAGGTTCGCTACCACCAAGTGGAGAGGTGCCATGATGGGCGCCGTCTTCGCCATGCAGGGCATCGGTCAGCTGACGGCTGCCTTTATCATGCTCTTCGTCACCCTCGGCTTCAAGGAGTCTCTCCTTTCCTCGACCAAGGTCTCCAACTGCACGGGTGTCTGCGCCCTCGCCGTCGACAAGATGTGGCGTACGCTGATCGGCTTCGGTGCCGTCCCTGGCTGCATTGCCCTCTACTTCCGTCTGACCATTCCCGAGACGCCTCGCTACACCTTTGATGTCGCCCGTGATGTCGAGAAGGCCGACGATGATGTCAAGGCCTATGTCAGCGGCAAGCACGAGGGCGAGGTCGACGAGGCTGCCCGTGCTGCCACCCGCAAGGTCGCCGAGGAGCAGTTGACCGTTCCCAAGGCCGGCTGGAGCGACTTCTACCGCCACTACTCGCAGCTCAAGAACTTCAAGGTCATTGCCGGTACTGCTCTCTCCTGGTTCTTCCTCGACATTGCCTACTATGGTGTGTCCCTGAACAACGCCACCATCTTGACCGTCATTGGCTACTCCACCTCCGGCACGACCAGCACCTACCAGTACCTCTACAACACCGCCATTGGCAACCTAATCATTGTCCTGGCTGGTGCCGTTCCTGGCTACTGGTTCTGTGTGGCTACCGTTGACACAGTCGGCCGCAAGCCCCTGCAGCTCGGTGGTTTCATCATTCTGACCATTCTCTTCATTGCCTTTGGCTTCGGCTACAACCACATCACCACCCACTCCAAGCTGGCCATCTATGTGCTGATCCAGTTCTTCTTCAACTTCGGCCCCAACAGCACCACCTTCATCGTCCCTGGCGAGTGCTTCCCCACGCGCTACCGGTCTACCTCCCACGGTATCTCGGCCGGTCTGGGCAAGATTGGCTCCATCATCGGCCAAGGTGCCATTGCGCCCCTGCGCACCCGTGGTGCCACTACTACCAACACTGCTCCCTGGATGGACCACGTCATGGAGATCTATGCTCTCTTCATGCTGCTGGGCTGCTTCTCTACCCTGCTGATCCCTGAGACCAAGCGCAAGACCCTCGAGGAGCTTGCCGGCGAGGACACCTATGCCTCCTCCAGCTCGGAGGGTTCCAACGGCGGTGTCCTGGCCGAGACCAAGCACGAGCCGTCTGTGTAAATAAGGGGGGCAAGAGAGAGAGAGAGAGAGAGAGAGAGTCCGTGTAGCCGGGACCATGTGCACACACACAACCCTATCAGACAACACTATGTTCCATTCCTTCTCTATGCGTCGACATGTATTCTGTGTCCGTTTCATTCCAGATATCCATCCTGTGCAGTATTAATAGACTTTTCTGACGGCGAACCATTCCCCTACGGAATACCTACCAACAGAAAATCCAAACAAAAAAAATCATAAAAGTAGTTAGCATTCTTGCTGGCTGGAATTCCGGTCTTCTTTCCCTCTAGTTTTTGAACCAATATACCGCCTGGCCCGGTCATCTTGTTTACATAATGTTGGCTGTGGTTTGTATGCGCAGTGGTGTTTTTTTTTCTCGTTCAATGATTTCTACAAACGTCTAGGGTTCTAATACCCTGTACAGCTGTGTGATTCCACACACAATATGCCGGCTCGTACCGATGTACCGATGGATACAGAAGAAGAAAAAAAGGAGAATGTCCCCATGCAACCCAGAATGCCACGTCCAGTCCCGGGACCCAAACGCCATAACAACCAAACATATATATCCAACATCACGTCGTCTTGTCTCAGATACCGAGATATCGTTTTGCCCGCTCGTACGTATAAAACGCCGCCGCCGCCATCGGCACAACTTTGACGTAGCCAATTGTCAGGCCGACAAAGAACCCACGCACGCCGCGCTCCCGCATGATCAAATGAGACGTCTCGCCGATGCTCAGACGGTGACCGTCGCCGACTGCGCCGCTGACCTGCATGCGACGCCGGATCACTTCGAGCGGGTAGGACGCCGTCTGCGACACGAGACCGGCCACGCCGCCGGCCAGCAGCTCGGCCCACGACCGCAGCGGCAGCAGTTTGCCGGGCGGCGCGTCGGGTGGTTGGGGCAGAGTAGTCCATTGGGCGACCATGGGGTGGCGCAACAGGTCGCCACAGGTATCGTGTGTCAAAAAGGACATGCCGGCATACGGCAGCATGCCGAGGATGGTGGGCGAGAAGCCGCGGTAGAAGTTGCCGAGGCCGCCGGGGGATCTGGAGACATTTATAGTGTCTGTAGTAGCAGCAGTCGCCATGGTCGATGCAGTCTCTGTGCTGACCGTAGCGACCGTGGCAGCTGTGACCCGCCGGTCGGCCGGGTGCTCGCTGTAGATGCGCCGGCAGATGGAGATGAGCGAGGAGTGGCCGTCGCGTCGCGTCTCAAAAGCCAACCGCACGCGCACGAGCTCGAGCGGATACGTAAAGAAGACCGAGGTGACGCCGGCCAGTGAGCCGCTCACGAGGCGACGCAATGGAGTCTCGTGCTCCCTGCGAGGAATGATAAAGGAGCGGATCTGTTCGTAGGCGAGAAATTTGACGGCGGCATAGGGAAAAACGCGCAGCAACGTGGCCGAATGGCCGCGGTAGAGACCCAAGAAGCCGTCCTGCTGGTAGATGAGGCGCATGGTCTTGGCGACGCCGGCCCAGGAGCCCGAGTACTGGGCGAACTGGGGATTGCTGGCCTGGAAGAGGATCTTGACGCGGTCGAGGGGGGCGACGACAGTTTTGGCCACACAGCCGGCGACACCGCCGGCGACGCCCGACCGCCAGAGATATGCCACGCTCTGCTTGTCGACCTGGCCGGTCAGGATGGCCACGGGCAGCGGCTCGATGCCAGCGCTTGCGCCGGCCGCCTCATCGGCCGTGTTCCCTTGGTCATTGCCATGGCTGCTGTCTTGACTGTTGCCCGCGGACGAGGGAATTTTGCTTCCGCTTGGCCGCGGCTGCTCGGCGATCTGGGGCATGGAGGCAGAGGACGGGGACGCATGGCGCGCGACAGCCGCAGACATGGCCCTCGGCGCAGTGTGGTGAAAGAAGCCGCAGTCTTCCTGTCTTTTTCCTCGACGAAGGAGAATCGAAGTCGAGGGACAGCAGCCAAAACTGCCAGGGTCGCAAACACCGGCGAAAGCAGGTGCTGATCAGGGTTTCTGGGGTCGTCCAAGTGCGGAGAAGAAAATAGGATGGGATTTTCGCGCGCGCGCACAGAAGGAATGGGGAAAAAGACGGGGAAAAATGCCTTGTTGGCCAGCCAGAGAGTGGCTCGGGTCTCCGGACGTGGGGAAGCTTCAGCCTCTCTGTATTTCATATTACTAATCATAGACGTTTTTATGGCATGTGACGTTCCCCGCTAAGCTAGCCCGGCAATTATTCTGAGTAAGCCGATGGTTGCCGACGTCAATATTCCAACCGACACCCGATCCACCACTGCCCGATGCCGTCTCTGTCGTCAGCCATTCTCTTTGAGGATAAGGCGCGCGCCGTCGTGGTCATTGATCTGCCGCGGTCGATTGAAGAGGCTCAGCAACCGGAATATGGCTCTGTCCCAAGACGACGGCGACTGCTATCGGCGCCGGCGCCCTCTGAACCGTTTCCGATGACTCCGGAACCATTGCCGGGATCGGCTGGGTCAATGGCTATGATGACTCAAGATCCGGCAGCTCAGCTGGCCGAGCTGACCACGGCGGCAGCTGTCGAGACCGCTTTGGGGTGCCTGCAGGAGAGCCACTTTGACGGTCCCTGGTGTCTGTCCCGGATGGTCAAGGCAGAAGAGCAGGATTCATCTTCCATGTCCCCTCCATTGGTCCCTCCGGGAGCCCGCTACCTGGCCGGCACCATTGCCGTTCATCGGCAAGAGTTCCTGGACGAGGCACCGACATTCGATCTCATCGTGCTCGACCCGCCATGGCCCAATCGGTCGGCACGTCGACGACGTCAAGGCCGGAAACACGCTGCTTCTAGCACAGATACAAGTTACGCGACAACTATGGACATGGAATCCATGCGGACTCTCCTAGAGGCCGTGCCCGTGGGAGCTAAGCTTGCTGGAAACGACAACCCCGAGGATCGACCCCCAGGACTGGTGGCCGTATGGGTAACGAACAAACCGGCCTGTACAGCTTTGCTGACAGATCCACGGCACGGCGTGTTCCGGGCCTGGGGCGTTGAACTGGTGTCCACGTGGACGTGGCTCAAAGTGACGACAGCCGGCGAGCCTGTTGTGTCGCCAGAATCGCAATGGCGCAAACCGTGGGAGCGGCTACTGCTGGCACGGCGACCAGGAAGAAGGACACGTTGCCCGGCTATCCCGTTGTCCCGGGTCATCATCGGCGTGCCCGATGTGCACTCGCGCAAACCCCATCTACGGCCACTGCTGGCTCCCTTTCTGTCGGATGGCCAGCGACCGCTGGTCGGCCTCGAAGTGTTTGCCCGCAACCTGACGGCAGACTGGTGGGCCTGGGGAGACGAAACACTTCTCTTCCAACAGCCAACCTGGTGGACCGAAGACACGGGAGACACGGGAGACACGGAAAAGCAACAAAGCATAAACGAATGAATTATAAAGTACGAGGCATGCACAGACGCAAAACCCAAGTGGATATACTAAACAAATAGCCATCCTCCCATACGCCACGACAGCCGGTAGATTGCTCATGGATTCACACCCATGGTCCGCTTGAGATTGTCTTTGATGGCTTCGACATCGTTGTCCTCGAGATTGAGAAAGCGGATCTGCAAGAGTCAGCACCGAACTGACCCGTCAAGCTGTTGGGGGAATTTTCTTACCACTTCGTCAGCAGCGCCTGCGCTGCCGTAGAGAACTGGGTCCGATAGGCTGGCAGTGATGCCGTTCTTGACCCGTTCTTCCCAGACGTGTTCCCAGTTCCACGTCGACTCGGACGAGGCGCCGGTTCCTGTGCCGGGTCTCACTGCTCCATCCGTGACGGTGGCCGTAGTGGCTGTGGTGTTCGTGGTGCCCGTGGTGCTCTCCCCATGCGATTGTGGCTGCGTCTTCCCTTGCTGCTTCATCTTCCCCAGCTCGCGCTGGTGCGAGCGCCACGCGTGCCAGGCACCCGGATTACCGGCGGCCTCGAGCGGAATAGCATCTAGGGCGGCCTCATCGTCAAATGTGCTGCGGATGTACTGTAGCACATCGTAGGTGGACACGGTGTTGGCGACACCGACGCGCGACGTCTGCTTGTAGGTGGGAAGGGTGCTGCGCGGCTCGGGCGTGCTCTGGGTGCTGGGAATGCTGCCAGACGCACTGGTTCGGGGCGGCGTGCGATGGACCGACTGGTGTTGCTGGCCTGGTTGCTGTGGTTGCTGGGGCGGCTGTTGCTGTTGTTGCTGCTGCTGATGTTGCTGCTGGTACTGCTGGTACTGCACACTCGACTTGCGGATGCGCGTGGCCCGCCCAAACCAGGAAGGGAATCCATGGCGCAAGCTGAAGCCACCAGGCGGAAGTCTCTCCTCATCAGTGGCGCTGACGGTACCGCCATCTTGGATATCAGTCGTGTACGTATACGTGGTGAGCGGTGTGACGAGTGGGTGGAAGATGTCGGTGGCAAAGGTGACGAGCGGAGGCAGACTCGGGTAGCGGTCGGGAAAGGAGATCTGGAAGCGCAGAATGGCGGAGGCATAGGGGCCTTGGAAGTCGGTCAGCCAGGATTGGAGAAGCATTGGGCAGTGATGTCGTACCGTCTCTCACGAAGAGGACACCCGACCATAGGGACGGGTCGCCCGGCGTGAGGCTTACAAAGATGCCGCTCGGACAGGCTTGTCGCAGACCGGCACTGGCAGATGAGATTAGCGGAGGAATCACAAAAGGGGGAAAAAGCGGAGAGGGGACGGAGGGAGAGAGAGAGAGAGAGAAAGACATACAACTCGGCCAGCAGGTGCTGTCGGTGCAGCGAGGATAAGCTGGTCAACCGGGAAGGCATGCTTCAGTTCTGCGGCATTGTCTTGCCGGATAACGATGCAGTGGGTGAAGATAAAAAGGCAGACCACAAAACCTGAGACAAGCGATCGCGATGCCCAGGAGCTTGTCGTTTGGAGGACAAGGACAAGCTGGCTCGAAGGGGAAGGCGGTGAGAAGAGCCGGTAGATATTTTGCCGAGGGGCTAAGATACGGCGTTAGCGGGGTTCTCTTAATACAAGAGCATCCGATGACGGAGTTATCACGAGTTTACTGAGGAGCTTTAGATGTTGAAGAATGGTTATGGACTGGACAAAAGACTGGTGATCACTGGCCATAGTCTAGGCCATACTGTATTCATGTACTTGGGAAGTGATGATCTTTCCCAAGTAAATATAAGAATCAAGGATTCAGAGATGTAGAGATGTAGAGATTCACAACTAATCCACTGGGATTGTCTCTTCTCAAGCTCCCAACCGCCTCTCAATCTTGGCCTTCTCCTGGGAGTTGATCTGTGCTATCTCGTCGCGCGTCGAGTCAAACCGCGCTGTCACCTGGTTGAATGGGTTCTCCGGGCTCTTCTCAAACTCCTTGCGAATGCGGTCCTTGCGCTGGTTCAGCCGCAGACCCTTGCCGGAGCCGTCGTTATCCATCTCGGCCAGCCGGCGCTCCTCAAAGGCCGCAAAAGCAGCCTTGAAGCGACGCTCTGGATGACGGTCGACCGCGTTGACACCGGACGAGCCGTCGTTGTCAAGGGAGAGCGCATCGAGCGCATTGTCGATGCCAGAGGCGTTGAGAGCCAGGGGACGGCTCGAGCTGCCGTCGTCATCGAGCTGGGCCAGATCGAGCTTGCGCGAGGGTGCGACGGCGCTGGTCTTCTTGGAGGCCGATTTGTTGTTCTTGGGGGCGGTGCGGCCGGGATTGTTGCGTTCTTCCTCGGCGGCCAGGGCATCGCGTTCCGCCTTTTTGCGGGCCTGCTCGGCCTTTTTGGCGGCCTCAGCTTCCCTGGAAGATTGGACAAGGATCAGTCAGGATCAGTCAGGATCAGTCACAGCAGAACAACAAGGCTGTGAGACACCGGAAGAGAAGCCGGTGGGGCCGTGAAGGGTTCGACGAAACAGAAGACGGCCGAAAGAAACAGCAAAAAAAAAAAAGAAAAAAAACAGGTTGACGCACTTTTTGGCATTGCTCTTGGAGCCCTTGGACCACTCGGCAGCTTCTGCCGCTTCCCGGCGGGCGGATTCGGCGGCCACCTTCTGGGCAGCGGCATCCGCCTTGCGCGCCTGGCCCTGCGCCTTTTTGCTGCTCTCGCCGCCCTTCTTGCCACCGGCCATGACAGGGGGTGTGGGGAGTAAGGGAGGGGGTTACAGAGAGGGGAGGTGTCGTGTCGCGCGGCGGGTGGACGTGGGTGGACGTGGACGGACGTGGGCGGACGTGGTGGATGATGCGGTGAGAAGAGGAGACGCTCAGGCAAAGACTGGATGGATGGGGGGGCGTCGTTGTGAATTTGGATTAATTTTAGTATTTTATTTTAGTTGTATTGGAACCGGACTTTTTTTTATATATTATTTATTTAATTTCTTTTTTCTCTTTTTTTCTTATATATTATTTAATTCTTTTTCATTCTTATTTAATTCTTTTCTATTTAATTGTATTTAATTGTATTTAAATTTAAACATTTTATTTAGTTTTGAACTTAATTCTTCTTCATCTCTTATTTTTATTCGTCACCATCTCGATATTACGGGGTAGTCCTAGGCGCTAATGGTTAGCCCAGTGAGGGGCAATTGGCGGCTTACTCGTACGTGTGGGCGCCCGGACGGCCGCTGGCAGCGCCCTAGCTCCCTGTAACTCAGCAGTGGGGACGCTGTGCTCCGGTACACTACAGCGGGCGGCCGGGTCCCGTTCCGAGACGCATGCAACAGTGCAACAGTGCAGGCGGCCATCCTTCTTCCATGACCCCCCTCCCCTTGTTGGCAGTCATATGTTGGTCGACAACGCCTCCCCCCCCGGCCTGATTCGCGCATTCCCAGATGCACCGCGAGCGCGGGCTACGACGTGCTCGTCTTTGTCTCTCAACGCGCTTGACGGCTCAAAAGTGCGCAATTACCAAATAGGGCAATTCCTGCTGAAAAAGAGCCGCACCGCCCGAACCCGACGTCCGCCATCAGTCCGCCATCAGCCCGCATCAGCCCGCATCAGCCAGCATCGCCATCCAACCTGTCCACCATGTCCGCCATGCCCGCAACACGTCATGTGGCCTCCTGCGGTGTGTGGCCGGACGCCTGGATGCCCGCGCGCCCTCTCACACACGCCCTGGTCCTCCTCTACAACGCATGATCGGTGTGCCAAAAACGCCCGCCACGCCGAACCGGATCGTCTTCCGGTGCGAAACAAACATGCCTCCCAGCCAAGGACATTCTCTCTCTCTCTCTCCTCCCTTCTTCCTCTGCTCGTCTCGCGGCTTACGGTCCTTTTTGGCGCAGCTCCACGTCGTCATCGTGTTCCATGCCGTGTAACGCTTTCCTATGCATACTCCCCTCCCTTCTTTGGCTTTTCTCTCTTTCTCGTGTACTCCTGCTCTTCTTTTACCGCCTAGTTGCGTCCGATGAGATGAACTTCTGTCAGTTCACGTGTAACGGCCGGACCTGCCGGGTATCATCCGGCCCTTTCCCTCAGCAGCATCCTATCCAGCTGGAGCCACTCTGCATTTCTGCAACACACCATCTCTTCCGGCGGGCATCAATACCGTTCGACAAACATCCCGTCGTAGCATTCTCTCTTTTTTTTTTCTGCTTCCTTGATATCCCGCACAGCATACGACGTACGTTACTTTCGGAATATGGGCACGGGATGGCTATCTCCACCCGGCAGAAGAAACAATGAAACCCGACGGGGGTAAGCCCTGCTCTTGCGTCGGGTTGTAACATTTCCCCATCTTGTTTCGTCTGCCCAGGGTTGCTAAAGCATGGAGGATTCCTTATGCTTACAAGGGCTGCCGTTTATATTTGTCATCCTCGCGTGTGTCCGCGTCCCGTCCGAGGATCGCAAAGGCGTCCGTCCAAGCGATGCGGCTTGATTTGGGTTGGTTTGGTCCGGTTTGGTCTGGCTTGGTTTGGCTTGGTACGGAATACGGAGTATCCCGTTGTGTCACGAGGCAAAAAAAAAAAGATTGTCTCACTGGCCATGGACAAGGAAATCTTGATCGGAACACGGAACGCGGAACATGACGCTGTCCGTCTGTGGCAGGGAAAAAGGGCCAAGCATTGGCGGGATCCGACTCGCCTGAAGAGAATCCTTGTTTGAATTTTGTTGTCGGCACGTCTCGGGCCGTGTTCCACGGCATCGACAGGGAGAAACAGGAAAAACAGGGAGTCTGTTCCTTCATGAACAATTGCTTGACCGAGACGACGAGGGGGGGCTCGGAACGGGCTTGCATGATGCAAGATAAATCAAACAAAACAAAACAAAACAAAAAGCGACAAGACAAGGCCGGCAGGTGGAGAAGACGAAGGCGAGTGAGAGCGGAGGACGGGAATACTCGTATGGACAACGGGCCGCATGGTCAGTCCGCATGGTCAGTCCGCATGGCCGGTCCGCAAATTTGCGAACCGCGAACCTGGATAACCGCCCCCGGGAACAGCGGGAAAAGCGAAAGCGAGAGAAACGAGAAGGCGGCAGGGTGGTTGGAATCGGTGAGCAGCTAACACGTCACTCGTCACCCCTTGCAAAGGAGTGTGCATGATGAGAAACGAGCAATACGTATACCTCCACCGTCACCGATCGAAACATGGCCGTGTACGAAGGAGGTCAGCAGATACATTGGTAGATGAAGAAACGGCACAGATTATGCAGACGACGATGCAGTGGCGGCCATCCATGCAAGGTGCGCGGCCACACCGACCTAAGGCCGGGAGGAGTAACAGGAGCAGGAGGAGCAGGAGCAGGAGGAGCAGGAGCAGGAGCAGGAGCAGGAGCAGGAGCAGGAGCAGGAGGAGGAGGCGGGAGACGGGAGACGAGAAACGAGAACGAGAACGAGAAGCGAGAAAGGAAAAACAAAACAAAAAACGGGAGATGGAGATGGAGATGGAGATGGCAAATGCTGCAACACCCCCCCGTGCTGGTCAACAAAAGTGCAGGTTTTTTGCTGATCAAGTCACCCGTCCTTCACAGCCCGAGGCGGGTCACTCGCGCAAAGCGCGGCAAGATGCAAAAAGGGTAAAAGGGAAAAAGAAAAAAGAAAAAAGAAAAAAGAAAAGAAAAAGGAAAGACAAAGAAAAAGAAAAAGAAAAAATAAGGAGGAGTACTCCGTACTCGAAGGGGAAAGACGGGAGGAGACCGGGGACTGGAGGGGACTTGGGCACCGAGACATGCAAGCAAACATGCAACGGGGAGCCATGGGGGGTATCATGGCCGGAGCAATTGAGCTTTACGATTTGCCGCCAGACTCAGTGATCTTTTTTTTCCTGGGAATGCGCGTAGAAGACCGGGCTGTGTTAGCAGTCTCCGATGATCTTCATCGAGGCCCGACGGAGAGAAAGAGTAGATGGACGGGGCATGCAACCCAAGGGCCAAAGGGCTAAAAGGGCAAAGGGTCAAAGGGGCTAACGAAGCAAGCAAGGCTGTGGAGGTGGGAGTACGGAGTACTCGTACTCCGTATCAGGGGACGGAGCCGTACGGAGCAGACCATAGACCATGTATACGGAGTAAGCACATACACTCGTATCTCTGGCCTATGGGTCTATGGAGAGCTGAGCTGCGTGGACGGGATCCCAGGACAGCAAACATACGAGAAACAGGCTGTATGTACGAAGTACTTGCAGCTCCATCTCGTACTTGTACTCGTGATAAAATCAAACCAACAGGCCAATATGCCAACAAGCCAACGAGCCAACAAGTAAAGCGGCCAACCGGCCAACCGGCCAACAGGCCGCTGCAAGCGAACGTCGACACCGACAGGCCGATTTGTCGTGTGGGAGTGAGTTGTGCTGACGAGTGACCGACCTACCAATGGGATCACACCGAAGTTGCGCGTACCAAGTATACGAGTAGAGTACGGAGTACTCCGTACGGCGTGCAGCGTGCAGCGTGTGCGCATACTGAAGATTGGGCGGAGAAATATTGGTAACCTTATTAGCACGCACCCCTGGCCGTTGGATCTGCAGAGGTGGCGAGTGAGCGCGTGCAGGGATGTGACCGGGGGGTCAATAAGTACAAGTATCGTACGGAGTACGGAATACGGCGTATTCGTACGGAGTACTGGGTAATATACGAGTACGAATGAACGGAGTCCTCCGTACAAGTACGGAGTACGGAACACCAGGCCACTGTCTGGACGCGTCTTCTGTTTTCTTCTCGAAGCCGGTTGTCACCCACGTCGCCGCTTGGATCTGCTGTACAGAGTGGAAACATGTTTCTTTTTTTTTCTTTCCTTTTTTGTTTTTCCTCCGAGCGGGACAACGGGGCGTAGGAGTGTAGGAGCAGCACGCGTACTCCGTACAAAGTACGAGTACGAGTACGTAAAGCATCTCACGGACTATACGGAGTACGAGGACTTCTCGTACGAGTACTCGAAATACTCTGGCCATGCTCGGACTATGAGCCTGATAGTCTTGCCAGTCTTCTGCCAGTTTTTTGAGTCTTTCAGTCTTCTAGTCTTATAGCCTCCTAGTCTTCTCTTCCAAGCCGTCTACTGCTCAGTCCTTGCAGAGACCCCACATGAAACCCCTGAAAGGTCTAGTCTCAAGGGCCAAATTTCTCCTGCGATTCCGGGGAAGCCATCCGGGGGTTGTTTATACGAGTGCTATGGGAGTACTGTGTACTCTGTACTCGCACAGAGCCTGGAAGACGGAGTACTCCGTACGGAGTACTCGTACTCGTAACTCGTCGCACTCGCACTCGCTCGCCCGGAGCTTTTACCATCCGGCGGCTGGGGGCCCCTTGGCCTTGTCGTCCCAGCCGGCTGAAGACCGGGGGTGAAGAAAGACTGGGGGCGAGAGAGGGGGCAGGCAGCACGACGCCAGATTCTCCGAAAGTGCTCCCGCGGATCAGGTTCAGGGGGGGAAGGCAATCATTGCTGCAGTGGGCATCTCATTTCTGAAAGCTTCCATGCGCAATTTCAAAGAAGTGCAAGACGAGAACCATTGCGGAAGGGCACATACATGGGGTCCCAGTGGCCCTCCGCACTGCAGAGTAAAAAAAGAAGGGCCAGGCATCTTCGGACAGCCAGCGAGGCGGTACCGAGATTGACACCAGCAGGCTCGGCTCCACAAGGCGAGAGCAACCTGCCGAAACATATTATATACGAGTACGGAGTACGACAGTACGACAGTACTCGTAGAGAGGCTATTATCCAGCCAGTCAGCTGCCCAACTGCAGCCAAGACAGTCCAGAAGCCAGACAAGCCAGACACACATTCAGTCAGCCCAGACAGCGCAGCCAGCCACAGACCCTGCCTTCTGGTCGCGCGAATTTCAGGGCCTGGCCTGACGCCACGTCCCGGAACCTCATCCCTAGAAGCCAGTTTGCCACCCCAATTTCCTTACGGGCCTTACAGTGTCCCAAGGCCATCCATTCGGCAGCCTCCCGTCAGGATAGCGGGCTCCACCGGCCTTGAAAGGGTTTTCTTTTTTCTTTTTCTTTTCTTTCGTTATTCTTTCTTTTCTTTCCTTTTTCCTTTTTTTATTATTATTTTTTATTTCGTTTTTTTTTAATTAATCAATTCATTTATTTTACCGTTTTATTTTACCGATTTATTTTATCGTATTTCACTATTCCGTATTCTCGGGCCGGGTGCAAAAGGCAAAGGCCAAAAAAAAAAGCCATGCTTGGCTCGCCGGGCTGTCCGCTAGTTTGAGTGCTGGAATTACCAACGGCTGGGCCCCCCCTGGACTAGAGTTCACCGTCTTGACGGTCACGCGCTAGGTAGTTGCTCCCGATCTTCCGTCGTGGTGCGCCCAGGCCGGAGGATTCAAGGGGGGGTGTGGTACAGAGTACGGAGTACTCCCTGCTTGTACTCCGTACTCCGTAATACTTCGTCTGCCCATCGAACAATCTCGTGCAGGGCTCTCTTGCTCGTATGTTGCGGTGAGTACGTCTGCCTCTAGCCCCAATACAGTAAGGGTGGATGACTACTGGGAGCGCTGTTGGGAGAGACAGGGGGTGCTTTGCATGTTGTGCTCGTACCAGGACGTTGGAATCGACCGTTGTTTGATCCCTGTTATTCATGCAGTTTGAGGGGGAGAAGTCCTGCGGGATGGAAGCAAGTAATACAGGGTATGGACTACTCCGTACTCCGTCTTCTTATGGACAGATGGGTCGATGGGCAGAGAGGAGACTGAAAAAAAGAATCAGAAACAAAAACGAAAAACGAAAAACGAAAAACAAAAACAAAAATAAATAGATTAATAAAAATTAAAACAATCAACCAGAACACCGGAAATCAGTTTCAAGGCTGCGATCGAGATACTACGACGTCACCGGACGGCATTCCTTGCGGTGAGGCTTGTTCACATGATTTGCAGTACATGCGCCCCGATACAACCAAATGATGATGTGCACGTCCTCGAGCCATGGTTGGCAGGGGTTCGCTTGTCCTCCTCCGTCGCGGCTGGAGCAAATTGTAGAACCCAGAACCTAGAACCATGCCTAGGCATCAGGGGAGGATTGGTTCGTGATTCTCGATAACGGTTTCACCTGTCAACCGGTCCGGCACGATACAAGGACCAGTCCAGTTGGTCACCAGCAAACAGACACGCGTAAGATACACGTCTTTGTAGGCGATGTACAGAGTAGCGTCTCGGCGGTGGAGGCTCCCAGCTCTCCCTCAACTGATCGCGTCTGCCGGCATCTGCTAGTGGCATTCTGAACCGCAAGGTT
Organism: Dryadomyces quercus-mongolicae; assembly: GCA_002215975.1. Taxonomy (NCBI): domain Eukaryota; kingdom Fungi; phylum Ascomycota; class Sordariomycetes; order Ophiostomatales; family Ophiostomataceae; genus Dryadomyces; species Dryadomyces quercus-mongolicae. The sequence continues at coordinate 215,317 of NIPS01000006.1, read as the reverse complement.
AGGTCTGTGTGTGTGCACTACGAACTACGAGCTGTCTGCATGGCTGCACCCCCCCCCCCCCCCTCGTTCCTCGTCCCCTCCTTTTCCCAGCCCAAGGGTATGTGAGCAGTCACATTCAGAATCCCAAGCAAAAAAATTCGGTTTCCGTGCCGGTACTCCGTTCTCCGTATCTTGCAACCCCATCCCCAACAAGTAACCGGTCCTTTCAGCTGGCGTCGACAGTTCTGGGGTTCCGCTCATCAGGCAATCTCCCATGTGGCTAAAGGGGCTAGTTTGGCACCGCGTGCCAACTTTTAAAGGCAGGGAGGAGAAAAGGAACAAAAGGAATAAAGGAAGATCCATACGAGTACAAGAAACCAAGCCTAATACGAGCATCTTGTTCTCAGATGCTCCGTATTGTAGAGCAAAATCTCCGCAGAAAAATTAAACAATTAAAAAAATTAAATATTAAAAAGAGCTAAATAAGAATCATATCATAAAATAGAATAAAATCAGGAAAGACATCATACGGCGTACTCCGTAATCTGAACGGAGGGGCGGAAGAGCGGTGGCTCCGATCAGCCTGAGATGTCCGTGACTCCCGGGGACGAGAGAAGAGGAGAGAGAGGGACGAGAGGACAAAAATAAAAACAGAGCAGAGGACAGAAAGCCACATAGCTCGTAAGACTAAAACGGTAGGTGGTCGTTCGGTGACGCCCATTGCCAGTGTGTCAGTGTGTTAGTGTGTCCGTGGCTGCCTGCTTGCCTGCTTGGGCGCCTGGCTTGGGAGCGGTGAGTCCTAGGGCCCGCAGCGGCACTCGTTGAGGACAGGGCGGACCCATTTGCGGAACCACCTACGATGTGACGGCTGCCCATGCCAGCGGGTTCCTCGCTCACCAAAAGACGCTGCCGGAGGATCCCTGGTGTCCATTTTGTGCCTCTTTTTCTCACTCTGCTTTCTGACTGCGCCTGCCTGGAGGGGCGCAGAGGCCAAAAATAGGGTTTCCCATATGGAGCACACCGCAGGTTGGGGAGTTTTTTTCTTTATTTTTTTTTCTTTATTTTTTTTCTGATTTCTGATTCTCTGATTCTCTGATTCTCTGATTCTCTGATTCTCTGATTCTCTGATTTTCTGATTTCTGATTTCTGATTTTTGATTTTTGATTTTTGATTTTTGATTTACAAAGAATTTTTTCTTCTGATTTCTAAAGGGTTGCGCTCTTTTTCCCACCTGGTCCTCTGTCTGTACACCATCCCCAGACGCCCAACATCTCTCGTACTTGTACTCGCGCCAGCACGCCGACTCCGTATTAGCCCCCAAAATCACACGCCAAAGGGAGGGTCACAGCCGAGCTGCCTTGCCTATGGCCTATAGGAAGCCGCCCTTTTCCCTCCGGAGAGGCACCTCCATAGCTGCTCTAGCCTTCTGGGCCAATCAGCAACCTGTCTGCCCTGTGCACACACTTGTCCCTGTCGCCAGGGGTCGAGTTACGAGTACTCGTTTCCTGCCTTGCTACGATTTGTGTCCAGCGTTCACCATTCCGTGTCCAGCCCAGTGTCCAGTGTCCAATGTCCAGTGTCCAGTGTACTCTTGTCGTTTGTCTCGTCTCTTCTTCCACGTTGGGCTCCTCCCAACGTGGACTCCCAACGTGATCGCATGAGCCCTTGGCCCTCTGTCTGCCGGCTGTCCCGTGCAGCCCGTCTTATCCATCCCACCTCTGCCCATCCCACCATTCACCGCCTCAAAGGACTCTCCTCCCCCCTCCCTTCTCCCCTTCTCCCCTCTTCTTGTGACGCAAAGCCTGCTGCAGTGCCTTGTCTGATACGCTAGAGTGGGATAATCAATCTGACTGACGAGGAGGGGCGCGTTTTGTTTCTTTCCCCAGCCGGCCTGTGTCTCAGTCCAGCGCCCTTGCTAATCTCATATTACGAGGATGCCAACCCTGTAATGGAGTATGGAGTACGGAGTAGTCCTCGTAAGATACGCAGTACTTCTGCCTTTCGTTTCTTGCTCGTATCCACAACCCAACCGCCCCCTCTCTTCCTCCTCCCCCCCCTGGAACAACCCTCGACGCCAAAATGCTTCCATACCGCTTCCAAATGCTGACAAGCCCTGTTTCTCTTGTGAAAGGAGACGTCATTCCCCGCCTCCCCTGTGGCGAGTTACGAGCTCTGCTGTGAGGTGCAGGCCAGACGTTCTGCCGCACAGCCCTGCTGCATGGCAGGCTGATCCGCGCCTCCATCGCCCTCTGCACTTCTAGAAAACCACCAAACCACATCAGACGCTCCATGACGTCTTGGTCCCAGGCGGTCAGGCAGGTCCGTCAGCCCGTGCCGCAAGAAAGTGCCGCAAGACAAAAAATAAATGAAAAGAAGAAATAAAAAAATAAAGATCAATAAAATAAAAAAAGCAAGTAAAAGAAAAAGGAAAACAAGAAAAAAGGAAAAACAGATTCCTCGTCTGTTTTGGACTCTTTTGGGCTTCTTTCGCCGAACTGCCTGCGGCACTTTCTCCCGTCTCTCCCGTCTCTCGTAAGCCTCCCCCTTCCCTTATGGGCTGTTTGCAGCTCGACAAACAAGGGACACCCCAGCTCCTGGCAACCGGTTCCAGCGTCCCGGCCTCCCTGGCGCCTCCTCGCTACCGGCCCACCCACAAGAATACGAGACAAATCTCATCGTCCCATGGAAGAGATACTCGTACAATGTACTCCGTACTCCGTACTCTTCTCTTACACTCCCGTCCTTCCCCCTCCTCTTCCTCCTTCTTTCCCTCCCCCCCCCGGTCGCACCAAACTGCTGGGGCACGACACGAGCTGGCCTCCCCTCTGGTACTTTTCCGCCACACCCCTCCCCTGGATACCATACGTACGAGTACTCGTAGCCGTTTCGTACACACCCCCATATAGCGCTATGGCTTGCGGTACGCTAATTCTGCGCTACTGTCCTAGATAATGTGGGCGAGCCATCCTGTTGGACCCTGACTCCATGTCCTCCCCCCTTTGGTTGGACAAAGAGCCGGCGGCCGGTACAGGACGGACGCCTGGATTGTTCGTCACCGGGTCAGCATCGTGCCCAAGTACTCCTGTACTTCTAGTACTCTCGTAGCTCAGGTATCAGGTAGCTCCAGTAACTTGACACTGCGCCAGCCCTGCCCTGTCTCTTTTTCTCAGCAACATGCAGTCACCGCTTGTTTCTCTCGCCTCGTGCAACTGCTCCTACCCGTACCTCGCTAATAATAACTATTATAGTAGTGCACTTACAAGAAGAAAAGTCTTATTTGCTGCTTCCCCACGCCACCCTCCTTTCCATGGACCCCCCCCCCCCTTTCTCGTCCTTTTTTTCCTTCCCCTGCTTGAATACACCCCCCCTGCCTTTCTCTCAGATTGGACTTTTAATTCCTTATTCGGGTTTGCTCTGCAGATGGGTCTGGTGACCATAGCTCAGCCCTTTTCTCCAGACCGCAAATGGGCGCAAGCTCATATATTATAACGCTGCCGCCGTGTCTCGGTTTCTCGACTGGTATACTCGTACAATTACACCTTTGCGGGCTCTGACCTTCCTCGTTAGCTCTTTGCTCTTCACATAAGCTCCAAACTTCGTCCTCCCTTTCTTCCCAGCCCTCTCTCTCTCTCTCTTCAGACCCTTTTTTTTTTTTTTGCCTGCTGCACGGAATCTCTTTTCTTCCTCTTTCTCTCTGCCGTCCCACAGCCCAAGGTCAACCAACCAACAGCTTTTAACATCTGCATATTACCCACGTTGGTCAACAAACATACGCACACACTCACGCACACACTTACGTTCACGTTCCCACACACAACTTCTGGTCGTCTGCTCTCGACGGCTTCATCATGAGGCAAACAATCCCAAGGATGCCCTCCCCCGGTGGGAAGGGCCCAGCTGCCAGCAGCAACAACAACGACAACAACACCCACATTCCGCCATTTCCCAAGAAGCAGATGCTTGTTCTCGGTAGGGCTCTCTTTTTTATTCTTTTTTTAACGCCCCTCCCCATCACCTACACTACGTATGCGTGTGGGCCCAACCCAAAGAGGGTCTTCATTGCTAACTGTACAGCTCTCTGCCGGCTATGCGAGCCAATTGCTTTTATGGGCATATTTCCATACATTTACTTTATGATTCAAGATTTCCACATCACCGATGATGAGAGGCAGATCGCCTTTTATGCTGGTCTCGTCACGTCTTCCTTCACGTTCGCCGAATTCCTGACTGGCATGTTCTGGGGCCGTCTGAGTGACCGCATTGGACGCAAGCCTGTCCTGTTGACGGGACTGTCTGGCACAGCCCTCAGCGTCATCGTTTTCGGGCTTGCTCCCAACCTGACCGTCGCTCTCATTGCCCGCGCGCTTGGCGGTCTTCTCAATGGGTACGTTCCATGGGACATGTGGTCATGGTCATGTGGTCAGATCCCTGGTCTAACACGCGCAGCAACATTGGTGTCATGCAGACGACTGTCGGTGAACTCGTCAAAGTCAAGGAGCACCAGGGTGAGTGATACCGGCCCTACTAATCCATAACAAGAAACATGCTGACCTCTGTTAGGCCGCGCTTTTGCTGTCATCCCTGCTGTCTGGTGCATTGGATCCATGATTGGCCCTGCCATTGGTGGTGCTCTCGCTCGACCCTGCCAATTCTACCCGAGCATCTTCCCTGCCGGTAGCATCTGGGACAAGTACCCCTACCTGCTGCCTAACCTCTTCAGTGCTGCTGCCGTCTTCGTGGGCGTCATTGTCGGCATTCTCTTCCTCGAAGAGACCCACCCCATCCAGAAGTATCGGCACGACCCCGGTCTGGAGATGGGCAAGCGACTCACCGCCAGCCTTCGGTGGCGCAAGGATGTCAACGAGACTCGGAAATCATACTTTCTCGACGAAGAGGAGCCGCTCATCGACGCCGACGACCAGCTTCCTGGCTACCGCACTACCGATGCCTCGCCTCGTCTTGTCACCAGCGACGCACAGCCCGCCCTGCCCGAGACCCTGGAGCCCTTGGACCCGGCCGAAGGCAGCTCGACTACTGCTGCTGCCGCCGCTGCCCGCACTGCCAACGCACACGCCGAGTACACCAGAGCCTCGTCCAAGATTTTCACCCGGCCCATCATTCTCAACACCATCTCTTTTGGCATTCTTGCTTTGTACGTGAAGACCAGTTCCCAATTTGCAGACACCGACTTTTTGAATTTGAAACTGACAAAACAGCCACACCATGACTTTCGACCAACTGCTGCCCATGTTCCTGAGCACGAAGCCGTCCGATGGCGCCGAGATCAAGCTTCCCTTCAAATTCACCGGCGGATTCGGCTTCGACAACCAGACCGTCGGCATCATCATGGCCGTCCAGGGCTTCTACTCGCTGCTGTCCAACACGTTCCTCTTTCCCTGGGTCATTGAGCGCATCGGTCCTCTGCGGCTCTTCAAGCTGGTCGCCCTCCCCTACTTTTTGCTCTACCTGGTGACACCGTACCTGGTGCTGCTGCCGGAGCGGTATCGCATGATCGGCGTCTACCTGACGATTTTCTGGAAGTGCACCTTCTCGACACTGGCCTACCCAAGCAACGCCCTGATCACGATGAATCTGGCACCCAGTACACTGACGCTGGGCACCGTCAACGGCGTGTCGGCCTCGGCCGCCAGCTTATGCCGTGCCTTCGGGCCTGCCATCTCCGGCATGCTCTATGCTGTCGGCCTCGAGACGGGCTACTCTAGCTTGCCATGGTGGTGTGGCAGCGCCGTGGCCGTCATTGGTGCGTTTGTGGCGCTCCAGTTGACCATGACCAGCAAATTCTCCGATGACAGGAGAGACGACGTCGAGTCCGCTCCCCTCCTGCCAGCGACGCCGACATCACCAACATCAACATCGCCAGCATCCTCTTCTTTATCATGAGGAAGAGCCTATACAACTTTTTTTTCATCTTTTTTTCATGCAGGACTCTGCTCCGTTTCGTTTGGACAGAGCCTGCCCTCATTGCGTTTTGGGCTTGTACAGGGAATCCATTCATACAACTGGAAGTTTTAGAGCAGGACGTGGGTCTCGGGTTTGTTCCTCGGGTTATGTATTGATGTGTGTCTTTTCTTTTTCGGTTTGGATTCGGTTTTTTATAACACTGTCTTGTAATCTCTGCTCTTTGTGTCTAGCACTTGGCTTTGTTACTCGGCTTCTCGCTGGCAAGAGGCCTCTGCTTTGGACGATAATCCTGGTGTCGGCGTTGATGCGGTGATGAATGCATACACCTTGCGATTGCTGTTGGGTAGTGTTGGAAAAGTTGGGAATACAGGATACCCTTATAGAGTGCATGTTGTCTATTGTGAAGTGACGTTCGGAGATGTGAGGTTCATACATAGTTGGTTCAGGTTGCAGTCGTCTGTGTTAGTGGAGGGTATTACTCGCGTATGGAGTACGGAGTACCTTACTTGTTACCTTGATTACATACACATGCTTACATACGCATGACGCGTTTGTATGATTACGTACGCAATTGATTTTGTACATCTCCGTGCTCCGGATCTTTCTCCGGACGTCGTATCTTACATGAGATCCGATAAGCTCGTGATTAGTCATCGATACAAGCTGAGATGCATCTACAGAGCTGAATCCGAGTGAACGTCAAATGAAGATGCATCACTCCGTTCTCCGTACTCCGTACTCCATCGCATCGCTTACGGTGTTCCTCCAGATTGACCCCCACTTGGCCCCAGAATACCAGAAGTGGGGGGACCTCTATAGAAGCAAAAGACCCCGTACGTCAAGTGCAGCGTTGCCATTATCAAGCGCGCACGCTGATTCGTCCATAATCTCTTATCGGATGTCCCAACGGCCTATAGGCGTCAAAGCTGCGGCTGAGAGGTTTTCTGTCGGCCTCTAATCGGCCCCCCGGGTTTTCTGGTCCTTCACACGACAGCCGTCCACACAGAAAAAAAGTCCTGGTTCTGACTCGTCTGGTTCAGCGGCCCCTCTCGTCTAGTTTTATTCTGCTTATTTCACGCACGTCCGCCTGTCCTATCAGTGTCCATATCGCTATCACTTTTTGATTGGATCTTTGTCACTTTTTTTCTCGGCTCTTTTCCTTCTTTCTCGAGTGGCTGGTCTCTTGTTTTTTCCCCTCTTCGCCACGGGAAACATTTGCTGCAGTCTCCTCGATCATCTTTTGGGCACGTGAATCTTTTCATCTGCGAGTATTCATTCACCTGCCTACCGTTCTACTTGCTCGACCTGCCGGTTTCGGCGAATATACGGCGCATTCCGACCGCCTCTTTTCCTGGGGACGGCGGAACACTTGGGAATCCCAACCATTCCACGAGACAGCTGCCGTACCACAGGAAGCGCAAACCTCGCCGCCCTGCCGAGCGTCGACCCATCTGCACCTGCGCGAACCTGCATCGGACAATTTTCGACGCCCAGTTGACCACTGACCGACCAACAACATCCAACTGTTGCCGTCTCCTCCGCGACTGCGACCTGACAACAACACACTCATGCGCCCCGGGTGCCTGCTGGTAACGACGCCTACGACGACGACTGACCACTTCTAAAGAGCCACACAGCGTCCTTGTGACACGTGCTCTTGGACTCACGAAGACGCACCTGCCTTAGTCACCCCNTTTCCCCCCCCCCCCCCCCCCCCCGCCTCGTGTTACCGGCCTCGGCTTCCTCGTCTTCCTCTTCCGTCTATACAGTCTATGTTGGTCGCAGAAGGACAGTCACTCACCCGCTCAACGCGATCTCTGGAGGTGACATCCTCCCTACAGCAATCCTGGCGGCGGCGACAGCCATGACGATGCCGGCTCATTCGCCGCCGTCTCCGAGCCTCATCCCTGCTAAGCGGCCCCGACAACAGTCGCCTGAGCAGCAGTCGCCCACGGTGGCAACGGCTTCAGCATCAGTTGCAGAAGTCACCGCAGCACATGTCCGGCTGACAGCCGAATATCCAGCAGACGAGGCCACTGGCAGTGGGTTTCATACCGTCGGAAGCAGCATTGGCAACGGAGATGGTGGCTCTGCTCGAGCAGCCGCGGCAGCCGCAGCAGCCAATGCTATTGGCACGCCCAAGTCTGGTCAGAGCAGCAACTTTCGCAATGTCAGCGCCTGCAATCGGTGCCGGCTGCGCAAGAATCGCTGCGACCAGCGGCTGCCCAGCTGTGTGAGCTGTGAGAAGGCCGGCGTGGCTTGTGTGGGCTACGATCCTATCACGAAACGCGAAATCCCACGAAGGTAAGTGGCATTGCGTACTACGAATGGAACAGTCCAGGACGAAGCTGACTTGTTCAAGTTATGTCTACTATCTCGAGACGCGGGTAGAGCAACTGGAGACTTTGCTCCAGGCCAACAACATCCGGTTTCCACCCGCAGAGGAACTCGAGCATTCCAGCACGGCTCGCTCACCGACCGAAGCTGCGCGGAGCATTTTCTCGGAGCAGCTCGACAACAATGGCGGCGGCGGTGGTGGCTCTAGCGCCCTGTCTGTGGCGGGTGGCAATGGTGGGGCCGCCACATCTGTCGCATCTGCCGGCGACGGCCGAGGTGGTCTGACAAACAATAGCCCTGAAGGGCCGATGGCCTTGAGCATGGGCAACCGACTGCGCAAGATTGCAACAAAGCCGGGCACGTCCGATGGGCATGAAAATGTGGCCGGCCACCGCCTCGGGTTTACCACGGGTATATCCTTTGCGCGTGTCGTTTTTGCCGCCGTCCAGTCGTCTGTCACAGACCAGAAATCTATCTCCGATAAGGGAGGTGTCCGGCCGTACAAGCCCATTGCCGGCAACGGCTCTGTCAGCACGGGCACCTCCATGCGCGACTCGTTCTTCGGCCTCCACACAAAGCCCACCATCAGCCCGGCCGCCTTCCCTGACCGCGACCTGGCTATGAAGTTGGTCACCCTCTACTTTCAGCATGCAAACCCTCAGATCCCCGTCTTGCACCGCGAAGACTTTATGCGCATGTTCGAACAGGCCTATGCGGAAGAAAATTGTGTCCGCGGTCCCCGCGAACTCTACATGCTCAACATGGTCTTTGCCATTGGCGGCGGTATCATCATGGGCGACCTAGCCAAGGAAATGCGAGCTACCGTCCACGACGGCGACGGCAAGGAGGAACGGAGGCAGTACCAGCCCGAAGAATACCACGCCAGTGCCATTGTGCATCTCGAGGCCTGTCTGAGCAACAGTGGTGGCGGCTTGGAGGAACTGCAGGCCGTCTTACTGCTTGCCAACTTTGCACTCTTGCGGCCCGTGCCTCCAGGCCTCTGGTATATTATTGGTGTTGCCGTGCGTTTGGCCGTCGACCTGGGCCTCTACTATGAGGACGGCAAGGATGTGGACGCTGGCTTACCCCGTGTGGATGTCGTGTCAGCCGAGGCTTTGCAGCGTGAACGTGGACGCCGTGAATATGTCCGTGATCTCCGGCGTCGGCTTTGGTGGTGCACTTATTCCTTTGATCGGCTCGTCAGTGTCAGTGTTGGCCGACCGCCTGGTGTGCCAGACCAGGTCATGACCACCGAATTCCCGTCTCTGCTGGATGATCGCTACATTACAGAGAGTGGGTTCCTGCGGCAGGAGCACGACCCGGCCGAGTCGACCTACAAGCGAGTGGCCCATCATTACTTCCGCCTGCGCCTGTTGCAGTCTGAGATTGTGCAGGTGTTGCAGTTCCAACAGGCTCAGATTGCACGTGCCACGGCGGGCACCCGACCATTTGCCGAGGGCAAGCCGTTCATGAACTACGAGCTGCCGTGCCCATACTTGGCCAACTTTGACTCTTTCCGGTCCTGGCGCATCGACATTGACCGGCGGCTCTATAAATGGATGGAGACAGTCCCACCCAAGTCGGAAAATGGAGTTGCGTTCTCGACCGAATTCTTGGTTCTCAACTACTGGCAGGCCATCATCATGTTATACCGGCAGAGCCTCAGCGTGCCATCTGTGTTTGAGGGTGAGTACCACACCTCCAAGGAGGTCAACAGCCCGACGACATACCAGTCGGAACTGCGCGAAGACGAAGACCGCATCTACCTCAAGGTGGCCGAGGCCGGACAGAAGATCCTGCGTCTGTACCGGCAGCTGCACCTAATGGGCCTTGTCAATTACACCTACCTGGCCACGCACCACCTTTTCATGGCCGGCATATCCTATCTGTACGCGATCTGGCACTCGCCTATCGTGCGCAGTCGCTTGGTAAGCTCTCCCAGCTATCATATGCTGACTAAGCAAAATACTAACAAGGCAGACCATGGACGAGGTGGACTTTACCATTCTCGCCGCCACTTCGGTGTTCTCGGATCTGATCGAAAAGTGCCCACCGGCGGAGGCTTGCCGCGATGCGTTTGACCGGACGGCCAAGGCGACGATTAAGATGGCCAATGCCAAAGGCGGGTTTGGCCAGGCTGCTCTGAACCATAGCCATAGCCATGGTCATGGTCATGGTCATGGTCATGGCCATGGCTACCATGCGCGGGCGCGGTCTGGCTCACGTGGCAGCCTGGATGCCCAACGTGTCGACTGGAGCTATTCGCCGGCCTCAGAGGAGCCCCTGTCTACGGCAGCCAAGGCCAAGTCGAGCCATCGGCGGCACATGTCCCACCATCCTCACCAGCTGGTGCCACCACGGCCGCCGTCTTCGCAGATAGACGTGGTGGACAGCAACAGCGAAGCATTCCCGATGAGTGCCCCGTCGCAGCATTACCGGGTAGTCAGTTCCGATGCGGTCAAGGTAGAAGGAGACGGCTTCTCTCTGATGCACACGGTACCGGGCGTGCCTCGTAGCAATGCCAGCTCGGCCGACATGTCCGGCACGCCAGACGGGTCCATGATGGAGCACGGATCTCAGAACGCCGGATCACCGCTCGGAACCACATCCGGTGGCCTGCCACACGTCTCACCCATGCAGACGTCGGCCATATCGCTCACTGGAGTGCAAGCGCCGCAGCATGCGATGACTCAGCAAAGCGTGTACACACCGACCAGCCAGACGACGTACTCGGAGCTGCAGGGGATGGACTTCTTGCAGAGCCTGAGCAACGGCAGCGCGGCCGGCGACCAGATGTTTGGTGGCGGCATGGCGCCCGAGCCGCACATGGACATGGGCTTCAGCTTCGGCTGGGAGGGCATGCACCACGACTTCAACGACGGGCAGCAGCTGGATCTGTTTGACGGATTCTTCTTTGGAGGACAGCAGAGCGGTGGCGGTGGAGGCGGCGGCGGCTTGTGAATATTGAATATTACGTATCAAGTATTGATTACTGTCTGGAAATGCCTCTTTTGCATTGGGATAAGGGACAAAAAAAAGATACCACTTGGGAAGGATCACGGGTTTTTTTTTCTTTTCTTTTTTTCTTTTCTTTTTTCTTTTCTTTTTTCTTTTCTTTTTTTTGGGGGGGCGGCAGACTTGTTGGAGACAATCGATTGATTACATAACTATGCGTGTATAACTTAACTTGTATTACTCTGTAGAGCAGACCAATCTTGGAAATGCCAGAACAGACCCCAAGCTTGTGTCGACTGCGCCTGTGGCGGCCATTTCCCATGCGATGAACGCTGAATCCAGACCAGACGCCAGTTCCCATCCCATATTCTTGTGTGTCGTGTCTCATGCCCATTCGTGTGTCCTATCGTCGGCTGCTGCTCCGATGTCGCCGCGATGCTGACGGCGACCGTTCTTCGATGACAACCACTTCGTCAGCGTCGTGATGTTCTCCGCCACTCCCCTGTCGACCCTGTCGGCTATTGCTGCCCCGATCACGTTCGCGGTCCCGATCCCGGCCGCTCCGGCGACGTCCTTCGGTGCTCTCCGCCTCTTCCTCCACAACAATTTCGTTATCAGACGGCGACGAGGCGCGATGCTGCCGCCGCTGTGACGAGTGCCGCCGCACATCTGCTTCGGCAGTCCGAGTCACGCGATCGCCCCGTGTCGTAGGCGGCGACGGCGGTATCGGCGCTCCCCGTGCTGCCGCCGTGGCGGTCGCCTCTGGTCCTCGTATGTGCACACGCTCTGTCGTCACCTCCACATCGTCGTCGTAGTTGCCCGACCGTCTTCGCCGGGTGCTTTTGGAGGTGTTCTTCCGGACACTGTGGTGGCGGTGCTGGTGGTGTTGTCTACTACCAGCAGCTGAGCCGGCCACTGCAGCGGTGGCGGCGGCGGCAGCGGCGGCAGCAGTGCCCCGGGGTCCTGTGGCAGCGGCGACGCCTCTGCGCATGCTGCGGCGGGCCAGAACGCTGGAAGTGCCGAAGCTGGACTCGGTCTCGATCACGGACATGGCCGGGCGACGATAGTACGACTCTTCAGTGCCACCGCCGCAAGGCAAAAAGTTGATAAGCACGTAGACGAGGCCGATTAGAAGTAGGAAACCGGCGATGGAGCCGATGGTGATGCCGGCGACGGCACCCGGGCTGGGGCCCGAATGTAGGCCGCCATAGCCAGCGGGGATGGTGCTGGTCTCGACGATAATAGAAGTAGAAGTTGTCGTGAAGGCGGCGGCGGCGGCGGCGGCGGCGACAGGTGTCGGTCGACGAGGTAGAACGAGAGGGCGGAAGCGTGCGACAGACGGACCGATGCCCAACGCCCTCGTGTCGTTGCTGAGGTGTCGAATGGGCGCAGGCGCCATGACAAATCGTCGGATGCTGACAGCGGGCGCAACCCCGACGTGCAGAACGTGTCCGCAATGTTAGACAGAAAAAGCAAAGAAAAGAAACAAGAGAAAAAGAAGAGAAAGGAAGAAGAAGAAGAAAAAGAAAAAAAAAGAAGCAAAGAAGCAGATAAGCAAAAAAAGAACAAATTCCAAGATCGCTTAGACAGACGGGAGAAACGTCGGATTGCCAACAGAAAAAGTCCTTGGCGACAGACAGAATGCTGGAAGTTGGACAACGCAAAAAGAGCCCGAATGACGCTGCAAAAGACTTCTTCGGCCGGTCTGAGCAGTAGCCGCCGCATCGGTGGCTGGGGTGGAGGTTGCAGGGGGGGGTGTGTTGGTGTGAAGCTCCACGGCTTGATTGGGTCGCCAGCAGTTAGATTCACCTATTAATCGGCCTGTACTCCGGTACTCCGTACTCCGTATACTCTGTAAGACCTCCTTGCTGCGTCTCTAAAAAATCATAACCCGCATTTCACTCATACAAGACGTCCTATTTTCCCCCTTCCCTTCCCTTTTCTTCCTTTCACTTTACACAAACCCCCGAATGCCACGAATGCCTGACCCTGTTGATCGCTTGTCCCTCTTGTCCGTCTCGTCTCTCTTCTTCTCTTTGCGGTCCTTGCGCGATGCATTTTGCACGCCACCTATCCTGTTAATTAACTGCTACTGTATTCTCATATTCTCTTCGTCCTGGGCGGGCTGCCTCACCTCGTCCATAGTACCGCTCCACCTGCGGGGTTGTGCCGGTTGGCGTCTCTGCCGTGTCCCAGTGAGGTCCTACAGTACCCGTATTGGCTTCCGCTGAGCCTGCGTCCGATGCTAGACGTTGTCCATAGCGCTGTGCCCCAGGTCCGCTGCCAACACTGCTGCCACTCACAGGCTCGGGATCAGGCTCCGACAGTATCCGGGGGATGTTAACTCCATGGTCTTGGCTCTCGTACATCGTCGCTCGGTCTAGCATCTTGGACTCCAGGATCTTGTACTGCCGTGTTAGCCGCGAGTGGTTCTTCTGCAGCTCCAGGTTCTTAGCCCGGCTGGCTGCTAGTGCACTCTCCACCAACATCCGCGTCTCGGCCAGACTACCACTGCTGCCTGTCCCTGCTTCTGCCACTGCAGGCCCATCTCGTTGTGCCTCTGCAAGCCGCCCGCTTAGCGTCGCAACTTGCTGCTCATAGTAGTCGTGCGTCTGTCGATACTCCCGTTCCCGTGCCTCCAGCTTCATCTGTAGTAGCTCCACCTTGTTGCCCGCTGCTGAAGCTTCGTCCTGCGCCTTTCTCAGTTGCTCTTTTAGCTGCCGGCCCTCTTTCTCCACCGCTGCCAACTGCTTTACCCGCTCGTTCAGCCGGTCTCGCTCGGCCTCACCCGCTTCCAAGACTTGCATGGCCTGTTCTAGCTTCAACTCCCGCACTTCCTTCTCACACACCAGCCACATCAGCCGCTGGCACTCATCCTGTGAGCTCTTCAGGTCCGCGCGCAGTCCTGCCTCTTCCGCAGACCACTTCTTATGTTCTTCCCTCAACTTCTTCACCCGGTTCGCCAAGGACTCCTCCCAGCTCTTCGCCCTGTTACGGCTCATCTCTGCCTCTTTCTTGACCTGTGCCTCCGTCTTCTTCGCCTCGTCCAGCCGATTTTTGAGCGTCCGGTTGATCAGAATTAGATTCTGCGTTTCTGCTTCCGTCACCACTTGCTTCATGTTGCTGCGCCGCAGCGCTCCAATATGGGACAGATGCTGCTGCACCATGTACCGCTCAAAGCTGAGGTCGTTGTTCAACAGAAGAATCTGTCGTCGCAACTGTGCCGTCGTACTGCTGTTGTCGCCGTTGCCGCTGCTGTCCGTCACCTGCAGCGGAGAGAGGGAGGAGATAATCGGCAAATGAACAACCGGCTTATCGTGGATGGTGTCTTGTATGCTAAGCGACAGCGATGGCACGCTATCGTTTCTATGGGACTGATACAGCCGCGACTTGATCGCTTTGTTGGAGTCAATCATACCCTGTAAATCAGTACGCGAAAGAGACTGTGAGAGCAGTGGCGGTAGTGTCGGGCTGTCACTTCCAGACTCGGGCGCATGGCTGTCGGACAGAAAACTCGACAACGAGCCCCGACGCCCAATGTTCGGCTGGCCACGGCCATTGAGAGACGGAGACAGCACACTCGCAATTGTCTCCTCTTGCTGGCCTGCTGCAGGGGATGCTTGTGCCGCTGCAACCTTGGGGTGACAAAGCATGTCGTCAGCAATCCTCGGCTGGTCATGCATGTGGTCCATTGGTATGCGCAGCCCAACACACTCGGCGACAATGTCTGCCGTGGCGCTTCGTCTCCAGCGACCAAAGTCTGTCTTCTCGGACTCGATGGTAAGGCTGTAGAAGTTCGGATGGAGCAGATGGCATTGCCGGAACTGCTCAGACCGATCGCGCATCTCAGATGGCTGTACCTCCACCTCGTCCGCATCGGTCATATTGGCGTGTCGCAGGTACCGCTGCGGCTTTCTGATGTAGTCCATGAAATTGAGAGGATAGAGTCCGTATAATATGGTGTAATATCCCATTAGCTGAAATTGGGGTACCGACGCATCGTCATTCTCTGCAGCATACGTGCACCGTTCCCACAACTGATCGGATGCATGTTGCTCGGGCGGGTTGCCTTCAGCCTGTCCTTCCTCCGGAACTTGTGGCTCCCGGTCCCAGAACAGAATTCGCGTGTAGATATTGAAAAGAGCCGGCAGCACAGGGACAATGGACCCGGGCATATTGGGCAGGAGCATGGTCAGGGATGTGAGTGCAAGCGATATCACCGTGGTCGACGTATCCAACTGAAGGCAGCGGACAAGGCTGTCGAAAAATGGAGACTTGATCACGAGATGGATGTGTGGCGGTTGACTGCGGACAAATTCCATTAGGAGAATGATCGAGCGGATGCGATAGTCCTTTTGCACGAAGAACGTGTTGAGGGTATTGAAAAAGTCCTGTCCGACGCTCTTATTAGTCACGGAAGTCTCGTCCTATATTTGCAAGATACTTACCATAGGCCTCTTTCTTCCCAGAACAAGAACCACATCGTGAATGGGTGCGTCCCTGACCCATTCGCCGTTAAAATCCTCACTCGACTGGAGGCTATGGCAGGCATCCATCCATTTCTGCATCACGCGCAGCATAATAGGATGTGGGGGCGCATCCGGGTTTTCGTGGCCGCCGCATTCTTCGCCATCCTCATCCTGTTCGTCGTATACCAGGAGTTTGTCAACGTCTTTCAAGACCTTTTCCCTCGATCCCCGGTCCTGACCCAGCTGGCCGAGAACAGGTTCGGCAAGTTTCTCCCACCATTGGACTACATGGGCCGGTGAGCGGATGGCAGGCCGAAGTCGACGAACTATCGCAAGGAAAGATGTGTAGTATAGAATCGGCTGGTTTTCGACAGACTTGAAATAGGTAGATAGTAGATCTTCCTGTAGGCGATCAGACGCTGACTGGTCGTATTCTTCGTGCTTGTTGAGGTAGCCCTCGATCACATTGAGGAGATCTTCGGGCAGCGGAAGGTTCGGCGAGCTAATAAAGGCATTGGCGGCCTTCATCAGGTCACGAGTAGAGCTTTGGGGACGGTATCAGCATGACAACTCATGGCCACCAATATGGACACGGCATTACCTCGGTGAAGCCATCGCGAGAGGCCCGTCTGGAGGTTAACAGCGAATAAGCTGTGAGATAAGCAGTCTAGATGTTCCCAGTTTTCGTAATGTCGCTGGGCATCAGAATGCGGCCATAAGCTATAAAAGCTATAAGCTGGCCTGACTGGAGGACGAAGCTCGCATTGCGGCTGAGCGTGGAGAGAGGGCGTCAATGCTGTGATAGGTGGGAAAGAGAGGACAGGTAGGGCAGTATTGGCCCACGTATGCACAAGGAATGCAGACCTGCACCGGATGGACAGCTACTGAGAGCTCGGATCGGGATTGCTGAGCTGTGGGAAGAAGCTGCATCGAATGATGTCGTCGTTGGGACGAGGTCGATTTTTGCGATCTAGCAGGGGCAGGTTACATAATCATGTGGGGGCGCACTGTGTAAATATGGAGTCACGAGCCATACGAGAAGCTTGGCTGAACGACATTTCAATATCGTACGAGGAGGCTTACGGCAGGCTCTACGTGCCATGCATGCAACAATCATACGGATGCATGAAACGCTGCGCTGATTTCAGGTCGAGACTGCATCCTACACCGTATCGACTGATGAGCGACGGAATTTGAACAGCCACCGCGGCAGCGAAAAAGGACCGACAGCCAGGCTGGCCTTACGGGTCATGTGCTCATTGAGGCCGTGCGCCCACAGTGCATTCCATTCCAGATTACATAAGGATCGCAGGTGACCTGACTACGACCCCGCATCCGGTCGGGCGTGGGTCGCTACTGCCGTCCCATTGCAAAATGACGTCTCGTATACATGAAGTGGCACCACAAGTCAGGCTGGAAGCAAGTAGCGGTTACTCTGCACAAAAGCGGGTCCGGCCCCAGAAAGCAGCTCACTGCTCTTTCCTTTGTCCCCTGGTTAGTGGCAACGGGACGCCGGCGCATGCAGCCAAGTGAGCCCACCTGGAAACTGAAGCTCTGGGCAGTTGTCGGCAGACGGATGGAGTCACCCATTCTTACATAGGAGGGATCGCTTGATGGAATCACAGGGTCTGGGCTGTGGAAAAGCCCTCGCACCCAGATGGCAATTCCGTGGAGCCACTTCTAATTAGGGAGCGTCTGGAAGGTACTGTGTAGGAAGCAAGACAGCAGACTGCCGAAGTGGCTTTACGTGGGGCGGTATCGACCGAGCTCGTGATCCCTTTGCTTCTTTTGGCCCTGTTTGAATGGGGGAGGGGTTTCTGTGCCGCTCTCAGCTTTAAAAGGGAAACCCCGCGCAACACCTCCTCCTCGTTTTCCTTCCCCCCCCCTTTTCTCATCATTCTCGTTTGCATTACCCAACCAAAATCTTTCAAGATGGCTGTATCAACGTCTGCAGTGGTGGACCAAGAGGAGAACATCAAGCTCCTGGTCGCCCTGCACGATAAATTCGACCTTTTCGACTTTGCTGGTCCTCTTGAGGCCTTTAACCAGAGCTTCCATGACATCAAGGACAAGGGTAGGTGGTTCTGAGGGGCAGGTACTTGTACAGAGTACTGAGTATCGTCAGCACGTGCATGAGATGCTGACCACCATCCCCTCTTCCGACAGAGACCAAGGCTTTCGACATCACTATTGCTGGTGCCGAGCCCTTTGCACTGTCGGGTCAAGACGTTGGCATTGCGTCGCAAATCTCGTTCAAAGAGGCTCACGAGCGCCTCGACGAGTTTGACGTCTTAATGGTCGTCGGCGGAAACACCACGGCCGTTCTCAAGGCCAATTCTGAACCGCTTCCTCTCCTCAAGAGGTATGCCGACCTCCAAAAGGCCAGCCCGGACCGTGAACGGACGCTTCTGTCCATCTGCACCGGCTCTCTCTTCCTGGCCCAACAGGGCCTTCTTGTTGGCCTGTCGGGCACCACCCACCCCGACTACATGACCGCCTTTGAAAATCTGTGCAGCCATTCTGCCGTCATCACCGGCGACGAGCGTACGGATGTGATTGACGACGCCCGCTATGTCGTCAACAACCTGCGCTTCGACCTCGGCGACGAAGACGATAACCCGTACATCCGCCGCCAGTCGGATGGTAGACGCCCTTCCAATGCTAGGTAGGACCAATGCTTTCTATGCTGCTCCGGAGAGACGCTGACATCCCCGCAGAAAGGGCAGCATTTCCCTCAAGGGATCGAACTCGCGCCGCGAGTCTATTACACGTCGCGCCGCTATGCGTTTGGGCGGTCTGCGCGTTATTACATCAGGCGGCATCAGCTCGGGCGTCGATGCCGCCCTCTATCTCATCGATGCCGTGGTCTCGGAAGAGGCTGCCTTGGAGGCGGCTCGTCTCTTGCAGTGGACCTGGCAGAAGGGAGTCGTTATCAATGGACTGGACGTCTAGACCAGCGCGAGACTCTGCACACCAGCCTCAATTTGAAAGACAATTGAGCGGTTTTGCGTATTTTCAGCAAGGAAAACTAGGAAAACAAGGAAAACAAGGAACTCCCCAAAAAAAGGAAGAAAAAAGAAAAAAGAACCAAAACATCATATGTTTGTTAGTCAGTTGAGATTTGCAGTGTAAATACCATCTCTCTCCACACTCCCACATCCCCACTTTTTTCCAATTCCTGGAGTCCGGAGTCCGAAATAATATTAGTCATCATACACAGACTCCGTACGAGTAGAGAATAGTAGATCACATGACTTTTTAATTGAGCTGACTCATCAGGAGACCCAGCCAATGGGCTTAAGGCATCCGTACAGCTTCTCCTGCGATCTATTATTCTCGAACCTGGCAGTAAATACCTCCCCATCCTCTCGACAGCGTCGTCCACCGGCCACCTTTTCTTTTTCCAACTACGTCTGCGCTATCCATCGCTCATTTAAAGCCGACTTTTCCTTTTTGACCGAATCACCTGCATCTCCTAACACCCCGAAACGAGCACACGGGAAAAAACAGTCGTGATTGAACAAAATGGCCAACGGGTTCGTATTGTCTATATCCTGTGCCAGCGGATGAGAAACGGGAGAGCGAGAGAAAGAGAAAGAGAAAGAGCGAGGAGTGCAGAGAAGACCTTTTTTCCCTTGGACAAAGCGGCTTTTGCTGACATGGACGGGTACGCGCCGCCTTGCGGTCGCGTTTCCCTTTTTTCCCTTCACAGGTGGAGCGTCTTCATCGGACTGTTTGTGGTGGCTTGCATGAGCCTGGGCGCGTGGTTCCTATCGCCCAAGGGTGAGAACCAAGTGTAAGTGTCGACCATTGCCAAAAACAGTGCACGGAACGGGAAACTGACATGCATGGCATCCGCAGTCTCTGGCGCTCATCGCTCATCCTCACGTTCGCCTGCTGCTACCTGATGTGGGCGATCACGTTCCTCGCCCAGTTGCATCCCCTCATCGAACCGCGTCGCTCCGACCTGCGGGCAGCTTTCGTGCACGAATGAACAAGTCCAGCAGGGCAGAGAGAAGGGTTTGTAAATAGGAACGAACACAGCGAACAACAGAAAATCATACATGTTGCGACCATTACTGGCGTTTGGGAACAGGGCCTTTGCAAATTCGGGTTGGGCCCTTTTTTTGCTTCGGATCTGAATAGATGGACTTTGGGACAGGCTTGCTTGTCCGAAGAGATGTGGTGGCAAGCTGACGATGGCTGCTGGGTGAGCATCAAGGCTGCGGTGTGGGTGGGTGAGAGTGTGGGTTGTGTGAATATGGATTCTATGTATTGGTATCTTACTACAGTGCTGCATTAACCTTGCAAGCCTTTTCTTTTTTTTGATCCCCAACCGCCGCCGTTGTAAACAGTAATACACCATCCCCCAAGCCGAAAGGAGGGGAGAGACAAGTACAAGTACTCCGTATTGGTATCATATGCATGCATCATCACCCGACCGCCAACCGCCCGGCCCAGTCCCGGACCATCAGGACTGCCGCCCAGAGCGCGCGACCGTCTTCGGCCACGCTGCTCTCACCTGCGCCGTCCACGGCCCCCAGACCGGCTGCCCACAGCACGGCCCTCCCAATGGCCCAGCGACTGAGCGCGCCCGCCATAGCCAGCAGCGCGGCTATACCCGTGCTGCAGTCTAGCAGGATCTTGAGTGCCTCGATATTGTTGACGACCACGGCCCAGCCCAACGAGCGCGCGGCGGCAGGCACATCGTAGTCCCAGATGACCATCAGGATGGGGAAAAGCTTTGTGGAAGAGCTGACCAGCAGCGCGGTCGACACCGAATTTGGCCGCGGGTAGGTGGGCAGCAGACCGAAGCGAGCAAGTGGTGACAGGCGCGACGAGGTCAGGAAGCGGATGGCAATGTGGAAGGCAATGGTGGACAAGGAGCAGAGGATGAGGAAGAAGAGGTACTGGAAGACAATGGGTTGCTGGGCGAGACGGCCAAAGGTGCCCTCGGCGCGCAAGAGACTAGCAGCAGTGGAGGGAAGAGCAGCCGCGACGGTAGCGTTGATGCCTTCGGCGCTGCTGCTGTCGGCCACGGAGACGGGATTCGATTGTTTCTCGATGCGGGCCCAGGTGAGGTAGACGTCGAAGAGGAGGAGGAGCACGCCAAGGCGGATGATGGAGGGCTGTCGCTGGTCAGTAGACAAGGCCGAATATGGCAAAAGAAAGACAAAAAGACAAAAGACAAGACATACATCAAACTTGTCCGTGTCAGCCATCAACGTGTTGTGCAAAAGGTGCCGGTACACTTGCGGCTTGATGAGGACGAGATCGATAAAGATGACGACAAAGTCATGCTCGACATACTTGTCGCAGAACCGGCCGCAGTTGCGGCAGACGGTCAGTCGGATGTTGTGGCCGCTGGACTTGTCGCCGGCTCCCGAGTATTGCGTCCAGAGCGTCGGCACCGGGTGCTGGCATTCGATGCAGATGGGCATTGTAAGAGACGACGGGAGGGCGGCTGCCCGCAAGGAAGACAATCAAACTTAGAGGCGCATAATCAGCGGAGAGCAATGGCGGCTGGACAGAACGGTGCTGTTGCGATCCGATATTGTTGAATGTTGTTTTGGGGTAAAGTGTCGTCTTTTTCTTTTGCACACGCCATTCTTGAGATGAGACAGTCGCCGTTAAAGCAGACTGCCCTGTAAGATACAGAAAATACAGGTAGGACCCACCGCTATCACCGACCAGTTGGTGCTTCAATATAGCGCTATAGGCCACTGTTTATAAGATACCACCACCACATCACCAGTCAGTAAATAGGGTATTAAATGAGTGCCGTCTATGCCAAAAAAACGAGACAAAAAAAAAAAGGGTAGAAACACGACGTCCAGAACATTAACAAACGAAAAACAACAAAAAAAAACACCGCCCCTTTAAAACTGCATGCTCTTCCTATCTAGTCCGACTTCTTTCCTTTGGCCATGGGCGACCGACTGGTACTCGTCCTGACTGTCCGTCCTCGCATGTTGCCTTCACCACCGTCCAGTCTCCAGCCGGAGCCGCCTGTGTTCCCATTGCTGATACCAAATCCAAGCCCGTCCTCACCAGGGCCGTCTTCCAGTTCAATCAGGTCGCCCGTGGTGTCTTCCGGGTGCCGACTAATGCGGCTCGCCAGGGACGACGAGGCAGATCCTCCTGCCGTAGGCGAGCTCGGCCGTTTGGAAAAGGCGCCACGCAGCCATGTCTCGATGGAAGCCGCCGCCTTGTCCAGACCCAGGTCCTGCCCACTGGTCGACGATACGTCGCAGCCCTCTTCCACAGTGTTCTCCACGAGTCCGGGCATCTCGTCGCCGTCGCGGAAACCAAAATGCGCCGTCTCCGACCCCAGTACAGACATGGAGGGTAGCGTCTCGATGTTGAGGCCGGGTAGGTGCTTCGTCGTCCACTTATTCAAGTAGTCTCGTCCTGGTCCAGGTGCATGCACGCTCCGACTCATAGAACCCACTCCACCCGGACGCCGCATCCATGCGGGCCGTGCATCTTCCGTGCTGCGGCCGAGTCCGGAGGAGGATACGGGCGATGTTCCCTGCACCGATCGATTGCCAAGTAGGCTCTGTCGTCGAGATATGCGGACCGGGCTTTCTGTCAGTGAGCCACTGCCAATGGTAAGATCCACAGACTGGCGCGGCGTCGACACCGGGGACATTGTGCTCTGAATGCTCTTCTTCCGTCGCGGCGGGAAATACCCCAAAGCTATGCGTGAAATGCGGGCGATCTCGACAGGATTATCGCACGACTCCAGCCGCACCCACCGTACGTGGGTCCATGCCGGCTCTCCAAGGTCTCCTCCAGACGCCGGTTTGTTCGGAGTCGTACTGCCTATCTGGCCCAGGCCAGAGCTTGCAGAGGGCGACGAAAAGTAATCGTTGTCCCGGCTGTTCCTGCTCTTGGGCGTTGTCCCAAGGAGGTCTACACTTCGCGAGACCAGCGACGGATCGTCGCATGGCCGGCCCTTAATTTCGCACGCATCCACAGGCAGTGCCAGCCACTTTCGAATATGAATATTGTCTCGTGTCCACAGGCCGTTGGCCCGGCGAAAGACGTCCTCTTGACATCGGTATCGTAGGATGATGCCAAAGTACGTGTCTGCGGGTTTCACATAGTGGATATAGACCAGGCAGTCTTCGACATCGGGCCCCGTGCCAGCGGCTGTGGCTGATGAAATGTCGTCGGACATTCTCCGCTTGTACTTTCCACGGGTATCCAGGCCGCCGTTGATGCCTGGGTGGCTCTCTAGGACGGTAGCTTTCTTCCGCGCTCGCAGCTCCGCATCCCGCGCGGCAGTTGGGCCGGCAGCCACATCGTGTAATCCTGGGCGTGTGCCCCTCTCGCTAGGTGGCGCAGGTCCCCACGAGTTTGGCTGCTGGTGGGCGGCGGACTTGTGATCTGCCGGGCTCGGATCGGTGGTGTTCGCCAGCAGTGTTGAGGCAAACTCCTGTATGGACGACCAATTGGGGACCCAGGCCGAGCCGGAAGTCAACAGACCTCCATACTGGTTACCCTTGCTGTTTCCGTTGCCGTTACTGCGGTTGCCGCGGCTGCCGCGGCCGTTTTCGTCCCCGTTGCCATTCCAGAGGGTAAAAGAGGAGGAAGGATTCGGGCGGGCGGGCGCAGGTAGGCGCTCGGTGGAAGAAGTGGCACTGGCATTGGCCGAGACGGTATTGTTCCGACGGTTTCGAGGGCGAGTATTCGCAGACTCGGCGTCTGGCGGGTTAATGCTCGAAGATGAGAACATGGCCGATAGCAGGCGGCGGTGGTGCGGCACACCGCAGACGCAGACTTGGCACGTGCCCCTCGATAAGCATTAGACACACGTCGTCGTCGTCGTCGTCGTCGTCGACATCGGTCCTAGATGTCGAGCTGTTCTCCTGGAGCGAATGGTCGTCTCTCTCCACGTGTCGGCCAGTCCGTCCACGTATGGCGGCAGCATTCAAAGCCGTCTGTGAGAGACGACGCGGCCGGCGATATGTATAGAGATTGGGCCACAAAGCGACCGGAGGTCTCGGAGAACAGCGCGCACAACTTCTTCTTCTTTTTTTTGGTATCTTGATGCGAGGACAACCAACTCCGTAAGGCCACCTGGTGATAGAAACAAGGTTCCACTTCTGCTGGCCAGCAACAAAGGATCAGAACGCAGGCGGAAGAGTAGGAAACACGACGAAATGCTTATTGATGCAAGTACTCGTATCCGGATCCAAACAGCACTGAGAGCAGGAAGAATTTGGGGGCGGGGCGAATTGATAGGACGTCGAGGGGAGAGAGGTGGATGGCAAGGGGGGCACAGGTTGATGTGTTCGTCAGCCAAGCAGCCGCCGGAGCACGAAAGAGTCCACCGCCTGCACCGAAACAAGCTACGCCGTCCGATTACGTAATCACATACCAGGCAGCTGTTGCAGCATTACAGGGTGTTGGGTCTGTATCATACGCCGTACAGCGAGCGTTCATGCGTTCATACGCCATAAGGGGGAGGCCAAGTGCCCCGCGGACACCCTTACAGGGAGCCATTGAAGTTCACGAAGACAAGGTCATAATCAAGAAAAGGCCTGTTTTCAACCCCCTCTTCATCATGTGTACGTCACCTATCCACAACGCCAGTCTCTATACGAACATGCCCCTCAAAAGCAGACCCCCTGGAATGTGCCAAGACCGATGCAAAGTAACCCTTTAAGTCTTACCCTTTGCCATATCAGACACGGCTTCTCGAAACCCAGAGACCACACCGCTGGCAACATATGTCGTGCCTTCGTCCAAGGCCCGGCCCACCCGACCGTCTCCCGCGCTGCATACGGCCGCAAACAGCTCGGTAGCATTCCGGTACAGCACCAAAAGAATGCCCATGCCCCAAGCAAGCATGACTTCTGGCAGGCGGTATCGGCGGTCGAGTTCGATGGCGAGATGGACAAGACTGGTTGCGACAGGAATCAAAAACACAACAAACGCATAGAGTCGGGTCACTAGCCAATGCGTCGCCGCATGTGGTAGGGATTTACTGTGCTGCTGGCCCACTGGACCGGGTGCTGGCAAGAGCTGCTGCTGCTGCTGTGGCTCATCTCCAACTGGCAGACACACTGTCTGAACCAGCACAGCGTCGGGTGTGGCATGGCGCAGTTGGTGCAGTTCACCACCGCTGAGGTCACTTGGAAGACCGCGCAGGAGGTAGGCCACACTCTCGACGTAGATCTGGCGCTCTAGTTCCGGCAGCCGGTCTGGGTCGCCGGCCTCCTGCAGGGCGCTCTCGAGCGTGCGGAAGCCTGTCGTCGCCAAACAATTAGAGTGAGATGGACGGACAGGCAGACGGGCATCTTACCATTCAGCCCGTATTTCCAGTTCACCTGGGACGGCGACACAACTGGCCTGTCTTGACTGGGGCCGGCCAGGTCGAGGCCAAGGTCGGCACTGCCACCGCGACTCTTGCGGCGAGGACCTGATAATGCTGCCGCCCGCAGTGTCCGGTCCAGGGACTGGTCATCAAATATGGTGTCCACATCAGTAGACGATGTGGACGGCCGAGAAGACAAGGCTGGTTTCACAGTTGTGGTAGAGTCAGAGCGAAAGATGGATGCCTGGATGCGGACAGTCCGACGGATCGAGGGGATCGAAGGGATCCGAGACTGAATAGACGCAGGCAGAGCAGCATGAAGAAGAGACGACATGTTCTCATCAGGAGGAGAATGTCGACAAGTCAGGGAAACAGACGAAGGCAGCGACATTTTTTCGGATAAAGAAGGGAGGCGAAAGAAACAGCCGGCGCTTCCTAGAGAACGAAAAAGAGCCAGGCTTGATAGGAGCAGAGGTTTTATCAGGAGTGTGTATGCAAGCCTGCCAAGGCCAACCAAGATGTCTGGACCCTCAAGGCTGTCCGACCAGCCGGCATGTGCAGTCGGAGCATGGGATGCACGTGGGACAAAATTATGACGGATGCTTCGTATCTTACATATCTGCAAAGGCAAAAAAAGAAGAAAAAAAAGGAAAGCATGTGAAAGTGAGTGGGGCTTTTAGTGCCGCCGCCAACGAAAAAAGTCGAGATCATTTTTCTAACAGATATAACAAAGAGAGAACAGGCGCCATACGCCGTTGACCCGGTGGTGCTATCTATACAAAAGAACACGCATAAAACCTCGTTGAAAATCGTATCATACATTTTCCGCACCCGCCTGTCTTCGGCTCTTCCTTAGAAGCTAGCACTCGGTCGGTCAAACGACCGCTTGTTTCCGTAACCACCGCCGCTGCGGCCATCGCTGCGACCATCGCTGCGTCCATTGCCGCGGCCGCCATAGCCACCGCCGTTCCGGTTGAAGCCACCATTGCCGCCCCGGTTGAAGCCGCCGTTGCCTCCCCGGCTAAAGCCACCGTCGCTGCGGCCACCAAAGCCGCCGTCGTTGCGGCCGCCAAAGCCACCGCCAGTCCGGCCTCTGCTGCCGTTGTTATACCGATCACCACCACTGCGGCCGCCGAATCCGCGGCCGCCACCACCGTCAAACCGGCCGCCGCCATGGTTGGGCTGGTTGTCCTGCAGCTCGCTGTTGAACATGCTCTCAAACTCGTCCTGCTCGCTGCTACCGACGCGCTGGTCGTACTTGTCATTGTTACTGCGTGAGTCCGAAATCCGAATACCCCGGATCTTCATGAGGCCGCGCTTCCGTGCCATTTCCGGGCTGATCGAAGGTGGCTCCTCCCAGCCCCAGCCCAGACGTGTCCAGTTGTTGAGATTCGAGACCATTGCCTGGATAGACCGGCCCATCATGGACCCACCAAAGAACGACATGTATGTGTCGTTCAGCAGGCCAGGCGGAATCCGCTTCATGGCCTCGGACACGTGCTCAACCGTCTGGGGTGTCTTCTCGCTCACGGGCGTGTTCAGGTCGTGCTCTGCGCTCTCCAGGCCCCGCACACGCTGAATGGGAAGATCAACCAGAATGTCCCGTGCATGCGAGACCTCGTCCTCGGCAATGATGATCCAGCCCTGGCCAGCCTTGTCGGCACGGCCGGTACGGCCCAGACGGTGGATGTATTGTTCCCGGTCAGGAGGTACACCAATCTGGATGACATGGGTGACATTGGGGAAGTCCATGCCGCGAGCCGTGACGTCGGACGAAAAGAGAATGCCCGAGTGCGACCGGCGGAAGGCATCGGCGGCATTCGTCCGGGCATTCTGCGTCAGCTTGGAGTGAATGTGGAACATCTCTGGCAGCTCAGGGTTCTTGCGAGCCAACCGGTTGAACGCCATGGCTGTCAGCTGCACAAAGTTGGTGGTTGGCAGGAACACAATAGCCTTGAACGGCAGGGCGTCCGGCCCACCCTCCTTGCACGACTTGATCTCGCGCTTGAAGAGTTCCAGAACAGTCGGGTAAATGTTCTCGTAGCCCCTGACGGGGACGATGTGCTGGGGCACCTTGTGGTGGGTCGGGGTGTCGTTGGGATCGATCGTCTGCACGAACTGGAAATTCTTCGGATCCACGTACGATCGCGCAAGCGAGATGACATTCTTGGGGATCGTTGCCGAGAAGAGAAGCGTCTGGCGGGGCTGCTTCTCGCGATCCGGCAGATGTCTGACGATGTCGCGCAGCTCCTGCTCAAATCCAGAGTCCAGCATACGGTCGGCCTCGTCCAGTACCAACGCAGCCAGCTTCGGCGCAGCGATGCCGCTGCTGGGGTCACTGAGGATATCATTCAGACGGCCGGGAGTCGCCACGAGCAGGTGGCAGCCCTGCATCCGTGTGCGCATCAGCATCTCACGCTTGCGCGTGCCACCCACGGCAGTCTGGACAATCACGCCAGTTCCGTGGCAAAGCTTCCGGGCCTCAGCCCCGATCTGCTCGGCCAATTCTCTCGTAGGAGACAGGATAATAGCCAGGATATCATCAGCTCTGGCCCGAGACCGACGCGGCAGCGCAAGACTCGGGTTTTCGGAAATCATTCTCTGCACAGTGGGCACCAGAAAGGCAAGCGTCTTGCCCGTGCCCGTCTTTGCTTGAGCAACCCTATTGGTCGGTTGTCAGAAGCCTTTTTTCCAGCAATTTTCCACACCCAGACCTGCCTGTCACCACTTACATGTCCTTGCCGATCAACGCAGCATTTATGGTCGCAGACTGAACCGGTGTCATGGTTTCGTAGCCCAGCGTCTCTGTTAACGACCGCACCAGATTGTTGTGGACGCCGAGCTTCTTGAGGTCGGCAAATTTGGTGATCAGCTCCGGAGTATCAGTCTCTGCAGCTGGCTCTGCATTGGCAGCCGGGGCCTCCGCAGCATCCGTGGCATAGAAACGTCCCTTTGCATACAGATGCTGGGAGACCATCGGCACAACTCGTGGGGTAACAGTCGTCCGCACAGTCGAGCGGAAGCCAGCAACAATAGAGCTGGAGACGGCTGCCACACGCGGCAGGCGCGCCACACGAAGAACTGCTGTCCGAAGCATTGTGGCTACTAACGAACAGGTCGTGGGGTTTCCAGATGTTCGTTTGATGGTTGGCCACAAAATGTGATCTTGGGATGCTAAGAAGAGAAGTGGGCGTAGAAGTTTTTCCAACAGAATTTTTTATCTTATCAGCAACCGATTTATTTTATTTTTTTTTTAATTTTAATTTTTTTTTTAAATTTTTTTTTTTGCACTTTGAGTAGTCACGTGTGTGGGCTGTGGCGATCGTCTGATGAGTAATCATACAACAGAGGGCGCCAATAAGAACGCGAGCCATTGTGGAGTTGCCCCGGCTACTATCAGTGTGTTTGCAAACACGCGGTTCCCCGCGCCTGCCAAAAATGCGGCGTTGTTTACAAGAACGATAGGCCTAAAAAACGGCTTTCCTCTTTTTCACGATCGACGAAGCAACGCGACACCCTCGACACTCTCGCAGCAGCGGCACAAGGAGCGGACTTCGCTCACAGAACCGGCAAAATGAGAGTAATTGAAATTATCATTGACGTACGTGCTTCGCCCCTCAAAAAGCGGTGTCTCATTTGTGGGTTGACTAATCTGTTGGGTCAATAGGGCTTCAAGTCGTATGCCGTTCGGACTGTGATCTCGGGATGGTGGGTGGACTACAGGACTCGTGCATTGGAAGAATCTTACCTCTGACCGGTGCTGTTCACCATGTAGGGACGAAAGCTTCAACTCGATCACTGGCCTTAACGGTAGTGGCAAGTCCAACATTCTGGATTCAATTTGCTTCGTTCTGGGTATCACCAACATGTCCACTGTTCGGGCGCAGAACTTGCAGGACCTCATCTACAAGCGCGGACAGGCGGGTGTGACCAAGGCGAGCGTCACCATTGTGTTTGACAACCGGGACAAGAACAAGTCTCCCATCGGCTTCGAGGAATATGCCACCATCAGCGTGACGCGGCAAATCGTGCTGGGCGGCACGTCCAAGTATCTGATCAACGGTCATCGTGCACAGCAGCAGACCGTACAAAACCTCTTCCAGTCGGTTCAATTGAACATCAACAATCCCAACTTTCTTATTATGCAGGGCCGCATCACCAAAGTTCTCAACATGAAGGCCGTGGAAATCCTGGCCATGATCGAGGAAGCTGCGGGCACACGAATGTTCGAAGACCGGCGCGACAAGGCGCTCAAGACGATGGCCAAGAAGGAAATGAAGCTCCAGGAGATCACGGAGCTTTTACGCGACGAAATCGAACCCAAGCTCGAGAAGCTCCGCACGGAAAAGCGGGCGTTTCTCGACTTCCAGCAGACCCAGACAGACCTTGAACGGCTCACACGCCTCGTCGTCGCCCACGACTATGTCCGCTGCCAAGAAAAACTTCAGCAGTCGGCTGCAGACCTGGAAGTGAAGCAACAGCGACAGCGCGAGCTGGAAGAATCTGCTGTCCGGCTCAAGAGCGAGATATCTCATTTGGAGGAGGATGCCCAGCGGATTCGATCACAGCGTGAGAGGGAGATGAAGAAAGGCGCCAAAGCGCAAGCCCTGGAAGAAGCGGTCAAAAAGCACTCCAACGAGGTTGTCCGTCTCACGACGGTCATGGATCTGAAACGGACAAGCATGGCGGAGGAACAGGAGCGGCGGAAAGCTGGCGAGAAGAATGTTGCGGAGCTCGAGGCTTCGTTGCAGGAAAAGACTCAAGCATACGACAAGATTAAGTCCAAGTTTGACGCTGCCAAGGAGGACTTGGAGAAGCAGAACCAGGAGGCAGAGTCCAAGGAGGAGCTTCTCCAGACTCTGCAGACCGGTGTGGCTTCTAAAGATGGCAAAGAGAATGGCTACCAAGGCCAGCTGCAAGACGCTCGAAGCCGGGCGTCAGCTGCTGCTACAGAACAAGAACAGGCGAAGATCAAGATTAGTCATTTGGAGAAACGGATCAAGGAGGAAGAGCCACGGGCGAAGAAGGCAAAGGAGCAGAATGCCGGGCTTCTCCACGACTTGGATGGCTTGAAAACGCAGGCACAGCGACTCGAGAAGGAACTGGGGAAGCTGGGCTTCAGCCCTGGTGCGGAAGAGAAAACACATCAAGAACAGATTGAGCTGCAGCAGACAATTCGCAACTTGCAGCAGCAGTCGGATGCTCTGAAACGCCGTGTGGCAAACATCGATTTCAACTACAGCGACCCGGTGCCGAAGTTTGACCGGTCCAAGGTCAAGGGACTGGTAGCCCAGCTGTTCACGCTGGACGAGAAGCACACCAACGCCGGAACTGCGCTGGAGATCTGCGCTGGCGGGCGGTTGTATAATGTGGTGGTGGACACAGAAGTCACAGGCACCCAGCTGCTGCAGGGCGGCAAGCTCCGCAAGAGAGTGACCATCATCCCCCTCAACAAGATTTCCGCTTTTAAGGCGCATGCACAAACTGTGGCAACTGCGCAAAGCATTGCCCCAGGAAAGGTCAATTTGGCCTTGTCTCTGGTTGGATATGACGAGGAAGTGTCGGCGGCGATGGAGTACGTGTTCGGCAACACTTTGATTTGTGCCGACGCGAACACGGCTAAACAAGTGACGTTCGACCCGAACGTGCGTATGCGCAGCATCACGCTCGAGGGCGACGCATATGACCCGTCAGGCACGCTGTCGGGTGGTAGCGCGCCAAACTCCAGTGGTGTGCTTGTGACTCTGCAGAAGCTCAACGAGATCAACCGGAATCTAAAGAATGCCCAGGCGTCTCTTGCAGAACTGCAGGCCGTGATGGCGCGGGAGAAATCGAAGCTGGACCAGGCACATCACATTCAGCGCGAGCTGGATCTCAAGAGCCACGAGATCAAGCTGGCAGAGGAGCAAATTGGCAGCAATTCGTCGTCGTCGATCATCCAAGAGGTGGAGAAGATGAAGGAGCAGATTGTGCAGCTCAAAACGGATTCGGCAGAGGCAAAGAAACGGCAGGCCGAAGCAAATGCAGATGTGAAGCGGATCGAGAAGGACATGAAGGACTTTGACAACAACAAAGACGCCAAGCTTGTGGAGCTGCAGGCGTCTCTGGACAAGCTGCGGGCGGCGGTGGCCAAGAACAGCACGTCGGTCAAGACCCTGCAGAAGGAGCTGCAGGGAGCCCAGTTGGACTCGGAGCAGGTGTCGGCCGATCTGGCAGCGGCTCGGGAGCAGCTGCAAGAGATGGACGTGGCGACGAAAGCTCAGCAGGCGGAGATCGGCGAGCTGGAGAAGCAGCAAGCCAAAGTGAATGATCTACACGAAACGGCACAAGCACAACTGGAGGACGAGAGGGCAAAGCTGCACATCTACGACGATGAACTGCGGGCGCTGGATGAGGCGACGCGGAGTAAAAATGAGCGGATAGCAGAAGAGAGCTTGGAGATGCAGAAACTGGGCCACACGGTGGAGCGGTTCAACAAGGAGCAGCAACAGGCGAAACAGTCAGCGGCACGACTGGAGGGCGAACATGAGTGGATTGCAGACGAGAAGGACAAGTTTGGACGGGCGGGGACAGTGTACGACTTCCAGCGACAGAACATTGGAGAGTGCCAATCGACACTGCACAACCTCAAGGAGCGGTTTCAGGGGATGAAGAAGAAGATCAACCCCAAGGTGATGAACATGATTGACAGTGTGGAGAAAAAGGAGGTGTCGCTCAAGCAGATGATGAAGACGGTGATCCGCGACAAGCGCAAGATCGAGGAAACGATTATCAGCCTGGACGACTACAAGAAGAAGGCGCTGCACAAGACGTGGGCCAAGGTGAATGCCGACTTTGGGCAGATCTTCTCGGAGCTGTTACCGGGCGGCAGTTTTGCAAAGCTGGATCCGCCAGAGGGCAAGACGATCAGTGATGGACTGGAGGTGAAGGTGTGTCTGGGCAAGGTGTGGAAGCAGAGCCTCACAGAGCTGAGTGGTGGCCAGCGGTCTCTCATTGCTCTGTCGCTCATCATGGCGCTGTTGCAGTTCAAGCCAGCGCCCATGTACATCCTAGACGAGGTGGATGCGGCGCTGGACCTGTCGCACACGCAGAACATTGGCCGTCTGATTAAGACGCGTTTCAAGGGGTCGCAATTCATTGTGGTCAGTCTCAAGGACGGCATGTTCCAGAACGCGAACCGCATCTTCCGCACACGCTTCAGCGACGGCACCAGCATTGTGCAAGCACTAACGCCAGCGGATGTGCGGTGAGGGTCAAGGCAGTTTGTGGACAGCATTATGATTATGGCTTCTTTTGGGTATTACGATGGCTGCATGTGTTTAGATGATCTCACGTCTTTCCTATTTCAACGATTCCCTCCCATCTTCGCTTCGTCCGTCGTGCTGCGCTCCACAACCTCTACAGCCATGCCGACCTCTATCATGTGCTCCATCAGTTCTGGCCGGACCGTCTGGCCAAACACTGGAGTCAGCTGCACGTCGAGGCCAGCACATGTCCTGCAGGTCGGTATGTATTAGTAACAATCACATGGCCCCAAAATAACGAGACGTATCTTACGTAGAGATATGACACGTAGCCGAGTCCATATCCGACAAGGACGGTGTCCGCGGCTGGAACGAAATCGTCTTCCATCTGAGACTGGTGTCAGCAATCCGGGGCAAAGTCAGACGACGTTTGGGGGCGAGGAGGCAAAACCCACAAGGTTTCGTCCATGGGAGGCACTCCTGAGACTGTTTACTGTATCAGCAAGAAAGACAAGATGATGTTATAGGCAGCTCGTTGCATCGCTTGCCACTCACGAATAATGTTTGCACGGGTGTCCACTATGTCCGTTGTGCTGCTGCTGCTGCTGCTATTGAGCATGCGCACTGACGGCTGTCCCGTCTTTTGATTTTCTTGTGGCGCCCACTGGAAGAACCCCAGCCGGTTGCTGACGCCCAGATACCGCCGCAGCTCACGTGGCAGCTCGGCCGACAGGTCCAGGGCACGCACGGCATCTTGACCGGCCATGTGGACATTTGCATAGGACGTCTTGGGTCTGGTCTTTCCAGTCGCAAGGGCAGCAACGTCCACCACCGGCAGCACGACCTCCATCTCGGGCTCCGCATGCCATCCGCGTGCCAGCTTTGCAGCCGTCCATGTCCATAGGCGTTCGGCCGGACCGGCGCCGTACTCCTCGCCGCTCCATGGAAAGCGCACGACCGCAAACGTGTCTCCCATGGTCGGCTCTCGCTCGGCCCGGTAAGCGGCGCGCATTCCCTTCTGGGCGCGCTTCGCCTTGACCACGTCGGGGCGCCACAGCTCGACCTGCAGCGTGGCAAGACGCGGAAACT
Source organism: Dryadomyces quercus-mongolicae (assembly GCA_002215975.1). Classification (NCBI taxonomy): domain Eukaryota; kingdom Fungi; phylum Ascomycota; class Sordariomycetes; order Ophiostomatales; family Ophiostomataceae; genus Dryadomyces; species Dryadomyces quercus-mongolicae. Next base: position 181,997 of record NIPS01000006.1, on the reverse strand, counting down.
GATGCTCTGTGATGGTCTCCCAGATGCTGTCGTTGGCGGCAACGGCCTTATCTTGGCCGTTCTCCGTCTGTGTCAGCTCGCCCACTACGACGCCCGCCCTGGATGGGAAGGGTGTCTGGAGCTGGGCAAAGGCAAATAGCCGGTCGAATTCCATGCCCGTCGGCAACATGCGGCCGCGCGTGAGCCGGATGCCCCTGCACGCCTGGATGGGATAGACATAGAAGTCGGAGATGCGCCACTTCTTGTCGTCCTCTGTGCCTGTGTCGTCCTTTTCCTGCGCGCTGTCCAGCTTGCTGTGTGTCTCATTCAGAAAGTCGCTTGGCTGCGGTGACACGGGCGGATAGATGAACAGCATCGGCAGCAGGAAGCCAAAGACTGTTATCACGAGCACCAGCAACGCGCTGCTATGTGTTGTTGCCCCCGTGGCCGGTCCATCTGGCGTCAATGCCGGCATCGACCCATTTCCTGCCATGGTCATGGTCCTACTCGTATTCGTACTAGAAGATACGCCGGGCTGTTCTGTGCCGCTTTCTGTGATGCTCTGGCCTGATGTTCTCTTCCTTTCCCGCCTGGCTCACACAACTATTGATTTCTTGTTTCGTACAGAGTACAAATTGGAGAAACAAGACGTCTCTAAAAATAAAGAAGAACCCCTGACGAAGCTCCCGCGTGCTAGCTGAAACACTTTCTTGACACCTAACCCTGAGATGGCTTGATGGTTGAAACACAAATGTCTGTTCGCGCATCACGTGATCAAACGAGGCTTCCGTATTGACTTGTAAGGATAGTAGAGTATTACGGAGTACATGTGCTTGTACTCCGGTACTCCATATTCCCTATTTCTTATTTCTTACTTGGGACGCCAGGTTCCGAGCATTGGCGTGTCCCCGCGGCTTCGGCATAGCACACAAGCAATGCCGTGTTCCCTCGTGGGAACCTATCGTTGTATTGCTCTAATTTTTGCGTGTTCCAGAAATAGTGCTAATAGGATTTAGCCACACGGAGACCGCGGCATCGTCCCGAATATAGTCTCACGATTCCTACGTGCGGCTCAGTCTGGACGCAGGAAACCTCGCCAATTCTTTCGGGGGGATTCTTCCCATGTGAAACCCAGTTCCTGGTCGTGCTGGGCTTGGCTTGCAGGAGCCCCGTATAGAAGCCACAGCAGACCAGACACGACGTATTCGTACGGAGCCATGCTGCCTTGATTTTACACTCTGATGGCATAGTAGAGTATTCCGGAACAGCATCCGTACATTCTACCGAAATGCCGTCATTACGGTAAGCAAGACGGGAAACTTGGGGATGTGTTGACACGTGGTCACACCTGCCCACAGCTGCCTTCAAACAAGCGGTAAGGAGAGAATTTTCCATGCGCGTGATGACTCCCAAAGAGGCATCTGATGCTACAACGAGCCGGGAGGAGGGAATATGCCCCATGGCCTTTGTACAACGGGGCCCGATGGATTTGCTCCTGCCACTTCACCAGGTGGACGGAAGGGGCGCATTTCCCACTCTTACGGGGACGGGCAGCTGTACGGAGCATGCGTGCATTTCCCGTGCTGGTATTACGGAGTACGTCGTACTCCGTTCTCGTACGGGCGACGATAAGCTGAAAGAAATAGTAGCCAATACAATGGCTAGTACGATGGCCAATACGATGGCCAATACGATGCTGCTCCGTACAGCGCGCACAAGGTAAACAGACAGCCGTCGTCGTCGCGCGTGGTCCCCAACGGACATTTCCCTGCAGGGGTGATGGGCTGATTGAGCGTCCAGGTCTCCCTCAACAGCATATCGTACTGTGTAGCAGCAAAAACACCCTGGAATGACCAAAAAGTATTGTTATTGAAAATCTCAATCTTTTTTTTTCCGCCCACCGCATCCACCTTGTTCACCTCACCGTACGGAGTACGCCATCGCGACCTTGGGCAAGGATGTCCGGTTCAAGGATGCCTGTTCGTATGGATGAACAAGGGATGACGGGGGTGGTGTTGTGCAACCTGTCCGGGAGTACGGAGTACGAGTATGCGAATACGATACCGGAGGTTTTCCTGCAACATGGTTGCATGATCTTCATAGCTATTACGGAATCAGACTCCCCCCCCTCCAAGCCAACGGCGGCTTGTGGATTAACAAGAGGGTTCCAGTTCCGTAGGACTTGTACAAGATCACAGCAAAGATGTCTAAGAAAGGAATGGCGCATGGATAAACTTGCCGAGGGAGCCGAGAGAAAAAAATATATCTACGAGTACGACGTGGCTTTTGGTGCTTGCCTTGTCGCTCAATGGATCCAAGTGCCTGCAGGGGGTGCATTTTCCTGGGAAGGATGGAAATAAGATTGTCTTGCAGGCTATGGGTAACAGACACACAGACACACACACACGGACACACGGACACACGGACGCATGGGCACTGGGCGAAACTGAAGGATGTCTGCCTCCGATGGAGGTGGTATCTTACTATATATTTGGCAATGGTAGGCGCAAAAAGCAAACAAAAAAAGGCGTCCCCTGTAAGGACTGTAAGGATCGATGCCTCCTGGTTCAAGTCTGATATTGGATGGCGACCAGACGCGTAGGAGTAGGATTTCCATCCATTACACCGTCATTTCCAAGTTCCCGGCGTTGCAGCGAGCGTAACACTGCGCCAGAATGGGATTGCACTCGTAAGGAGCAATACTCCGTAGTCGTACGAACAGGTCGGACGGAAGTGCGCATTTCACGTCTTGTTTCTATGGGTATGCGCAGGCCGGTTGCCAATCACAGGAAAGGCTGGCATGTTGCCCATAAAAAGGCGTCACTAACGCGCAATCTCTCCGATGCTCTAATACTTGCGAGTACGTCGTAGTATGCTTTCTTTTTCCACGTTTATTTTTGGCGGGAAGATGACAAAATGTGGGCACGATGGGTGCCGCATTGCGTTGCAATTTGCCATAGATGAGGCTGCGAGGCTGTCGCTCTGGGGTGCTCGTGCTTACTACAGTACAGTACGTACACGAATACGAGAACGAGCACGAACACGAATATGGAGTATGGAGTACGGGGGATTCCTGTGTATGAAACCCCGTTCACGACAACGGGCGAGAGAGGACTGGAAGAAGTTGAAAAATCCGGAACATATTCAAGACAAAAAGTGTAAGATTCCAAGGAGTGCGTAGTAGGAGCACGCGTGTGGTGGCTGAAACAACGATGAGGTGTGGACGCCTCGGCGAGAAGTGGTCCCCCTTTTGTGATCTTTGTGAAGATGGAGGACGGAGGGCGAGCATCCGTGATCCGTGAATACGAGTGCCGTGGACGGACACAAAGGAGACACAAGCAGGACACAAGGCAGCATGCTCGTTCTCGGAATAGCACGCTCTGTGAGTATTTCCGGGGTACGGAGCAAAGTCGCCGGGGAAGGGCGCAACCGAGAGGGGGATCGGCCAGGCTACTTGGTTAGGCCTAGCAGGGCAACCATGGGTTTGGAAAACTGCTTATCCTTAGGAGAGTTTTGCAACTGGGTTGCAACCAGTCTGTTGCTCCTACGATACGAGACGAGATACTCCGGTAATACTCCGTACTCCGTATTCCGTACTCCGTAAGATACGGAGTACTCGTACCTCCTTTTGAAGGACGGGTCGAGCCGTGGTCGGGCGTCTTCCAACACACGTCACATTCCCCTGTAATTACGGAGCAACTTTCGACTGTGCTCCGGTACCCTGTAGCATGCCGATCTCGAGCTGTCCCCTGTACTACTGTACGCCGTATACAGGGTATAGTATATATGGAGTACTCTTGTATATGAAATATGATAGGAATACTCGGTTTCGCTATGGTATTGGAGGACTTGTCTTTTCCTATATATACTACTCCGTATATACATACGAGTAGTACGGAGCTTTTTATATAGGCCGGCCCTTAATAGTATGGACAAGTTGAAATTGTCTAGAGCCATAGAGCAATATATTGTTATTGTATCGTACGAGGAAAAACGGCTTTGGCCTGTCCTGGCTCTTTTCCTAGAAAAGCTCCCATCGCGGCCGTTTTACTCCGTATTATACGAGTAGCGCGGGAGTTTTTCGGCCTCACCGGCTGGTAGATATAGCACCAGGAAGCTAAGGGCTAGGAAGAGCCCCCGGCCTAGGCCCGCCTGCTTTCTTGGCCAGACAACGGCGCTGGTGGGTGGAGCTATGAGACCTGTCTCTTTTTTTTTTTTTTTTTCTTGACAGCAGACAGCAGACACCTCCTTAGACATTCCTCTACCCGGTAATACCCTGTAAGCCATCCCAGACCACCCGGACAGGTCGCGGCTTCCAGATTTGTACGAGTAGGCTAACAGCCCTGCAGACCAACTCAAAGCCTCAAACGCCGTGTCTGACACACCGCCTGTCGTGGCTGCCGTGTCGGGGGCTCGGGCCTGACACGCAGATCCCCACACGTGACGTTCGTCCGATCTTCCCTCAGCCATGTGCACCTTCTATATTTGACTACAGCATGGAGAATGGAGAAGAGCGAATAATAGAGGATGGGCAGTTGCACACTGGCTTGCCTGCTTCCCGTCCCAGAGCCCAATGCCATTTCCCCAAACAAAACCCCTCTCTTCCTGCGGCCTCCTTTTTTTTTTCTTTTTCTCCACCCAAATTGCTTCCCCTGCTCTTCTTCGTTTTCTTCTCTCTCTCTTCCACGACGTATCGCTACCAGCAGTCGACCAACGCGCCCACCCCTGCTCATTAGCCATTTTACAAGCCACTATGGCGCACCCCTGCTTTTTTTCTGGGTCCCTGTCGTCCTCTCTTTTTCTCTCATCCCACCCCAAACCCTGCCATCCCCCTGCAAGACCACACCGGATTAACCGTTGACGAAGGAGCCGTGAACAAGGGGCCTCATCTATTACTCCGTACCAATCCTCCGTATTTGTACACCGCCTGACGGGGGTTTGGCCCCCCCTTCTCGTTGTCCCCTGGGAAAAGTACTCTGCATGTCTCGTTCTTCGGTCAGTGGGAGCTGCAGCTGAGGCTACGGAGTACGTGGTGGACGGAGAGTGAGATGACTGGCAGCCGACGAGGGACGATACGGAGTACGATACGAGCAGCTACTCGTAAGATAGAACCGAAAATTAAACGCTTGGGTGGCCTCCCGTTCGAGTTCTGCTCCGTCTGTGCGTTAGAGCTCCGAATATTGGGCAGATCCAAGCCTGTCGAACTTGGCATTTATCAGCTTGCCAACATTTTTTATTTTTCGCTATGGACTACGGAGCATTATACGATTCGTCCACTCGACAGTCGTCTTCACCACACGGGACATCGCGGGCCGTGAGAGCTCCACCCCACAAGTTGACGTCTCGCAAGTTCTCCCTGCGATCGACGAGATAAGGGGCTTGACATAAAGGTGTACGGCGTATCTTACGGAGTACCCGTACGAATTACCTGCTGTGTCCGGTCAGTGTTAGCGTTGAGACTAAGTTCTGGTGCGATCTTCGGGGGAAACGGCTGTTTGAAAAGACGAGAAGACGACTACTCCGTACGTGTGCAAGGCTCTCTCTGTTTCGCGCACTAGCATCTTGCTTTGGTTTTCCCAACGGCCAGCTGCCGAGAGATCTGCGTTGTACAGTGTGTGTCCAGCTACTGAGAGCCAACGCTGCCGTCCTGCTGGGAATTGTTTGTGCGAAGAGGAGCAGGAGCAGGAGCAGGAACAGGAGAAGGAACAGGAGCACGTGTACGAACACGCGTACGCTGCAATACGAGCATCTTGGTCGTCAGATGCCCTCTCTCATCGTACTCGTGCATTTTTCTCATGCACCTTCTTCACCCGTGTGGGGATGGCCAGACATTGTTCGACGCACCATCGATCTTGTGGCCCCCACTCTAACTCCTCACTTATTCCGGCAAGAGAAAAACAACAACAACAACGAGAGACGTACTGTGTAGGAAGGATGACAAGCAGCGCCATTCCCAGGCGAAGGATGCAATAGCCTCGAGCATCTGTGTGGCTCTAGCTCCAGCTCTATGGAATAGCTTTAGGTCCTAGGTTCTAGGTCCAGCTCCAACTCTTAAAGTCCAGCTTCAGCTTCCGCCTCCGCCTCAGCTTCGGCTTCGGCTTCGGCTTCGGCTTCAGCTTCAGCTCCAGCTCCAACTCCAACTCCAACTCCAACTCCAACTCCAGCTCCAGCTCCAGCACAGTCTTCCAGCCACAAACTCCCAGCTTCTTCCAGCTTCCAGTACTACTGTGGACGGAGTACTCCGTACGGAGTACTCCGTAATACCTATATGACTAGTGAGTGCTCCGTAATGAGTACGGAGCAACAATTACGGAGCATGGAGTACGACGTATATTACTCGTAATGGGCAGAGGGACTTTGGCCAGTATTGGGTGCGAATCCCCGTTCTCCCCAACGATCGGTAGCCTCCCCACTCCTTTTTTTATCCATGGCTCTGGCTCCCCTCTCTTTGATTTGCTCGCATTGCTTGGTTTACTTTTTTTGCTTGTTTTGCTTATTTTGCTTGTTTTTGCTTCGGCACAAGGGAAGGTCACTTGGCCTGTCAGCTACTCGTAGGATTGAATACACCGTACGGCAAAGCTGCACTACGACTAAAAGACATGATATCGTGTACTTGTTCGTATCTGTACCTCGAAAGAAACGTGGCATGCCAAGATTTCGTGCAGACGTGGTTGGCAGCAAGTGGAATGTGGACCGGCGGCCGTGACAAAGAAAAGTCGAGCGGCCTTGGCCACGGTCGCATGAACGCGAACGCACCCCGGCTCCCGACTAACGGGTCTCGCCGGACGGCTTAGCTCGACTGAGCTCGTAGCATTGTTCCGTATGAAAAAGGGACCAGCATACGAGCTTGAGTTTTTACGAGTATAGAATGGACAGGTACTCCGTACTCCTTACTCCTTACAGAGTCGGAGGAGTACTCCGTACTCCGTACTCCGTACACAATAGCTATTGTCTCCCCTGTCTGGCTCTACGGGATCTACCACCCCCCTTGTTGCAGGGTTCCCTGCTGACTCTTTTCTGTCGTTGGCTACGGAGTATAGCCCCTCTTTCTGCCCTCTCTCCCCCTTTTACCGACTGTGTACAAGCACGCCCTGCTTGGTTTACCTCTTAGCCTTTTTCGCCTTATCTCTGCGGTCAGCAGCCTCACGTTTGGGCACTGCATGTCGAGCTACGTGCATGTGTGCATGTGCATGTGTGTGGTCCAGCTGGTGCCGTCTTGAAACCGCCAGTGCGGTGATCACCACGGCCGCTTGATCGTCTGCCGGCGTCTGTTCGTCCTGTTTTACCTGCATTTCATCTTGTCTTCTTGCCATCCCTGTCCGTTCTGTCTGTTTTTCTCTTCCTGTTCCCGTCTCTCTGTCTTTTCGTCTTTCTCTCCTTCTGCCCTCCGTCTCCATCCCCGTCTGTAAGTCTTCCCTGTCCATTCACCCTGTCCATCGTCACCTCCCGTCCTCAAATTGCTCCATCACGTCTGTCCCTGCTCCCAACCCCCCGACTTCCCTGCTGACCTGTCGTCTTACTGTATAGTTTACGAGAACGAGCATGCCTGGATTCCGTATTGGCCGTCATTAACCAGGTAAGCCTGCTTGCTGCCCACCACCGCTACCTAGCAGTATATTGCCCCCCCCTCTCTCTCCCCTCTGGGGACGGCCCCGTTCCGCTATGTTACCATTTCTGGACAACCACCCGGCCCCCACACTTGTCCGTCACGCTATTCACTGCCGCCGAGGACCATACATACGCCTTTTAGGTGGCTTCTGTTACGCCGTGCCTTCTCCTTCTTAGCCTCTCTATATACTGTGTACTCCGTACTCCCGCCCTTCTCTCACACCACACACACGCCCTCTTCCCTGACCCTGCTCCCCTCTGGTTCCCTTTTTTGCACCCCGTCCTTCCTCTCCACCACGGACCTTCAAAGGGCTGATCAGGCTCCTACCCTACGGTGGATCTCTGATCAAGAGGGCTACGACGTATTACGGAGTACCAGGAGCATCGGGCGCGTAAAAAGTATTCATCCTGCTCGAGATACGAGCACTCGACGCAGGACTGAATACAAATACACTCACTCGTACGGAGAACCCGCAGAGCCTTTTTCTCTTCCGCCCTGGCCTACTCGTACTGCTCAGGGGGGGTGTCCGTTGTATAGAAAAAAGCAATAAAGACAACACAGAGGACGGACGGGCGGCAGCAGACCCCAAGCTAATGGCATTCCCGCAGCACCGCTGGCTTGCTTCACACCCACACACTTGCTAGCTTTTTCGGGCCAAGCAACAACAGCAGCCTCTCTCAACGTTTCTTCTCTGCCCAGCCAGCGGTCCCTCTTCGCCTCGTCTCGTCTCGTCTCGGTTCGTCTCATCGTGCCCTCCTCTTTTCTTCTTATTTTCTTTCTTTCTTTCTTTTTATTTTTTCATACCATTCAGCGGCCCGGCAAACGGACCCCTTCTCTCGGTTTCCTGCTGGAGCAAAAACGGCACTTTTGCATTGGGGCATCCCGGCCACGGCAGCCAACGGCAGCGCAAGGAAGCACGCCCTCCCCCAGGACGGCAGGATTTGCGAGACTTGCATCCCCCGGTCTGTCTATCATTGGTGGCAGAGGGCCTTCTTCTCTCCGGCGTCCTATCCAACTTCTAGACCACAGGCACAAAGACATGCAGCTAAGGACGAGCCACCCTTGCCAATCTACCTTGCGCTTGCGTCGCCACCGATACGGTCACTGCTACCCCATCTTCCCACTCCCGCTATAGGGCCTGCAAAGCTACCGTTGCGTTATTGTGCTTCTGTGCCTTTCCCTCTGTTTTTCTTCTCCTTCTCGCCTTACCCGTGCTTCCCAACCCATCCACAAGCACGAGTAACGCCCTCGTATCTGCCATCTGGCCGTCCTTGATCGAGACCAAGCAGGGGCTCTTGTTATTGGAACATAGCCCTTGCCTGTTCTTGGTCGCCCTCGCTGACCAAAACCACTCCCTCAACCACCCCCTTCCCCTCCCCTTCCCACCCCTAAGTCATCTTTCGTCAGCCATGGGGGACTACTACCACCGTTTCCTGTCCTCGATATCGGGCGTCGGGGCCAACTCGCTCCACACCCAGCAAATGCACCAGCAACAACAACAACAGCAGCAGCAGCAACAACAGCAACTACAACTGCATCAACAACACCAGATGCACCAGCAACAACAGCCACCTATGCCACAGCCACTACAGCTGCCGCAGCACCAGCAAGTCCAACCGCAACTGTCGCCCCAGCTTCAGCATGAACTCTTTGCCCAGTCTCTGCCACCCCATCTACATACCACGCCGCCCGTGGCCGCTGGCCCTGGTCCCGGCCAGAGCCAATTCCAGAGTCTCGGCTTCTATACCGGCTTTCCCGAGCCGGTCATGTTCAATGCTAACAAGGCCCAACGACATCGTCGAAAATCTGCCTCTGGGCTCGATCACGTCAAGCATCGTCGTACCCGGTCGGGCTGCTACACCTGCCGGAGCAGGCGAATCAAGGTTCGACCCTATGAAGTTGTCTACTGTTAAACGCGCACTGACAATTTGAAAAAAAAAGTGTGACGAGGGACGTCCGATCTGTGAACGTATGTTGTTTTTGTTTTTGTTTTGTCTTTGCTTTTATTTTTGCTTTTGCTTTTTTGTTTCTTTTCTTTTTCCTTTCTTCCCGATCCACCTTTAACCCGATGCCCAGGATGCAAAAAAGGCAAAAGAGACTGCGTCTATCCCGAGCCGGCATCCAAGCAGGCTACCGGCGGACAGTCTGCCAAGGACACGCCGTCAGCGAGCCAACAGGCCAGTCCCACCACCTCTCCTGGAGAAGACGAGGAAGAGGCCGACCAGGACGTCAAGCTGGTCACGATTCCCGACGACGATGAAGCGACAGGCCCACCGGCAGAAGGGTATGAATCATCAGATATTGAAAGCCAGACCTGGCAACAGCAAAGACAAAGACACCATCGGGCATCAGCTCACGGAGGCAGATCACGACCATCACCACCACGACGTTCCAGCACGGCATCCTCGCTGCATCTGCAACGGATGGTGGCAGTGGCAGCAGCTGCAAATGCCAACGCCAACGCCACTATTGCCACCATTGCCGTTTCGTCCTCTGGAGGCGACGCAGACAGAAACCATCGGCACCACTCCGAGACACCATCACAGGACGGCAAGAGTCCTTCGCCGGCATATTCGGCCGGCACGTCGAGCAGCCTGCCTGCAGTCACCGCTCAGATGGCATCCTCCGATTTCTTTTACAGCTCCTATTCCGGCGGTCTCTCAGCACCCTCGATTTCCGGAAGCGTGACGAGCACGGCTTCTCCCTCCGTGACGATAGATTGGAGCAGCCTGCCTCGCGATCTGCAGTTCTATCTCAACTATTTCTGCAAGAACATCACAAACTACCATTACTCCATTGCCATAGATACGGAAAACTTCTTCCAGAGCGTGCTGCCCGGCCTGGCAGTCAAGAGCGAGACCCTACTGCACGCCGTCGTGGCTTTTGCCGCCTACCACTACATGCTGAGGGATCCGGCCGGAAACATGCAGCAGTTTCTGCTGTACTACAACAAGAGCGTCAACCTGCTGCTAAACTTCCTAAAGCGCAAGGAGAAGCACAACCTCGGCACGCTTCTGACCATTCTTCAGCTCGCGACGATAGAGGTGAGTGGAGAGAGATAGAGAGAGATAGAGAGAGAGAGAAAGCCAACGGGGGACAAAGGAAAGAGGAGAAGGGCTAACCATCTGTCAGGAATACCTCGGCGACTGGGTCAACTTGATGGGCCACCAGAAGGCAGCGCTAGAGGTGCTAACAGAGCTCTACACCCCCGAGAGCGCCATGAGCACACCGACCAGCCGCGCCCTCCTACATTGGTACGCACGCTTTGACGTGTTTGTCGGTCTGCGTGGCGGCTTCGAGGCGGCGCTGCCACGCACCTGGTTTGCGGCCCCGATCGCGTTCTACCAGGCACAGAGTGCGCGCGAACCAACTCACTTAGCTTGGAAGATGGAGGAATGCTCCTCCCGGCTACAGCTGATCTCGTGGGAGATGTCGATACTCGTGGCTCGCCGCAACGGCCGGGATGCTCACCCGTATGAGTTTGGCGGGTCACAGTCCACCGACGAGCTCGACGGCATGCAGAGACATGAGCTTGACGAAGCTTTCTTCCGCGAGCATATGCGCATCCTCGAGGTGCTCTACGAATGGGAACGTGACATGACGGCCATTATGCAAGACGACAGCCTGTCAGACATGAACAGCATGAGTCCCGGCCAACAGCAGCAGCAGCAACAACAACATTCCCTTTTGGTGACGGATTTTCAGCACGCCCAGCCGCTAACCGACGACGATATTGTCAACCCGTACCAGGTCGGCATTCTATACTATCCGCCCCTGTTTGCGGCTACTATCATGCGCTGTGAATGGCACTCGATTGTGCTCATGCACGAGGTGCAGGCCGTCCAGTTGGCCAGCGCGTCGGCCGCAGAAAATGCGAGCCAGATCGATTCCGTACAAGTTGCCGAAGATGACCCGACCTTGAACATGGATGGCCTCGTGATGGTGGGAGCGGCAGCGAGCGGCAGTGGCGGCAATGACATGAATATGGGCATGGATAGAGGCAGCAGTGGAAATGCTACTGGCGAATCCTCGCTGGCTGGACTGGCCGAGAAGGCCTTTACGATCTGCCAGATGTTTGAGACCATTGTGCGATGGCCGGCGTGTCCGGCCGGCGTCGCCATTGTCTTGCATGCTTCCATAACCATTGCTGCCCTGTTTCTACCCCGAGACAGCCGCCATCGCATGTGGATCCGTCGCAAGTTTGCACTGTTCGAATCTATGGGGTGAGTTTGCTTTCTTTTGGCACTTTTTTTTTCTTGTTTTCTTTCCTTTTTCTCCTTTTTCTTTTTTCTTTCTTTTTTCTCACCGGCACACGCTAACCTCCTCTCTTCTTGTCACAGGTACATCTTCCCCCCAACCATGCGGACCCGCATGGCCGAGATGCTACAGGAGCCGTCGTGTGCCCGCTGGTGGCTACCCGACGACGAGGGCTTCAGTCCCCTACTACAGAGCCTGCGTGCTTTCACAGACGAGCGTAACGAGACGGCCGTGTCTGCCCAGATGGAGAACTTGCGCGAGATCCGGCACGTCTTCGCCAAGATGCGGCTAGGAGGGTCCTGTGGGTCTGTCCTAGAGGCAGCAGGCTGTTTACCCGACGAAGGAGCTCTAGGACAGGCAAGCCGAACACCAACAGGACAGGGAATGTTGGATGGAAGCCGGATCCCGGGATGCGGCTAGAAAATAGTGGTTTGTAAATTTAATGCCAAAAATAATTAAAATTTTTTAAAATCAAATGTCGGGAGAATTCTGATCGGTGGTTCGAGTGGAGATGAATCTGACAACCCGGCAATCCTGATGGTAGGTTGTCTTTTTTCCTCTTCCTTATCTCTCCTCTTTTTTTTTTTTTTTTTTTGTCGTTTGCCGTTTTCCGTTACTGCCACCCCGGCGATCCCGAGTGGAGGAACGGCCGGCCTGACCGGGCGGTGAAACCGTCCCAATAAGTCCAGAACCTAGAAAATGCTCCGAGGGCTCCGTAATAATACTCGTACTCGTATGAGGCCCGGACGAATATCATGTCGTGGCTTGCATAAAGAAATGATGTCAGGTTATGTAATCAACTGAGACAGCAAGTCATGATAATATACCTGGTCATGTGACAATATCGACTGCCGGCACATCAGCCGCCTCAACCAACGGCCCGGGTAGCCTTACTCGTACAGCCACATGCCACGTGATCACTACACAGCTCCCTAAGATACATTTCCTCCCTCGTCTTCCATCCTCCCTCCCGCTCCTCAAAACCCTCCCAGCGACGTGCCGCCGAGTTCGCGGTTCTCCTCACGCAGCACCCGCAGCTGTACCTCGTACGACTTGTTGACCCACTCCCAGTACTGCGTCCACTTGTTCGCCGCTCCAATGCTGTTGTTGCCAGCAGCTGCCGTGCTGCTCGCGTCGTTGAGAAGTATCCGCAGACGGTCTGCCAGGAGTAGCGTCGCCCGCAGCACGCTCTTGTTGGCATCCTCCTGCTTCTCATGCTCCTGCTTGACCGCATTGTCCTTAAGCTTGGTCGACAGGATCACACGGTACTTGTCGGCAATATTGGGTAGCTGTCTCACAGTCTCCTCTGGAGCAACGTAGGCCAGTCGAGTCAGCATCAAGTTGCACATGGCCCGAATGTCGTGGTCGTCACCCAGGCCTTCTATCACTCGATCAAATAGGCTGATGATGCTGATGCGCGAAAAGGCCGTCTCCATAAGAGCATACAGCGTCTCGTAGGCACCCTAGATGTGTTAGTCGACAAAAGACGAAAGAAAGGAACAGAAAGGAACAGAAAAAGAAGAAAAACACACCTTTCGCACTTCAAGACCATCGTCGACCAGGTGCTTGAATGGCCCCATCTGCACCTCACGCACTAACTCCGGCTTCGCCTTGGACTCCTCCATGATGTAGGGCAGCAGCTCGCCGAGATGGCCAAGGATCAGCTCCGGCTTGTTGTGCGCGGCCGAGTTAAGCGCCGTCATGGCCAGCCGCCGGATTTCCATATCACCATCCTTGAGGGCTGTATTGAGCATCGCCACCAAATGCTCGCGCAGGATAATGTCAAACGCTTCACCAGCCTCAGGCAACGTGTAGCGCAGTGCCTGCACAGCAATGGCCCTCGCCGCCTGCGACTGGTTGTTCTGCAGAAGTTCCTGCAACTTGGGCACAAACGTCTGCGGGGCAATGATGGCCAGCCGGCCGATGCACTCGGCACACACCGCCTTGTTGTTCTCGTTACCAGCTGCCAACAACAACAACTGGTCCCAGATGGGACCCGTGAAGGGGCTAATGTCGGTCTGGTCTGCTGCTACCTGCTGCAGCACTTCCTTGATCGACTGCAGCAACAGATACTGCACATTGCTGCTGCCTGCCATGCCCTGCAGAATCACCGGCACGTACAACGATACATTTCCGGCGCCTGCACGTCCGAGTGCCACAGCTGCCGACACTGACACCTTGTCGAAATTGCTAGTGAATTGCTCCAGGAATAGCTGCGGCTGGATAGGCGATTCGGCCCCCAGACGCAGGCCCGCTTCACCCAACACGGACAATGCCAGACTGGCCCGCACCGGGTCCGACTTGGATGTCTGCGTCTCCTTGATGAAACTGTCGATGGTCACCCCAGCTGAGCTGCCACTGGCTACAAGAAGGTTTCCCACTACCTTCCCCACTACAGCCGGGTCGCCGACAATGCCGACGTCCTTGAGTAGTCCGGCCATCAGTTCTCGTCCGTGGCCGCTGTGCCCAACCGCCGTGACCAGTTGTAGAAGTGGCCCCAGCACCGTAGCAGCCACGCTGGACTGCAGTAGCGTACAGAGCGAGGTGATCATCTCCGGCGTCATCACCAACTCTGGCTGCACTTGCACAAAGGCGGTCAGAATGTGCAACGCCGGGCTCAGCAGATGCGGGTCGCTATCGGTAATCACCGGCTGCAGTGCCGACACAAGGACCGAGACCGTTGCCGCGTCCAGTGCTCCCTTGGCATCGGGGCTTTGAACGAGATGGCGTAGCGCCTGGATACTCGACCCGCGTAACGACCGGTTGGCCTTGCGCAGTTGTGCAGACAGCTCCACGGCCACCTGCCGCACCCACTCTGCATTGAACGGTGTATTGCCAGACGAAGATGCTGCCACGGAATCAATAGATCTTACAGCCGCCAGACGCGATGTTTCGTTGCGCAGGCGATCCAACAACGATCCCAGCGCAGTGCTACGCTTCTCAGCCGGCAACAGGTTTGCACCTTCAGCCGAGCCTGTGCGCGATAGCAACGTTCCTAGCGCATGGATGGCCCTGTGCCGCACCTCCGCATCGACATCAGCTGCTGTCGTACGGTCCATCAGAACATCGTACAGCTTCAGCAGATCGGGCTTGAAGCTGGCAGCTGCTGATGCCCGTGCCCGTGGTGGAGTGATGGACTTGACGACCTCCTCACTGGCAGCAATGGCCTCAGCCGAGATTTTGTAGAACCGGTCATGCACCACTGCCAACACGCCATCCACAATGCCGCTCAGATATGGTTGCAATGTATGGGACGCGTGCGTGTTCACAATGTGCCCCAGGAGATGCAGCGATGCAACACGCAATGTCGCCGGGGTCGCTGAAGCATTGCCACCACTGCCCATTGAAAGTGACGTGGACGCCGACGCCGACGACGGCTTGACGGCCTCAATCACCAGGCCAAGAACCTGGTCAAAGTAATCAGACAGGCCGCCGCGCTGCACCGTGACAATGTCATTCAGAAGGCCAACCACTGCCTGCTTAGTAGGAATCTGCTTTCCCTTTAAAAGCCGCGCTGCTGCTGCCACGATTGCAGGCGTCTTCTCGGCCAAATCCGCTCGCGGCCCCGTTACTGGGATGGGCGCCCGCTCCAGTGTCGGTGATGATGCCGTCAGAGTAAGTGAGGGTCCGCCAACGGAGCTGCTTTGCCGTCTTCTTTTACGGCTCAGCGGTAATTGTGCCATTTCTGTCTGCCCATCACCGCTGTCCAGCGAAAACTCTGGCATAATGCCCTCTCCCGTCTTCCGTACCAGCAGAGACAGGGCCGAGATCACCTCCAGTCGAACATTCTCTTCTCGCTCCTGAGTCCGCTTGATCAAGAGCGGTGCCGCGTCACGGTAGAGAACACCATTCTCTAGCAGGTCACCGCTGCTTCTGGTCGATATCAGAGTGTGGATGGCCTTGGCCGCACACCGGCGCACCTTCCAACTGGCGTCGTCATCGTCGTCAAAGCCGGCATCTGCCTCAAATTCGTCGTCATCGTCGCCAAATTCATCGTCCTCGTCTTCCTCGTCTTCCATGTCGTCATCGTCATCGTCATTTCCAATGTAGTTCGGATCATATTTCAGGTACCGCAGACAGGCTTGAATCGTCTCGGTCGTGTATGTCCTCATTTCATTCGGGCATGAAGCTAAAAAGGCTTCCAGCGCTACCAGTGCGGCCTCTCGCACTTCGTTGAAATCGCCGGGGTCGTTTCCCTCTGAAATAGCCTCTAGCTGTTGATCCAGTTGCTCCTGGTTCAGCGCATGCAGCGTGAAGGGCACAACAGTGTCGATGTATCCGCGGAAGCGAGTGGCCATGGACCGAGCCATAGAGCCAAGAATGGAAATGTATAACCGTTTTGTAGACGGCGATACGCTTTCACTCTTCAGGACGTTGGCCGTCTGCGTAATGAAGCTAGCCAGAACCTCGTCTGGCAGGTAGATAGCCAAGATCGTCACGGCCACGACAGCTCGCTTCTTTGTCACCGAGTTTGCTCGGTTGTCGTGAAGGATGGACACAACAACGTCGTGTAGAGCCTCCACTTCAACCGGTTGTAGCAGAAGCCCAAAAGAGCGCACAACCTCGATGAGAACGTCCACAACCTCGGCCGTCATCTCGATGCCGCCGCTAGCCTCGGCCATATCTGCGATATGTGGAGCTTGCCGCGTATTCTTAGGTGGGATCATTTTTGCAGACGAAACTGGTCGCCCGATGAGCCGGGGAATGAGCATACGGCTGATGCTGGTGTATGCCTCCAACGTATCTTTGGAAGGCGGATCTCCGGGGGTGGGGTTGGGAAGAGCCGCAATGACTGTGATAAGGGCCAAGGACTGCACGGCTGTGTCGACCGAGTTCTTGAGCTTCAGTGTTGACAACTTTTCAATAAGCGGAGCAACGGTCGGAGGAGGAAGCCTGTGAACGAGAGCTCCTAGGCTGGATACTAGTTAGCAACAAAATAGCAAAGGAAGTAAATGTTAGGTGTTGAGGGTAGATTATTTCGTACCATTTGATGGCCAGATTTTGAACCTCGCCATTCTGGTCGTCCAGAGCACGGACGAGGTGATCTGCTGTCCGAGAGGCGGTGTTGTAGTCATTCTGTAGAATTTCTGGCCGACCATGCGTGAGAACAGAGAGCAGGTCATTCAGGGCCATAAACCGGTAGTCCGGATCCGAATCGGCCAGCTTCACCAGTAACTGGCTGATTGTAGCCGAAGAGGCGTGGAGCGGATTGATACTGGTCATGGCGGGCAGATGGAATGAAGGAATGGGAAGCTCGCGGTGAGAGTTGTGACAAGGAAGGGTGGAAAGCCAGCAAAGGCGTCTTTTGATACCTGAAATCCCGTGGTCAGCTTTTTGTGCCAGTGATGTTCAGAGTGCGGAGTATTCCGTATGTATGTCGCAAATGCGACTTGCTCTATTACTCCGTATCCAGTTATAGCAATAGCACTTTAAGAAAAACTAACCGTTCCTGTTTCCGCCACCGAATGGAGAGGGAGGCTTGGTGATGGTATCAACTGCAAAATCACAAGAAAAGAAAAGACGACGATCAGCGGGAAGTCTTAGTAAGAAGAACGGCCTTGTAGTTGCCTAAGGAGCTTGTTGGCGGGGTTTTGGCTTCCTTGGAGTTGGCGGGGCGTCTAAATGTGGGGCTATGCAACAAAGATGACTAACACTTAACGTCTTGTATTCAACGGCTTCGAGTCTCCTGCACCACTTACTTGCAAACAGGAACAACGACGAGTAAAAAAAATACTTCGTATCAATTAACTAATGCTCTGGCGTTTTGTGGACGGGCCTAAGAACCGACATGCAAACTAAAAGGGCAAAGGCTGGAGGTGAAAAAGGTTGCACAGCCAACTTGTCGTGAATGGCAACAACACAGCCTTTATTCTCTGTAACCAAATTCATCCCGACAAGATAATTAAACGCTCACTCCCCACCGAGAAGTTGCTTGTTCTGATCCTTCATGTCCAGAGGCCCCGGTCGGTAGAATCGACTTGTCTGTGGCAGAGTGGTAGGAATAGTGTTCAAGCATCTATGGCTTTGTTCGAACAACTGTTTCGCTGCTATCCTGAGACCGCTGGGATGACGCGCAGAGTGACGGTGAAACACTGGATATCCTGGCAGCTTCCATCACAGCATTCAAGATGTCGCTGTCACTGCCTTCAAGAGCTGTGTGGACCGATGCCATTTCATTAGGAGAGGACCAGGCCTGGTAATAGACACTTGGGCTTCGCGATGTCGGTGGCGGGGATTCGCTGGCCATCTTTCCTTTTCCCTTCCCCTCTGTCACGGGCGTGGCAACAGAGGTCTCAGCCACCTGCGCCTCCAAGAGCCCGACACCGTTGTTTCCCATTCCCATGGGTGAGTTCAAGGAGATGGGCCGGCATGGAGTAGGCGCTATAAGCTGTACCTCCCTATCGGCGGTGTCGTCAGCAGAGCCATCGTAATGATATCCGTCCCGACGCAGATACTGTTGCTGATCGAGCTCCTCTCCACTAGACATATCCCAGGGATTCGGCTCAAAGTGCACAGCTACTCCAGAAGAAGGGGGGGTCTGCAACTGAGGTGAGACGAACGTAGAGGGCTCAGTCATCGGGGTAGGTGGTCGTTTCTTTCGCAGTGGTTTGGTGAGCTTGTTTCGCCGCTTCAGGTGTTGCCCTTTTTGGCTGCGTGCATGCTCTAACTGGCGATATAATAAGTCAGAAGTGCTCAACGGCGCAGGTGAGATTGGCATTACTTCTGGCAATGTGTCCGGATTGGAAGTCAAATCGTTTGCGCCGTCCTGTTGAGGATTCTCACTCTCAGATCGCCTTTTCAGGGTACAACACGCCTGGCCCATGATTGCAGTTGTCAAGGCGTCTTCGGAAATGAGGCTTTAGGTGATAACGTCTTTGATGAAGGGTAGAATTGAGAAGAGAGAAAAAAATGTAGCAGCCAATAAGCATAATATGGAAGACGAGAATGAAGCTAAGGTTCGAGGATAGAGGTTGTCACGGTAGAAGTCCATTCAACGAGGCAATTTGGAAGCACACTGGCGTGCTTTGTTGCCGCCAAGGTGATTACTTTCTGAGGGATGAAAAAAAATAGCATCGGATTTTTGAAGCAGGTTAAAAATCGTTCTCCTCCAACGTGACTGCCTTTCTAGCACTTGCCGATTTAAAATGCTACCGCCTGTCGTTCCTTCCCCCGTCCAGACAATGATTTTCAGGCAGAAACGGTCTCCGGAAGAAAAGGATTACGAAGATAGGAAAAAAAGGGAAAAGAGAGTAATATATATAATATCTACGAGGAATGTGCTACTCATTCGTATGCCATGCGCCCCCTACCAACAGAAATTCGGCAAAAATACAACTGAACAAAAAGAAGAAAGGGCTCAAAACATAGCAGGACTGGCCTGAATACTGTCATGCGGTACAAAACAGGAAAGGAGGGAAGTATCAAAGTCTGGTTGGTCTGTCATACTTCTCCGGGTGTTCTCGTCTTGTGTCCATTCTGCAACCTTTGCTTTGGTAACACTGACAAAGCAGGCAACACAGCAGCTTCGTATGCTTCCCTTGTCTGACACTCATCGTTCATTTTCTCCTGTTCAATCTCCACTGCTCAATGATCTTCGCCTTCGCCGGATTCCCACAAAAAACAACAACAAAGGAAACAAGATTTATGAAGATAAGAAGGGAAAATTAAATCAGACTAGGAGGTGACAAGGTGGCCATACTGCTAGATGGCAGACCGGATGCATGAAAAGAAGAGAGGATGCGTGAGACATGCAAGGCGCACAGTGCTAGCATGATTGGTACAACAAGAGAGGCTCCCCGACATTTTCGATCTCGGGTATTGTGCACTTGAGGTCGAATGCCTTGGACAGTACGATCTTGAAGATCTGAAAGGGGGATTTATTAGCTCCATTGCTAACTGGACACTGCAATATGTGTGTAGTTGTCACGAACCTTCTGAACGTTGATGCTGTGGCTCGTGCTGCTGAAGATGAGAGCCGCACGCATAGCCTTGGCGAACCGTCGAGCCTGTCATGGTTAGGTTAGCATTTTGCATCCCCCCTGCCGAGCTAGACGGGGGTCTTACCTGGTTCGATATCTCTTCCTGGTCTTCACGAGGAAAGTTGACAAAGTGATCATACTTTGTTCCGACCAGGATGGGGATTGCAGTCTTGTTGAACCCACGGCCCTGGCGGTACCACTCCTTGATACTGTTGAGTGTGCTCTTGCGCGTTAGGTCGAACATGAACAGGATGGCCACGGCATCGTTGCACACAAGCGGCAGCATGTTGACAAACTCGCGCTGGCCACCCAGATCCCAAATGCTGAAGGTGATCTCGGTGTTGCGGATGCTGATCGTCTTCTCCATAAAGTTGACACCCAAAGTTTGGATGTAGTCTTCGTCCCAGCTGCCCTCCACGTACTTGACCATGAGGGACGTCTTGCCGATCTGTGCATCGCCGACCATGCCCACCTTGATCACCACGTGGTTTCGGCCGTTGCTTGGTTCGGCATGTCCTCCACTGCCCCGTGATGCGTGATCCGCATAGCCCCCGCCGCCACTGTGTCCTGACAGACCAGAAGGTGGTCGTGATATCGGCTGCTGCTGCACCTGTTGCTGCTGCTGGTAGAGCTGCGATGACTGATGGTACTGTTGTTGTTGCTGCTGCTGCGGCAGAGACTGCTGGGACAGTTGCTGGAACTGTTGAGACGATTGAGACTGCTGAGGCAGATAGTTCTGTGCATATTGCGGCTGACCGAGTGGGGGCGGAGTATCAAACCGCGCAGTAGCCTCGGAGTCATCGGCAGTTCCATAGCCAGTCCGGGGTGAATTGCTCAGGCCCTGGTCGAGGGACTGGGAATGCATGTGATGGTGGCTACTGACGCTGCCGTTGCCCACATGAGGGCTTCCGTCCATGCCGCTCAGTGTGTCATCGTGCTTGTCGTTTATGTGCGCAGCCGGGGGTTGTGTCAGCGCGGGCGCGAGGGGCGCGAGGGGCGCAAGAGGTGCGAAAGGCTCGGTGTCCATAGTGTTGACGGCGTCGCGGTACTCGTTCTGGGCCGGTGACCCCGCCGAGAATGTTGAGGAATCCAGGATGATTTGTGGTTTTGAGAGGATGAGGGAAGTGAGCGCCGGAAAAGCCGGTATTTGCCTGAGCGAACGAAGAGAGAGAGGTATGGCAAGGACCACGAAGAGGTCCGGGGGAGAGAAGAGGAGACGCTGGGAAAGGAAGCAAACGGGCCTGCTAACTGATGAAAATCGAACAGCTTGGTCTCAGCTTCCGGGGAAGGGATGTGCGTAGATTGAAGGAAGCACAATCGAGCTACAATGTTGATTGCTCGGACATCCAGCTGAGCAGGGATCGTCAAAAGGAAAAAAGGGAGTTGAGAGGAGGGAGAGCCCCGCTAGGGAGATGCCACTTTTTGGTCCTTGCTCCTCTTGATACTCCGTATTTGGGGTTCGTCGATCGCTTGTTCGGAAGTTCGAGAAAGATGGGTCGCGTTATGATTCGGTGCTCGCAATATGGGATGCAAGAGAGAACGAAGCCAATAGGGAGGAAAGGCCACTCAAGCTGCAGCTCGTAGGCCCTGGAAAAAGTGAGAAGAAGGTGGCCGACGAGGCTCGAATAGAGAATGGAGTGAGAGAATGGGCCAGAATAAAAAGAGTGGAGACAACAGAGCAAGTACGAAGTAAATGGGGGGAAAGAAAATAAGGCCCACGGGAATGTCACCGCATGATCTGGTTATTGTGCTGCAAGGCAAAGAAGAGAGAGCGAAGGCAGCCGACCAGATAGGAATCGCCGACACGCAAAAAAATGCAGAGGGGCAGAGAGACGGAGAGACAGAGAAGTGGAAAGACGGAAGAAATGCACAAGAAACGCAAAGCACGAGGAAAGCTGGACGAGCTTTGGTTCTTGATGTGGGCGCCGAAAGAACAGAGGAGGAAAAAAGGAGGGGGAGACTGGAGGAGTTTGTGATGATGTTGTGCTTTCCTGGCTTCTCGTTCGCTGGTTGGGCAAGAGGGGAGCTGGCAGGAAGAGGGGCCAGCGCACAGTACGGAGTACTCCGTACTCGTTAGGCTGATGTTCTGTTTTTCTATGGGGTCGAGGTCCCTGGGGACCACTGGACGGCTGTTAACCCTGTATTTTTCGGTGACGCTTATGGCAGATCACATGCACCCAATCGGGGATCGAGGGCGCTATGAACAAGGCACAGCATATTAATAGAGTGCCGGGGATCGGAAGCGCCTGCCCTGTCGCAAGAAGCCGGGGTTGTTCTTTCAGCAGGAAAGAATGCGGGCTGTGCCTCGCCTTTGGATGTAAGATACTCCGTACTCCGTACAAAGCCAGCTGAAAACTACTAGGGCGAGGCGGCGTGGGTGCTAGCTCGCCCGCCTACAAAGAGCCTGCAGGCAAGAAGAGGTCCAGTCCAAAACAATACTATACTATATATATACTCCGTATGGGGAGTATCGTGTCAAGAAACACGCGACGCGACGCGACTGGCACCAAAACGCCTTGTAATCGCGCCGTCGCGCCCTCGGAAAGAGGAAGCTGCAGAGAAGATCCAAGACACAGGGGTGCGAGCCCCCCGTACGGAGTATCTTACTCCAGATTAGCTGTGCGGGAAGCACGTCAACGAACTCTGCACGGCATTGCTCTCAAGTCAATGCAACCCAGAGGCTCGTTGGCGAGAATAAAATAAATAAAAAATAAGTAAAAATAAACATGCCGTAGGGCTGGCTTGCCAATGCGTATTTACATCTGACTAACTAGCGTGTAATGACACGTGACATATAACTTAAGATATCTTGCAAGCCGCATCGCAGAAGACGTGCCCATCGTTTTTTGTGTGTTTTCATTGCTCCTTTTCTATATGTTCAACATCGGTTGGTTCTCAAAAACATCTGCTGCATGAGGCCGTTGTCTGAACAACACCGCGTTGGGCTGTTGCTGTTCCCATCGACGTCGCTCCTTTTATTCGGCCTCATCCAGTCCATATAGCAGCGAAAAACAACAAAACACAAATTTAAGCACTGTCATCAGTGATGAGCTTGATGATCTTGCCAATGGCAATCGTTTGGCCCTGTACAGAAATACGATTAGCTTTCGTTTGGCTGGGCCAATAGACACGCAACATACCTGGTCGCGGAGCGTGAAGCGACCCATCTGCGGGTAGTCCTCAAACCGTTCCACACAAACGGAGCCAGCTCCTCCGATCACCTGGATTCGCGCAATGATGCTTTCACCCTTCTTGGCATGCGATGGGGGCAGCTTGCTCTTGCGGTTTGTTCCCTTCTGCAGCTTGTGCAGCAGGGCTGCAAATGTCACCTCCTCGATGGCCGAGTGGACATGCAACACACAGTTGTATCCGGCCGTCAGAATGCTCTTCAGCTCCAGAATGCGCACTTGCGCCTCAAATGCCTTTACGTTGTGCACCAGCCGCTTGGGCGAGCAAAGCACAAAGCCAGGCATGACGTCCTCTTCTTCCACACCGCGCAACCGCAGCCGCACCTGGTCACCGCACTGTGCAATGGCAACCTCATCCTCTGTCTCGCCGTACACTGCCGTGATGTCGATGCTTTGCCTGTTCGGCATCATTATCAAACTCATACCCTTCTTGACCACACCGGCCTCGATTTTTCCTTCCACCATCGTGCCTAGATCGCGGTACTTGCTGTTGATAGCCATCATGAACGGCGCGTTGAGCTTGCGCTCCAGGGTTTGCATGTTGTCGAGGTACTCCAGTAGTGAAGGGCCATTGTACCAATCTGCCACACCCTTCGGGATGCGGTCCTTGATGTTTGTCGTTTGCTGCGCTGCAATGGGCATAAAGAACACATCTGTCTTCAAATTATAGCCCGTACCCTTGAGGAACTGAGACAGCTTTGTCGTACACTCCTTGTACCGTTCCTGAGACCAGTTGACTGTGGGATCGTCCATCTTGTTGATCACGACAACCAACTTGTTGACACCCTGGGTTTTGGCAAGCATGGCATGCTCTCTCGTCTGGCCACCCTTTTCAAACCCAGTCTCGTACTCGCCCTTTCGCGCAGAGATGACCAAAATGCCGACATCAGCTTGAGAAGCACCTGTAGCCGAGGGTATTAGCAAGAAGTAGCATGCATCCACGCTTGCGCATATTTCACATACCGCCAATCATGCTTGGCACGTAGGTCTTGTGTCCGGGTGCATCAAGAATGCTGTACCGACGCTTCTCGGTCTCAAAGTGTCCACGGCCAACTTCGACAGTCTTGCCCTTGGTCCGCTCCTCGCTCGTCAAGTCCAGTGCCCACGACAGGTACCAAGTTTCACGACCCATTTCCTTGGCCTCTCGCTTATACTTGTCCAGCGTACGCTGGTCCACCATACCCGTGACATAGAGAATGGAACCGCCGAGCGTCGACTTTCCGGCGTCGACGTGGCCGATAAAAATAATGTTCACGTGCTCCTTGCCATAGATTTCCTTCAGTGTTTCGTCGTCCACGTCGGCCGCCTGCTCCTTTGCCACCGCGTCGGCAGCCCGCGCCACCTTGTCCGTACTGCTGCGAGAAGGACTGGAACGACCCGAGGAGGGTGCCGGTGATGTTTTCCCACTGCCTGCCTTTTCACCGGTTGTCTTCTCGATCGCTTTTGTTGCCGCGACCTTTGAACCAGCCTCTGCAGTCTTTGGATCCTCGCTCTTTGTGGATTCCTCCTTCTTTGTCTCTTCCTTTTTCGCCTCTTCTTTCGCTGGCGTTGGGGTTCCGATAGAAAGCACTTTCGCAACCTTCGGCTTTGCTGGCTCACCTCCAATGCTCAAAACTTTTGCACCTATTTTCTCAGTGGTTGGCTTGGAGGCGGCGGCTGGGGTAGATGCTGCTGGAGCTGCCGTTTCCGATGTTGAATCAGGCCGCTTTGCAATTGTGGGGGGGACTCCGGCAGAATATTGACCACCCGCAGATTGCTGCTGATAGCCTCCTCTGTACTGGCCTGCACTTCGCGTTAGAATTCATTGCGTCGTTCTGGTCACCTTTGTAAGTACGGAAATCCTGACGCTTACCAAAACCTTGGTTATAGCCACCCTGGTTAAAGCCTGCCTGTTGGTTTCCATACGCGGCTCCGTATCCTTGGCTGTACTGATCAAACCCAGTTTGGCCACCATATTGCTGAAAGCCATAACCTTGATTGTAGTATTGCTGCTGCTGCTGCTGCTGCTGATATTGAGGCACGAAGCTAGGAGCCCCTCCGTACGGTTGGCCAGGGTTGAAGGTGGCTGCACCAGGCTGGAACGCGTTTGTGCCTCCACGGAATCCACCACGCCCACGACCGCCACCCCGGCCCATATTCAGCTGCTGCTGCGTTTGCCGTGCCAAGTTGTCATCCTGGGCCGCCGGGTCGTCCTCCCAAGAGTTGAGGTGGGACATTTTAACAGATTGGAATCTCGCTGGTACAATAGAAGAGAAGGAAGCGCAGCCGAGAGATAGTGTATAGCCCAGAGAGATGTCTGATGGAAGTGCTGTATGATGGCGAGAAAAAAAAGGTTATGCGACGCCTTCTCGATGGCAGTATACAGATTCAATCTGTTTGTGGCCAAGTTGGCGATATTTTTTTAGCAGGATTTGCCCCGCCATTGCCATTGTGACATGGCAAAAAAGGCTTTTAGACAACTCAGCCCATATCACGTGATACAAATCCAATCAACGTCATAGCCTGAAGGAGTACCAGGTGCGGGGCATACAACGCGCTGGACGCATCCTTTTATAGTGGATGTTCTTCACCTGTGAACCAGGTCTTAGGGTCCCCTCTTTCAGGGTCCATTTTTGCTGTGATTTTTTTCGTGTTCAACTTTGCTTCCCCGTTAGTTAGGTCCTAGTCGGTCTGGGAAGCCATGGACGAATTTCTTAACCGACTAGGCATGCAAGCCATGAACTATGCGATGCGTTGTGGCATTGCTCTCACGTCGTCTTTTGCTATGCAGCAATGTTCAAGGCTATTGAAAGCGGTTGACAATAAGCCACAACATGCCGAGCTTCAAGCCCTGAAGAGGGCTCTCGACAACAAAATCAAGGTATATTAGTCCAATTTCATTCCATTCCCAAGCTTATATGCCATAGACTAACTCACGTTCCATTAGATCATCTCACCAGCCCTCGACCTCATTGAATTCAGGTGATTAAACAGTTTTCGTACTTTGTCATATACCGCTTGTTGACATGCATAGATCTGGACGTGGAAATATATTCCTTGAGAATGCTGCGGTTCTCGCCAAGACTCTGCATCGGGATATTGTGACTCTGGGAAAGCGTCTCGAGAATGCTGCAGTAGTCGAAGAGCTTCGCCTTGCAACTGGCAGTCAGAACGTGACAGATGAGCGTCGTCAGATGGATATTTCCATTATCATCAGCGAAATCAAAGCTCTTTTGGCTCGCATAGACGGTGACATTCCCCTCATACAACTGGCTATTACGGCTTCAGGGGAAAGCCTTTCCGCATCTCTTCCAACCACTATTTCGCCATCTAGGCTGCTTCAAGCAAGCATGTTTCTCACCCTCGGCGATATGCAATTTGACAACTCTTTCCAGAAGGTTGCCCAAATCGGGCCGTCATTTACTTTGTCACTTTATATGCTCTTTCTAGGCCATTCTTCTACTGTCCAGGATACAGAAAATCAATCAAATGGCTCAAAAAATCCCAGCCAAGAGGGTGACACTGAGTCTAGGCCCTATGGAATTCACGAAGGCGAGAGGAAACCCATATGGCAAGAAGTTCTTCACAAAGCCCGTGTGCGGCTGTGCCGAACAGCTCCTGATTGTGAATTTGATCAAGAAGCTGGCTATGTTTCAAAAGTGTCGTCCATGGCCGGATCTAGAAAGGATGCCCCTTCAGATACGCAAGCTGGCTCACTTCCCAGGACAAACGGATATGCATATCATCTTGAAATTATCGAGGACCTGGAAGACGGACGAGTCCACGACGATGAAGAGGTGAAACAGCATACCCCATGTGCGTACAGCGACATACGACATGCAGGAATACGTGAATCGATTCCCATCCACCAGATAGCAAAAATATTCTATACCGACACTGGCCGGATTTTGAACATTGGAGGCGCAAGCGAGAACAACGCTATTCTTCTTTTGAAAAGGGATACCAATGCAACCGCCCCGGAAAAGATGAGAAATTTGGCCGAGGATCTGGAAACAGAACCTATGGGTTCGGGGGCAAGGACGGGTGCCAGCCAACGTCTATTGACATCATCTCCATCGTGCGAACAAGAAGACGTTGACCGGCAGCTTAGAGGGGAAATTGGAAGTGTTTCCACTAGTGATGATGCGACTAAGACTCGCACGCGCGAAGAATGGGGCTTTCCCCATCATCTAGATCCGGAATGGCTGGCACTGGAAGTATTCGTCGAGGACGACGATGATGTTGAAAGCGATGAAGGCGAAGACACAACTTCCGACGCCGAGAATGGAGAAAGAAACTCGCCTGCAGGGTTCCTAGCAAGCCCCAAATATCAACAGAAGGTGTCGACTGGGTTTCAACTAACAGACAGGCTTTCAAGTCTGTCTATATCCAGTCCAAAAATTTCCAGGGTGGAGGGAAAACGCCAACTGCGTCTGGATCGTGGAAATATGCAGGACAGTTATGACACAGATGAGCATGGCCAGCTATCGTATGCCTCTGGATCACCCTTTGGGAAAATTGCGTCCTCTCTATCCCTATTAGAGATGTTGATACGTTTCACGAGCCTTCAGGAATTTCAACAAACATCGCATCTGTCGATCCCCGACCACATTCTTATATTTTTCTTGGAAGAAACTTCGACAACAGGGCTGAGTGGAGAAGACCAGTGGAAGGCCAAGAATGAGGCAAAGAGGAGAATGGGATTTGACCCATACACTGATACCCCGAAGCACTGATATTCCCTTATGCATAGCGGATTTGCTTAGCGAAACATTGCGTGGTTCTTAGACATCATGTTGCGATTTTCAAGGATAGATAAATGCATGCTTATTTCATTCACCATCAAAAATACGCTTTCCTACTATGTTTGCCAATACATGAATCTCGAGTCTTTTCAGTCAAATCTGGAGGAGGGCTGCATTAACATCTGATGTCATGACTAAGCGCACCGTTGCCCGTGGCCCGACCCCCGATATCGTCCGTTATCCTGGTGGGCAGGTCCCGTCCAATAAAATTTCTCGATAGTCTATCCAGCGATACCGACCAACCCCCTCACCCGAAAAAGGATACACTTTTTTTCTACCGGTTGCTAATCTGCTTCATCATACCACGTCAATTGCGTCTGTCCGCTCCTCCTTGCTCCGCACCCCGCACAGCCAACTTCTATCTCTCACAATGGCCTCGATTGCTCGCTGCTGGAGGGTCGCTGCCCGGGCATCGGTCTTGACTGCTCGTGTGGTGCGGCCGACGCCCGTTTTCCGGTCGGCCGCCCTATCTGCTGCGCGGAGCTTCTCCGTTACCGCACAAGGTGTGCTTTCCTTCTCGTTATTTCTGCCTGTCGACATCTTTCATCTAACCACTTCTTTCTGGCCGTAGCATCGATAAGAAAGTACACCAAAGACCACGAGTGGATTGACCTCAACGCCGACCAGACTTCCGGGGTCATCGGCATCTCCGAGTATGCTGCTGAGGCGTTGGGAGACGTTGTCTACGTCGAGCTTCCGGAGGAGGGCAAGGAGGTTGGCCAGGGCGACGCCATCGGCGCCGTGGAGTCGGTGAAGTCGGCTGCCGATATCAACTCGCCTATTTCGTGCAAGATCACGCACATCAACCACAGCCTTGAGGAGAAGCCTGGCACCATCAACCAGGTCCCTGAGGATGATTCGGCTGGTGGCGGCTGGATTGCGCGCGTGCAGGTCGACGCCCAGGGCATCAAGGACATGGAATCGCTGATGGAGGCTGAAGAGTACAAGGAATACACCGCCACGGTAGAGGATCACTAAGCCCGCTATTTCTGTTTTTCTTGACTCGAAAAAATAGACACATTAGGAGGCAGTATGGTGGAACTGGGGTTTCGAGTGTTTTTGTTTTGAACTTTTGGCGTTGGTGTCATTGCGTTAGATGACCCTGTGATGCATTTCAACAATGGATAGCACGCACGAGACCGCAGAATAACAAGAGCGGTGCACTATTTTTCATATAAAAGAACAGCAATCCCGAGAGTTTAAATATTCGGCTGGAGAGCTCCATTCATCTTTGGCTCATTCTGACTACCTACTCGTCAAGCTCGTAATATATGAATGTGTATTAGGATACTTGATCACATGCTGATACATTTTTTCATGCCGTTGTCGTTGCTGCTGTCACTGGCGGCGGCGGCGGTCCTTTGGTCTTGTTAATGTCGTCCAGAATTTTCTGTGCACCCCTTTCAATCATGTCCTGGGCCACCTTCTTGCCGAGAGCATCGGCTTGCTCTGGCGTCGACACTGATTCTGTAAGCTCTGCATCGATACCAAACTGTCCATCCAGGCTAACAATTGTTGCCTGCAGTCTGAGTTTCGCAGATGGCGTCCCCTGGCCGTTCCATGCAGTCTCCACGCCGATTGGTACGCTGCAACCACCCTCCAAGGCGCGCATGACGGCCCGCTCGGCCAAGCAGGCAAGCATTGTTGGCTTGTGGGTGATGCGTTCTACCAGCGCCTGGGTTTTGGCATCGCCCTCGCGGATCTCAATACCAAGCGCACCCTGGCCAACGGCATGCAGAGTGCCCGAAGAGGCTGAGTCGAGAAGTTGCGCAATCCGTCCGCCGAAGCCCATACGGTACAGCCCTGCTGCAGCCAGGATGATGCAGTCATAGCGGGCAATCGTACCATCGGGGCCTAGCGCCGGTGTGTCCAGCTTGCGCAGACGCGTGTCAATGTTGCCGCGCAAATCGCGGAAGGCCAGGCCCGGGAAGCGCCGGCGCAACTGTGCAGAGCGGCGTACACTGCTCGTGCCGACAACACTACCAGATGGCAGGTCGGCCAGCGACTTGAAGGAGCTACCTGGCGGAAAGATGACAGCATCACGGGGGTCTTCCCGCTCCGGAACGGCGCCTAGAATGCAGCCAGCTGGCAGGGTGGTCGGCATATCCTTTGCGCTGTGCACAACTAGGTCGAGGCCGCCCTGAACAAGCCGGGCCTCAAACTCGGACGTCCACAGGCCTTTGCCGAGGTTGGGCAGAGGGGTGACTTTGTCGCGGTCTCCGGCCGTCTCACGGGCATCCACGACAAATTTGACAGACGGACTTGCCTTTTCAAGAGCTTCCACAACCAGCTCAGCTTGCTTCATAGCCAATGCTGAGCTCCGGGTGCCCACATGGATGGTGAGTTGGTCTGCCATGCTAGAGAGTTTTTGTATCAATTGCAATATTCCGAGGTATGTAAAGTGAAGTTGCCAGCTCTCAGTAGCAGACAGAAGTTGAAACCGCCTACGTCTGGTATATGAAAGCCTTTTTGGTGGGGGTTCCTGCGGTTTTAATGGACGCTTCATAGGAAACGGACCGTCCGCACATCACGTGAGCATTATATAATACATAAATCACGATGACCTTTATGAAGGAGCAAAATCGTATATTCTATCAAAATAGCTTTGATACTGCCCATACAAATTCATGTCTGCTTTCCAAAGTCATATGCACGTTGAGCAAAGCTCCACCTCAGTTGAGCACTGTTGGACCAGCCGATCATGACTGGGTCAGGACTCATACAGGCACAATTTATTTCTTCGAGCTTAATACATAATCAAAAAATTAAACGCAAGGTATGTTTCTTCATTTACCAAGGATAAGCGCTCAGCAAAGAGTATTACAGGACCTTTTCGGACAGATTGACCATTTGAGTGTTGAATATCAGGATTACGGAGTACTCGTAAGATACATAAATAATCATATCACGTGACACGTCGGACAAGCCGTTTGCCGTTTCACTACGGAGTACGGATTACTCCGTACAATTTGCGCCACTTAAAAAAAAAGAAGGTAAGATACGCCACAGTACAAGCCACAACGATAACGAAGCTTCATCTCGAGCTTGGATGTTTTCCCTAGGCTTGCCAGATATTTCACCTTTTCCTTCTTACGAACCGAAGTTATCAAGGCTTGCTACTAATTGTACAAGCCAACCATTACAACACTATCGAAATGCCTCCGAAGATGACGGCCAACCCGGCCAGGCCAGCTCGATATAGGGCAGGCAAGCCAACCGGTGTCGATTCAGGGTCCTCGTCAGAATCAGAAAGCGACGCGGAGGAGACAGCGACCGTCAAGGCAAAACAAAAGCCGACAGCCCCTTCGGTACCTAAGCGAGTAGGCGCAGGACAGATAATTACTTCAGGGAACTTGGCAGATGCAATGCGCCAGTCAAAACACGCCGAGGAAGAAAAACGAAAAGCTCGAGAGGCAATAGAGCGCAAGGCTGCCGAGGAGGGATTTGTCACAGAGTCCGAGGAAGAAGAAGAGAGCGATAGTGAGGAGGATGAAGATGATGATGACGATGAAGATGAGGAGAGCTCATCCGAGGACGACATGCCGACGCGCAAGATTATACTGCCAAAGTTTATGACACGGGCGCAACGAGAACGCGCCGCGGCGACGGGGGACAAAGGGGGTGAAAAAGCAGGCGATGAAAAGGCAGAAAAGGAAGAGGACGACGAAGAAAAGCTGGCAAAGGAAAAGCAAGCAGAGATGGACGCGCTCGTGGAGGAACAGCTACGAAAGCAAGCGGCAGCGAAAGTGGTCAACAAAAAACAATGGGAGGATACGAACGAACTAGC
Organism: Dryadomyces quercus-mongolicae; assembly: GCA_002215975.1. Lineage (NCBI taxonomy): Eukaryota > Fungi > Ascomycota > Sordariomycetes > Ophiostomatales > Ophiostomataceae > Dryadomyces > Dryadomyces quercus-mongolicae. Next base: position 150,414 of record NIPS01000006.1, on the reverse strand, counting down.
AGCAGCAGCAGCAGCCGCAGGCTCCGACGAAGAAGCTGTGGGCGATGTCAATACCGACGATGATGTCGACCCGGAGGCAGAATATGCGGCCTGGAAACTACGGGAGCTGAAACGGATCAAGAGGCAGCGAGAGCAGATCGAGGAGCGGGAACAGCAGCTGGCAGAAATGGAACGGCGGCGCAACTTGACGGAAGAGGAGCGGCAGGCAGAAGATGCGGCACTCCAGGCAAAACAGAAAGAAGAGAAGGACAGCCGCGGCAAGACGGGGTTCATGCAAAAGTACTACCACAAGGGCGCGTTCTACCAGGAGGAGAGCAAAGCTGCAGGCCTCGACAAGCGCGACTTGATGGGTGCACACTACGTGGACGAGATTCGCAACCGGGAGCTGCTTCCTAAGGCGTTGCAGATGCGCGATATGACTAAGCTTGGACGCAAGGGTGCGTCGAAATACCGTGATTTGCGGGCGGAGGACACGGGCCGCTGGGGCGTGCTGGACGATAACCGGGATCGGAACCGGACAGGTGGCTGGGACCGGGACCGGGACCGGGACTATGACCGGACAGGTTATGGAGACGGAGGAGGATACGGCGGTAGCAGCGAGCGTGACGCCAAGGGAGCCAATGCGCTACCACTTGGCGAGCGCAGGAGACATGGTGGACAAGATGACCGCAACCGTCATGGAGATGATATCAAGAGGCGGTCAAGATCGGGATCCCCTCAGAGGGAACGACGGCGACGAGAAGAGTACGGCGACGAGCGACGGAAACGGTCACCGTCTCAAGACGAGCGAAACCGTCCTGGAGGCGGTGACAAGCGACGGAGGGTTGAAGCATAGCCTGGGTATCCAAGTGCGGAGCATCATAATACGGTTACGAGTACGGAGTAGAGGATATGATAACAAATGTATACCCTGTACGCTGGGACTCAAGCATGGCCGACAGCTGCCGTGGGTTGCATGGAGGGCCTGCATCCCAACCAGGATGTTTGCACCATAGAGCGTGCTCGTATGTCATCAAGACATGGGCCATTGTGTTTCGAAAGTCCAAATGGCAAGGCAGATGAAGGGCCACTGCCCATACTAGGCTTCATGCAGCGTTGTGGAGCAAGGTTTTCGCGACGTCACATGGGCAGGGAAACCTGTTTCCCTGGGCTTCTTCCATCTCGTATGAAGGGGAGGAGAAGCGATCCTTGCTGGAGGAGGAGAGGCACAATGGCAAAGTGGTCGACATGCTAATCTGACGCAAATGCCCTTCTCCATGGCACAAGTCACATGATGGCACTGCCAAGCTCACTGCCAAGACTGCAGGGAATTTCGAACCAAGCGGCCGTCAGCGGCAGAGCAGCAGCAAAAAAGCTTATAGGTCTTGGCATTGCTACATGCAAGGAAGTGCGATTGGCCGGATCTGGAGAAGATGAGACGCCATTGCAGGCAATCCAGACATGCTGCACACACGGAGGAATTGCCTGACATGTGGTGTATGGCCCCATGCCGCCACTGCATCGATTCGTATAAGAAAAACTACGTGCAGAGTACTTCTTCTGTACTATGTACATTGTACGTAGCGGGCAGTAATTCGCGCATCGTGTGAGCATCACTACGAGTACACAGTATGGCTGCCTGCCCACGGTCCCTGTCAGTCATGCCGACTCCTGTTGCAGCTGCCCCTCTTTGTCGTATCCGTGTGGGAAAAAAGACTGGGGGCTCGACCGCGGCCGCAGATTCTGTTTCGCTGGTAGTAAGCAGAGAGCCATGCGGCACCCATTCTATGGCTGCCCCTCCTACTCGTATGCACAAGAAAGCTTGACAGTCTCGACTTGGCACTATGCTAATTAGAAACGAGACGGCGCCAGAACCAGGTGGAAACCAGGTGGAAAAAAATGGCAAGGCACAAAAGAGCAGAGGGGCCAGCTGTTCCTAGTCTCTGTCTGTCCAGCTGAGCAAGGATCCCCACTTGCTCTCGCTTAGTGGAGAAGCTTGAACACGGATCCCCCGTGCCGTTCATCTTGCAGTGTTCCTTATTCCAGGTAGTGCTGTCTTGGCAAAGGGTGCATCCGGAACCGCCTTTCTTGGATGCTGTTTAAGAGCTATGATTTATGCTCGTTAGTTGTATAGTTTATGGTATAACGGCATATAGAAGACAGAGACGACAAGGAAGAAACATCTAGAGCTAGACGTAGACAAGAGTACTTACGGTGTACCCCGTAGCTCGTACCGGGACAGGCATATGGACTGGAAAAAGTAGTCTTAGTGGCAGAGCGGTTAGCCAATCTGAGCCAACCACAGACAACCTTGTTGGCCATAGCTCTCTTTTCTCTTCCACGTAAGATGCTTGTCCGGAGTAGTCGTGCCCATTACGACGTACGCCACTACTTCGCCTCCCCTCACAAGAACATAGAAACGGGCATGGCTCAGGTCGCCGTCGGAGGCCTTAATGGCGTAAGATACCGGCAGTACTAAATATTGGCCTTGTGGTGATCTCTTTAGCTTTCTCCTTCTCCTGGAGATAATCATAGGGGCATAAACATAGGTATAGGCATGGACACAGGTATACAGAATAGGCGCAGGCCTCCCGCTCTGCCCGTATGGAGAGCCGTGTTGAGTCGTCCATCATCCGCTTCCCCTCTGCTCCCACCCTCCCGCAACACGAACATGGGTATTCGTAGGTCCCCCGGCTAGAGCACAGTCTCGCTTGTCGACTGCCAGCCTATCCCATACGCAGGTGCCATTCCTGTGAGCAGGTTCGAAACAGGCTCGTCCGAGGGTCAGCGGTGTGCCGGCACAGAGTAGCGCCGAGATACCATGCCGTACCCTTTCACAGACCTGAAGTCTCACGCCCCTCCTCCTTGTCGTTATAGGTTAATGCATCGTGTTTTCATGTCCGGGGGGTGGATCCATGCCAACACTAGAGCAGTCCTCTTGAGACTTGCTGGCCGGTCCATCTTGTTTTGTGTCTGCCCCTTGACTTGCTGCTAGTTCCGTTGCCGTCGACGAGTATTTAAAGCCCGTCTTGTTCCCATCTCTCTACTTCTTTCTGCTTTCTTCTTCCATCAAGCTTTCCTTGAATCACTCCACACAACCTTTCATCTCCAACACTTCCACACACTTCAAAATGGGTTTCTTCGGTTTTGGTAGGAACTTATCCTTCATACTTCCTTTTCCTTTTATCAAAGACTAACAACTACAGACGAGGCTCGCGATGCCCGCGACCAGGTGAACAACGGCGAGCACGAGGGCAAGCTCTCCCACGAGCTTCTCGGCGCCGGTGCCGCCTTCACTGCCATGCACGAGTTCGAGAAGAAGCAGCGTGCTGATGGCAAGACCGTCAACCACGCCTTCGCCAAGGAGGCCATCGCTGCCCTGGCTGGTGCCGAGATCGACAAGCTGGTTGAGACCAAGGGTCTGGACTTCATCGACCGCGAGAAGTACGTGCTGAACATCCAATATACAATTCGCAGAGATATCTGGACTAACATGACCGCCGTAGGGCCAAGCACCACGCTCGCGAGAACGCTGAGCACCTGTACGACAACCAGTACGGCAAGCACGATAACTTCGACCCGTAAGTCTAAGCCGTCTGTCTTTTGAACAGCTGCCAGCTCAGGATACAATGCTAACCAATAACAATAGCAACAACACCCAGCAGCCCAACTACTAAGCTGCAAATTTATAGCGTGCTATTTGATTTGCGAGCCTTGAGAACTTGCGACATGAGCACTATGGTGGACGAATTCTAGCAAATATAAAAAGTAAAATCCAATCAAGTTGTCTTGAAACTTGCCCGTCCATTGTGTTGTAGACGACAATTGGGAGCTTAAGCCACGTCGCAAAATGTCTTACTCTCACTCCTGCGTAGTAAAGCGGGGAGAGATCATGCTGGAGGGGTAAAAAGAGTTCGCTTCTCTCAGCCTCAGTGCTCCCTGCCAGCGCCGCGACGCATGAGCAGGTACAATCTGCCCCACTATTTATTTTCCGATTAAATTGATAGCAACTTTTTTTTTCAAAAAAAAAAATTTCAGGTTATCCATTGCGAAGAGACGACAACCTTCTCGACAAGATGGCCAGTGATATATCACCGTTCCTGGACCCCGGTCCACGGACCAGACCAGACACACCAGCCATTATACAATTGTCTCGTGAGCACTTCCAGCCACTCTACCTCCGCGAATTCGCCGGCGAGGTCGACGGCTATGCCGAGGGCGATGTGCTCAACACCCGCTTCGGCTCCTTCCCACACTCGACTCTCCTCGATGTGCCTTGGGGTTCGCAGGTCCGCGCATCCGTCGTCGACACGGGTGCTCGTGGACGCAAGCGCAAGCGAGATGACGGGCCAGTCGCCGAGAGGACGGCCACGGCGGCGGCGGCGGCTCAACCAAAACGAGAGACCGTCACGGCCTCCAGTGGTTTTATTCATATCCTGCCACCCACGCCCGAGATTTGGACCATGAGCTTGCCGCACCGTACGCAAGTGGTCTACACTGGCGACTACAGCTACATTCTGCATCGGCTGCGAGCACGCCCCGGCACGCGTATCCTAGAGGCTGGGTCCGGCAGCGGCAGCTTTACTCATGCGTCAGCACGGGCGGTCTATAGCGGGGGCCCAACCACCCATGGCCACCCCAGTGGTAGTGGCGGTGCTGTGTTTAGCTTCGAATTCCACAACGAACGGTACAAGGCCATGAAGAAGGAGCTGGCAAGCCATGATCTCGACGGGCTGGTCATGCTGACGAACCGTGATGTTTACGAGGGCGGTTTCCTGCTCGATGACGGCAGCAGCCCCAAGGCCGATGCCATATTTCTGGACCTGCCGGCACCGTGGCGCGCGCTTCCGCACCTGACAAGACAGCGGCAACAGCTTATGGATGACGGCAGTTCGTGGGTCTCACCGCTCAATCCCAAGAAGAGCGTCTATCTGTGCACATTCTCGCCGTGTATCGAGCAGGTCACTCGCACGGTTTCGACACTGCGGCGGCTGGGTTGGGTCGACATTGACATGGTGGAGGTGTCGAACAAGAAGTTGATTGTGTACCGTGAGAAGCCGGAGATTCTCGGTGGCAGGAGTGGTGGACCGGCACCGCGAGATGTGCTGGAAGCCGTGACAAGGCTGCGGAATATTGAGACGCGGACGCGTGAGTACAACCAGATTTTCTGGCAGCAGCGTGCAGCCGAAGAAGCGGCAGCCGAAGGATCAGCTATGGCAGTGGATGGTGAGACAACCTCTCAAGCGGTCACAAAGCCGGCAGAAACAGCCAAGGCAGTCCAGACCGTCCCAAAGATTGTGGAGGAAGAACAAGCGCCGAACACGACACCGCCTTGGATGGAAGGCATGCTGACGACACGGGTTGAGCCCGAGGTCAAGACGCATACGTCGTATCTCGTATTCGCGGTGCTTCCGCGGAAGTGGACGGAGGAAGATGAAGCAGTCGCGGTAGCCCGATGGCCATGCGGCAATGAGAATGGCGTAATCGGATCCGTGAAACGCGAAGCACGCAAGGAGCAGCGGCGACAAGCCCTGCAGGGTGGCAAGGCAAGGGAGGGCAAATAGCTTATATAAGCAGGATGGGGACCTTTGTCGGATATCCGGGCGAAGCGCTACGAGGGCAAAGTAGATGAACCGTTGGGTAATTTCTTTCAACCGATTTCGAATCGTTTCTGCACTTGCCCGGCTCAAGGACGCCAAAGGCCTCCAAGGTGGCTCATGGATGGGGGAACAAGAACAGAAAAAAAAACGAGAAGCCCAGCCACAATGACGGGATGACGAGTGTGCTTGCTCAGCCATCTGTTCGCCTAAACGGCCTCCTGTCATGTTACGATAATGTTACGACAAAGATACGCCATTCACGGCAATATCAGCTCTACCGAGCAGTCCAGCGATGCCGACCAAGTGGATATCTTACGTGTTGAATTATTAATTACATGTCTGGTATCCGCGGAAGCAGCTGCAAACACGACTGCGGATCCATACCAAATTTCTTGTGCTGTTCGAGAACGAGCCAGCCTGTCATATTCGTACTTCCAAATACATTCAGGAACGTACCTGAATACGGTACAGAGACGAGTACTTGTATGCTGCGCCGGTGCTGCGCCAGGCTACGGCGGATTTGGCACCGGCGCCGGCGTCCTTCCCGCTTTCGTTCCTAGCGACGATTTGCCCGTACCCATATCGTACAAAACGCCTTGGTAGGCGTGCTCGTTGTACTGGTAACCAGAGCTGCGTGTGGGGAAGAGCGGCTGAGCAGAGGGGCTGGCTGAAGGGGGTGCTTGCCGGTCATACCTTTACAGTCTTTTGGGGCCTCCGAGCAGCGCAAGGGCAAACTAACAGCAGACTAACTGCGAGGGTGACGTGGGCAGTGGGGAGACCGGATTTGGCTAGTTGACCAGCTTGCGGTCCCCAGGCGACACAAACAGTCTGGATAGCCATGATGGTCACAGCCGGTGGCGTGTTAGGAAGCATAACTGCTAAGCTAAGGAAGAGAAAGGAGGGGGGTATTGCCCTGTATCTGAGGAACACCCCGGGTTAGATCTGTCTCATTGCCAAGCCTTTCCGCTTTGCCCGGTGGCCGCACACCCACAATTCCTCTACAGGCCGCGTGTCGTTGGGGAATGGACATGGAGGGGTTCCGTCTTGCCACCAAAGAATGACGAGTGCCAGCTATGGCAACCAGGGCGAGTAGTTTAAAAGACCCTGTTGTCCTTTCGTAGTCGTTATTTTGTCGAATGCTTGTTCACTCATCCTCTCCTCTCCTTCTCCTCTCCTTCTCCTCTCTATATCTCTACACATCTCAAATCATGTCGGCCCAGAACTATTACCAGGGCGGTTCCGCCCAGAGCGGCAACGTATGTTCTTCCTTCATACTTCCAGGTATCTATGGTGCCCTCATACTGATCATCTTTTCATAGCAGAGTTACCCCCAGCAGCAGCAGTCCGGTGCTGCCGGCGGTGCCGCTGAGGGCGAGCGTGGTCTCGGTGCCACCGTCATCGGTGGTGTTGCCGGTGGCTGGGCTGCCAACCACTCCGGTGCTGGAAAGGTCGGCACTGGTGCTGCCGCTGTCGCTGGTGCTGGTCTCGCCAACGTCGTCGAGCACTTCTTTGAGAAGTACGTGCCTTTTTTTTTCGCTCTTCATCTCTCTTCATGACTAACCATATACTAGGAAGCACGATGAGCACAAGGAACAGAAGCACGAGGCTCAACAACAACACGGTGGCCAACAAGGCGGCTACGGTGGCCAACAGGGCGGCTACGGTGGCCAACAGGGCGGCTACGGTGGCCAACAGGGCGGCTACGGTGGCCAACAGGGCGGCTATGGCGGTCAGCAGGGTGGCGGATTTGGCGGCGGTCCCGGCGGCGGCCATGGCGGCCCGGAGCGTGGATTTGGCGGTCCCGGTGGTGGCGGTCCGGGCGGCTTCGGTGGCCCTGGCGGTGGCCCTGGCGGCTTTGGCGGCCCTGGCGGTGGTGGTCCGGGCGGCTTCGGCGGCCCTGGCGGCGGTGGCCCTGGTGGCTTCGGTGGTCCGGGTGGCCACCACGGCGGTCCGGGCGGTGGTGGCCCGGGTGGCTTTGGTGGTCCTGGCGGTGGCCCGGGTGGTCACCACGGTGGCCCCGACCGGTGGTAGATTGTCTAAAAGACTACCGCGCCTTTGCATTCTTCCATCTAGCAAATGCATGATGCATTATAATAATTATAGCTGGTAAAATTTCAAACGATATCCAAGCAACCCTAGTTCTTGTCCTCAAGTTCCTGTGGCTGTATGAATGCATTGCCCTTCCGTATTGAATTCAAAAACTGTAGGACAGTTGACCCAACAAGGCTAGAACTCTCTAACATGGGGGCATGACCACAGCCGGGCACCACCAACACCTCAGCCTTATCAAAGTTGGATGCTACCCACTGGGCCTCGTCCACTGGGCTACTCCAATCCGGGTCAGCATCCCCAATCACCACAAGTGCAGGCACCTTTTGTGCCTTGACTAGCCATGGTGCCACCACACTATGATCTGTGCGTGTCGTTGCGTAGAACGCCGGCCAACGTCCGGATCGTGTGAGCAGCGCCGTCGTTGAGGCTGCCCGCTCGGCCGCCTCGGCATGACCCAACCCGGGCCACAGCGTCGCCGCATAGCTGCGCCAGAGAGCGGGGCCCCAGGGCCGCATAAAGGCGACGACCATGAGATGACGCATCACGGTTCCAAAACTGCCGTTGCGCAAAAAGGCGCCAAATAAGAGTAAGCCGGCCACCTGTGCGGGACATCGGCCGGCGGCGATGGTGGCCGCTGCGCCCGACATGGATGCCCCGGCGAGCACAATAGGCCGGCCATCGCCACCGGTCAACTTGTCTGCAATCACAAGCAGATCACTGGCCGTGGCTTCATCGCCATAACTGCCAAAGCCGACGGAACTGTCGCCGTGGCCGCGCAGGTCTGGTCGGGCCACACGGTAGCCGGCAGTCACGAGCTGTTGGGCCAAAGGCACATAGGATGCTCGCGTGTCACCCATGGCTGGCGAACATATGACGAGAGGGCCGTCCTCGGGCCCCTCGACCTCGACGGCGAGCTTGCCGTTGCCGTTTTCAATGTAGAGGAGGGTCATGATGAGTTGGATGACGTTCGAAGGAAGAATCTTGAGTGCTCGTATATGAGAAAATAGTGAGGAATGCTTTGCTGCAGCTCAGCACGACCCTTTTTCAGAACTTCCATATTCAACAGAGCGAGATTCGCCTTTATATGCCCGCCTGCCTGCCGCTGGGGTTGTGTTGCTCGTTCTTTTCTCGCGGCCAGCTCGGAGGCAGTGCGGCTTCTAATTGGTCAGTTTACCGACGTTAGCTCAGCAATTTCAACCACAGAGCCTCTTCATACACCTCGCCTCGTAGGTAGTACTCTAAAAAAAGAAGGAGAAAGTAGAAGAGCAAATTATACGTGTTTTTCTCGCTATCTAAATGCACTTGACCGATTATACCCATTTTATATGTCCTTGTGCCCACTGGTTGCCCCTTGGCTGGATCCATCATGGTTGATAATACTGCGTTCATCATCATCATCATCCATCATGCCATCCTCCCCGTCCATTTCATCTTCATCCTCATCCTCGCCTGCTTCATCACTGCTTAGTTCTTCCATGTGTTGCCGGCCAGTAGTCGACGCCGCTGCCTGTGAAGGCCGTCTCTTCTCAAAGTCTTGTTTGTGCGCCTCCGCCATAATGTTGGCAATCGTTCTCTTGCCCGTATCCGTCCGCCGGTGCCGCAGCGTGCTAACAACCGGTGTGACGCCTCCAGACACCGTTGGACGGCCGGCCGCGCCCTCTTCTTCCGCTGCGTCGGTGCCAGTCCACGCCTCCTCTACTCCACCGGCCGGCATGCTTGCAGACTCTGCTGGGTACTGTGTCCACTGGCCGGATATACGCGAGTTTCCAGTAGCCAAAGTAACTCCTCCTTCCATCGGCACCCCATCAATGTCCGTTTTCTGTCCTGCCCCTTTGCTTTCCGCATGCAAGTGGTAGGGTAGTGGTATGTCACGTGACGCTTTGTACTGTGCGACGTTGGCACAATGCTCGTTCTCAACTCGCAAAAGCGCCCACATTCCACGTCGCGTTGCCTCCGCCAAAGACACCATAAACGATACAATGGTGCTGTGTTGCGTGTCGTATGTGAAAATGGCGTAGAAGATCCAGGAAAAACGTAGAATGGGGTCGAGTACCATGATGACATAGTAGACCCACCGCCGCTTGAGCGCCAGAATATCACGCAGCATATATTGACGCGAATCAGTCTGAAGCAGCGAGAAATCCATAAACAGATCCCAGATAGCTGTTTCCCGTCAGTAGACGAGCATTCATTACACAGAACTGGGAATGCATTTGCCACTTACATGTATACATGCTGTTCACTGTCGAGAAAGTAATGAAGAGGGCAAGGTTTGTGTGAGTTCCTTGGATACGGTAGAGACTCAGACACATGTAGCTGAGAATGGTCATGATGTATTTTCCACAGTTGACAAGATGCGGAAAGACATTCTTGGTGTCACGATAACGGCGGATGCATTGCAGGGCACGCCAAATCGGGGGCAAAGCGGAAAAGAACCCCAACAGGCGAGATTTGCTAGAATTGCACTGCAGTGGGTCGTTCCACTTGTGGGCGTAGACACAAAAGAAGAGCTCTACGTTCTGCCAAATAGGTTAGACATAATCGGCAGTGGAAAGCCACGGAAAAGAGCGTACACATATGGCATATGTAAGTGAACAGTACATGTCGCCAAGAAAGAAGTCGCGGAACTCAACCGGATACAGGCCGGCAAAAAAGAGACGCCACTGATAACGGTTAGCATTGGCCAAGTTTTCAAGCCGCAGGATACGGGCACGTACATGGGAATACAGAAACCACTTTCGGCTGCGGTGCCACAACGTCGGGACGGGTAGGAAGAGTAGCACCGCGCTAAAGGCAATCATAATGACTGGATAATAAAGGTAGAGATCTGGGCTGCCATAGCCGGAGAAATTCAGCCACATGAAAAGCCCAAAGACCAGCAAGAAAAAGCTGGGAAATTGGGAGAGCTGGCGCCAGTCGAGATGCGAGCGGGGGTCAAACTCGAAGATGAACGGGTAGTTAATCTTGTTTATGGTCCAGATGTGGCAGCTGATGCAGAAGAGAGAGAACAGGTAGAGCATCAGGAAGTAACCGCCGTAAAACTGCAGCAGATAGCTGGCTTGTTGGCGCACGACGGCATCATCATGGAACAGTAGCTTGGATCCGCTGACGACTCCTTCAATGACAAAGACAGCACCGACGCCTATGAGCAGACCGTTGCGGAAGGCACTGCCGGATTCGTCGCCTGGTCGCTTGATGAGGGCCCTCAGTTTGCCGGCGGCAATCTTGTGATTGCCGCGTTCAAAGTAGCGAGCATACAGGTCCTCAACGGCCACGATGAGATCGTCGACCACGGAACTGTTAACAAACCACGACTGGTTCACCTTTTCGTTTATGTACCGATAGGGCGGGCGCGCGTTGACGGCCTTGTCGTACTTCTTGTTGAGTTTGCGGAAAGCGGTGCGGTTTAGCATGGCGTAGGACTTGAGAAGCTCGAGGCCGCGGTAGAACTCCTGAAGCGCCAGTTTCAGTTTGTGCTTGGCTGTGCGGTAGGGGATATCGTTGTCGCCCCGGCGGATGTAGTCACGCCGTTCATCACGGGCTCCTGCGCTGAGCATGTGCGGCGTCTGAGGCATCTTCTGCAAGGCCTTGGAATTTGGACCTGGGCGGAACAGCTTGGCCCGAATGGGGGCAACCCAGCCCTTCTGGCTCCAAGCCGGGCTATTCTCACCGTCATATCCCTGTGCGAAGCTGCCGTTGACACCACCGCCGGGGCTTTCTTCCCGGATATCGTCATTTTTTCTCTTTCCGGCAGTGACGCGGCCTCGTCTTCTTGCTGCCTGTATTTCCAGAATGCGGCGATTGCGCATCTCATGGAGCTGTTCCCGGAGAAGCTGCAGGCGTTCGCCAGCTTGCTCTTCTTTCAGCTTGTAGAAGGTCTCCACTTTATCCAGCTCACTGTCTAGGAAACGGAAAAATTCCTGCTCACGCTCGCGCACCTCATCCAGAACGCGCATGTTGATATCGTCGTTGTTATCCTGGTCCCATGCTATGGGAGAGCCAACAGAAAAGATACGGCGCAGGTGTTGTCGAGGGTTCAATTCGTAAGGGAGGCCGAAGGTTGAGCTGCGGGACGAGGTAAACGTGCCAGCCTGCTGGGATGCAGCCGGTGCCATAGACGCCCTGCGCGGTTGAGATTTGTTTATCCAGGAGCTGGCAGGTTTTGCTATCATCGTGCCAGTAGCCACGCTTGAGGGTTCGGCAGGACCATTTTCACTGACATGCGATGCCACACGCAAGGCCGGAGCTGGCAGCTCGAAGAGACGAGAGCTGTCGGTGGCGACGGACGGGCTGCGCGCATGAGACGAAGAGATAATGCTTCCATAGTGCAGATTATCCCGGGGTGTCTCGGTGAGGCTCTGTCGTTCGCCGGGTCTGATCCTTGTAGACCCAGACAGTTGCCATGATTGTTGCTGCTGCTGCTGCTGCTGCTGGTGTCTCGGAGTTGCTTTAGATTGTCCAAGAGGGGCCGGGCTGGCACGTAGCGATGCGGTCTCATCGATGTCTTCTCCGCGATTGTTGGGGGCTATCCTGGTGGAAGCGAACGGACTGCCAGGGGCAAAGATGCCAGACGATCGTCGTGGCGGCAGATCGCCAGAACGGCGGAGATTCGGAGAGGTGCTGGCGCGATTGATAGCCCTGGTAACGGCCTTGACGTATTTCTTGCCGGCCTTGTAATTCAGATACTTGATGCGCCATTCTGTGGTGGTTAGAGAGCGGGCCTTTGCCGAAGGAAGCCAAGCTTGCTGGAGCACTCACCAGGCACGAGCTCTTGCTCGAGCTCCTTGGCGAACTTCATCCTGGTGTGTGGAGCCGAGAGCAGAGGGGCTCAGAGATGCATTCAAGGCCATGGACACATGGGAACGGAGAGGATGCACGGAAAGGCAGCTCGTAGCTAGCCAGCATGCCGTGAAGGAAGCAGAACAAAAATAAAATCAGGGAGGGACTTCGTGAGGGGGGCAAAACAAGCTGAAGTGAAAGGGAGGCGGCGCCATTCGGTATAGCCGAAATTTTTTAGTGGTCTGCATTGCCCAATTGGCGGCTTGCATGCAAAAGTTTAGGCCTACGGAGTATTCATTAGCGCCAAAGGCCAGAGCTAATGCGTTCGTATCACGGAATCCTGTGAAACTACTAAATATTAAGATACCATGAATATCAGATCAGGTTGCTCAAATGGGTGAGATGGCGATGGCCCAACTATTAAGAGAGTACGAGTACGGATGCGCGTTCCGGTGCGTGTAGAGTACAGAGTACGGAGTACTCTGTAGAATTCAGCCACAGGTCGTGAGACCTCGGATGACGGATTTCTCGTAGTACTGGTGTTCTGGGTAGAATGCCATTCTCGGAAACGTGTTGACGGCTTTTTAAGTGATTGGTGCTACGAGCAACGGAGTACGGAGTACGGAGTACAGATTACAGTCAGATTGTATGGCTTATAGAGTACGGCGGAATCATCGCCAAGCACAAGGCAAAGAGGCTGACCTTCCTTGTTTGCCACGCCGGCTGCTCGTACTCGTACAAAGTAAGTACTCTCGTACATTCCTAGCTAATATTAGCATATTCAATATTGGCCGATCCCCGTCGTGTTGCTCCAACTCAAAGAGGCAGCCCAGGAAGGTGCGTTCGGCCCTAAAGACGTCATTGCTTCAGCTAGCCCAAAACAAGCCGTTCCTTCCCGCCAGCCCTAGACGAGACAGAAAACTCGAGGCGACAAAAAGACGGAAGACGAGAAACAGAAGACAGAAGGAGCGACAAAATGCGAAGGGAAGGAGAAAAGGCGAAAAGAAAAAGGAGAAGCATCTAAAAAAACATCCCATCGTCTAATCGTCCAATCTGCAAATCTGCAAATCTGCAAATCTGCATCTACAAACAAAAGCGTCTCCTCGTACGAACTCCCATGAATCTTGGCCCCCTTGCTGGCCCTGCAATACGAGCAGCCATCCTAGCCATCTCCCAAATCTCCACAGTCGTACTCCGCCATTCCCGCCGAGCCCAGCGACTCCTGTTCACACCATAACATCATCAAACAGGCGCCATGCAACGTTGGTTGAAGCGGACATTCTATTAGGCGGAACGCTCCAATAAAAATCGCAAGCTCCCACTCCCATTTCCCTTTCCCCAGTCTACTTTTTTTTCCCCTTGTGCATGGCCATGGCTTGTTCCTTCTGCACATAATTGAGCGCCGCACAATCCGACTATTGGGCCTACAAATCTCTTACGCAATCTGTGTCCGTTGAAACTCGAACAATAATATTCCGCACAAATACGGAGTACGGGGTAATACTCTGTACGGGGAGCAACGCTTGCGTTCTTGTTCTCCTCACCGGCTACTAGTGCCCGCTATTGGATTCCGGTCAAAGACAAAACCAGACAGCCATCAAAGACCGACCGTCGAAAAAATCGACGCAAAGGGAAAAAACGGGAAAAACGGGAAAAAAGAGAACAGTGTGCAAAACAGCACAACTCGAACGCCAAGTACGGAGCATTACTCCATACGTGCCAGCACAACTCGACTACCCCAGCGGGGGGCGAAAGAAGAAAAAAGAAAAAGAAAAGAGAAAAAGGAAAAGGAAAAAACGGCGAGCCGGATTTGTGGAGAGGAGCGTTCTATTGCTCCCCTACCCCGGCTCCTGCTGATCTTCTCGCAATAAGATATTCCCGCCCATCCTCTTGCTTTCTGGCCCTCCTTTTCCGGTCATGTTTGAAGCGAATAATGCGCCTATACGAAGGCGCCCCATCCCGACCGAACCACAAAGCTCCTATGTTCACTCTCGCACACGCACAACATCGTCCAACGTCATTCCTGTGTCCTTCCAATCGTCGAGCCCGATGCCTCCGGGCCCGATGTCTTACCAGCAGAATCCGATGCAACTTGCACAACCACAAGCGGGCCTCAACCGCCGCTCCCCGTCCGTGAATACATTTAGCTCCGTCTCCAGCGGTGGCATGGCACCCCCCGCGGCCTATCGGACCAGTCCTCCAAACGACATTAGAAGATCTATCTCCTCTCGGTCTGGCGGTGTAGGAGGCGGCGGGCCGTCCTACGTGGCCTTACTCCGCCGCCAAAAAGCGACCGTGTGGTGCGAACGTGCGCAGTTCGAGGATCCTCGCGTTACCGCCCAGCAGCGCGCTGCGCGAATGCGTGCCAACCGCGAGATCAGCGCCAGCGGCGGTGCCTACGTATCCAGCGCCGGTGGTGGCCGAACCAGCACGGGCCTCTCCACCGGCGGAAAGGTTGCCGCCAAGATCCGGCACCACGGCAAATCAGCTACTCTGGGTTTCGGCGCCGACAGCAACTATGTCGGCATGGGCGGCGTTCCCTTGCGGCTAAGTGCCACAGAAGTCGAAGGCGAAGATAGCGACGACGATGACATGCCCTCTGTGCGCGGACACCACCGTCGCACCGGCAGCAGTGGCCGCAGCAGCACGGCTAGCGGTCGTCGCGTGCCCCCTTACCGGACATCCAGCGGCGTCCTCACGCCCTCCGCCTCGAACGCGCAAAGCGGAACCCGCCGCTTCAGCCCTGGCGATACCCCTGAGCGCTCGAGCAGTCTTGTCGATGACCTGGCTGGAACAGGCAACGGCACCGTCGGTGGGCTGGACGGTTCGGGCGACCGTGACGATGTCGCCAGTGTCAAGGCTCGGAGCACAGCAAGCGGCAGCAGCGCCGAGCGCGCCGAGCGTGCAGACAACGTCCCCGACCTTGGCAGCGCCGGCCGGCTGCCAGCGAACAGCACTGCCCATGCAACTCTGACTCGCGAGAAGAGCATGCGGACGCCTGAAGACTTGCGTCGGCGTGGCAGTGTCGATGAGCGGACCATGACCATGTCGACGGGCCGGCTGTTCATTGCGAACCCGGATTGAGCGAGGTATGCCGCAATGGAGATGGTTGCCGTGTTATACTCCGTGTTGTTTCTGTCTTTCTTGCATGGTGTTTTCCAAGTCTCCTGTGGAATGGGTCTTTGACTCGGGTACGCTATGTACAGAGGATACTGCTTTCATTGTTTACTTTGCTTCTTATCCGTCCACGCCATTGCATTGGTAGGCGTTGCCTGGGACTTTTACCATTGTCAGCCATCTTTGGCAGGGCTCGCAGCCCCTATTAATAATAAATGATGTCTGGATTCTAAATGTGTCTGTTTTGCCTGTTGTCTATGCATATTTTTCTCTTCTCTTTTTCTACCTTTCTATTTTGGATCTTCTACTCACTGACGTCCACGGCTTCCAACTCTTCAAGAATGGCCTTCTTAACGGACTCGTCTGCCCAGGACATGTGCACGCTGTTGATGGCCAGCTGGCGCATATCCTTCTTGGTCATACCGCAATAGGTGTACGCCTTCTGCATGGCGCCGTCTATCCAGACATTGTGCATGTATGTCGGGTCATCGCTGTTGATGCAGAAAGTGACGCCCTCATCCCAGAGCTTGCGGATCTTGGGGAACAGGACCTCGGTCGTCTGCCGCCGGTGGTAGGCATGCGGACAGAGCGTCAGGCCTATGTTGCGGGCCTTGAGACCGGCTATCAAGTCTGGGCGTGAGTGCGCATCGAGACCGTGGTCTATGCGGTCGGCGCCGTGGCCGCCGCAGACCTCGAAGATGGCTTCGTGGATGTGTTCGTGGTGGTCCTTCTGGTCGACGTCACAGTGCATCGTGACCTTGAGGCCATCGCGCTTGGCCCACTGAAAAGTCTTTTCAAACAGCATCGGTGGCCGATCATACTCATTGCTGGCGAGGCCGACGGAATGGAAGAGGTTCTTGCCGGTGCCGTCAGCCAGCCGCGCCCACGGCCGTGCTGCTGCATAGGCCGCCTCACCCTCCTCGGCGGGTTCGTCGCGCAGGAAGCAGAAGACCCAGTAGCTGTGCACACCAAGCGTCTCACGGGCATCGTGCTGGGCACGCAGATAGCCGTTGAGCACATACTCTGCGGGGATGCCGCGGCGCGTATGGGCCTGGATGTCGAAGAAGGGCTCGACGTGACGGATGTTGAGCTCCTGACAGCGTGCATAGAAGGCCATGGCCAGCTCATAAAAGTCGTCTTCGGTGACGAGCACCTGGCAGCCGGCAAAGTACGCCTCGAAGAAGGTGGGTCGTGACTTGTCGCCGTTTATCTCGGGCCGGTGGTTGTAGGTGACCTGGTAGGAGTCGAGCAGCTCCTCGTAGGTGGCATAGGGCAGTGGTACATTGTTGCGATGAGCGAGTTTCCAGCGCAGCGCCGGGGTCAACGTGCCCTCTATGTGGATGTGCAGCTCAACCTTTGGCAACGCAGCGATGAACGGGGAGATCTGGAGGTTGTTCATGGCGGGAGAGAAGGCAGAGAAGGCAGAGAAGGCAAACACAGACACACAACGAGGCACACGACATAAAATCAAAGATAGACAGACACAGACACAGCTCAGAGAGAGAGAACAGAATAGGACATACGGTGATCAGCAGTCCACCTGCCTGTTTTGCGCCAATCGCCGAAAGGATCGTTTTGGCGGCATCTAAACCGGTTGCAACCACTGTGACTGGTCTTATCTCGTCGGAGCAACCCGACACGACGGTGTATCCCCACCAGCTACCATGCAGCGAATACTCGTACGTAAAAACGTGGTATAGACAAGGATCGCCAGATCGGAAAGATAAGCCTTGTCGGCAACGGCACAGGTATAATAGCGGAACAGGCCCACGAAAAGGCCCACGGAACAGGTCCATGGAACCTTGCGAAAGACATCTGCAGCGATGGGAAACACAGGCAAGGCAGCACAGACTGTGCAGACGGTCGCTGGCCGTGCAACAGACGACGAGGTCGCCGCCGTGGGCGATGTGGACGCCGCGATGGCCCGCAGAATTGTGCGCAAGATTGACTTTCGGCTGCTGCCACTGATCTTTGTGACATGCAACTTCTTTTTCATGGACAAGACCATCTTGTCGAGCGCGGCCACCTTTAATCTCAAAGAGGACAATGTCAGTTTCTGTACCCCGTGTGTCTGCCTTCTCTGTTCTTCCCGTCTGCTGACACTGTCCAGCACCTCGTGGGCCAGCAATACAGCTGGGTCTCGAGCATCTTTTATTTTGGCTACCTCTTCTGGATGTACCCGACCACGGTGCTGTGCGCCCGTCTTCCCGTGGCACGGTACCTCACAGGCAACACATTCATGTGGGGTGCCGTTGTCGCTTTGACGGCAGCCTGCTCCAGCTTCGGCGGCCTGATGACGGTTCGGTTTCTCCTGGGTATTGCTGAGGCCACCATTGACCCTGCCTTTATGTTGTAAGTGATCCTGCCTCTCTCTCTTTCTTTCTCTTCCTTCCCAGCTAACAGACAGTGTCACGTCCACATGGTACACGCGCGATGAAATCCCCATCCGTACAGGTGTTTGGTTCACGGGCAACTCGTGTGGCGGCATAGTGAGCAACCTCTTTGCCTATGGCGTCGGCCACATCGAAGATAACCTGAAACCGTGGCGGTACATGTATATAATACTCGGATCTGCCACATTCTGCTGGGCCTTTTTCATCTGGACCTTTCTGCCCAACAGCATCTCGGACGCCACGTTCCTCACGGAAGAGGAGCGCCAGTTTGCACGGGACCGCATCGCCATTGCCGGTGCTGGCGCTACCGAGAAAACAGTCTTCCGGCCGGACCAGGCCATAGAGTGCCTCGTGGATCCCAAGACATGGCTCATTTTCGCAGTGGCCCTGTGCATGCAGATCCCCAACGGCGGCACACAGAGCTTTGGCAATCTTGTCATCACGTCCTTTGGCTTCACATCGCTCAACGCGACCTTGATCCAGATCCCACCCGGCGTCATTGTCGCCGTGGCCATTGCCGGCACCGGTTATATCGCCGGCCGCTTCCGGAACCTCCACTGCCTGATGATCATCCTCGTCATGCTGCCGCCCATTGCCGGCAGCGCGCTGATCTACCGGCGCGCTGATGTGTCCAAAGGCGTGCAGCTGTTTGGTTACATGCTGCTCTCCACGGGCCCGGCGCCCATGCCGCTGGTCATGTCGCTGATCCAGGCCAACTTCAAGGGTGTCACCAAAAAGATGACCATGACGGCCATCTTGTTTGTTGCGTATTGCACCGGCAGCATTATTGGTCCGCAGCTGTTCAAGTCCAAGGAAGCGCCCAACTACAACACAGCCTTCCAGGGCATCATGATCTGCTACTCGCTGGCTGTGGTCTTCGCCATAACTCTGCGATGCTATCTGCAGTGGATGAACGCCAAGCGGCGCCGGGATGAGGGCATCGAAGGCAGTTCGTCAACGAGCGGAGCTGTAGCCAGCGGAAAGGTTGTCGACATTGGTAACTCGGCCAACATTGCGGACGTGGTGCACGACGTCACTCTGCGCCCGGAAGACTATGATGATGTGACAGATTGGAAGACGGTTGGATTCCGCTATCGCTATTGAGCCCCGTAAGATACTCTGTATATAGGCCATGGCTAAGAAACCACAGCGCTGTTTGGCGTGTGTAAATCGCGAAATGCCCTGTATTCGGAATGCCCCACTTGTTCCCCACTCTGGTAGTATCTTCTGTAAGATACTCCGTACTCGTAGTAAACTTTCCAGTTCACTTCGGCCACGTGATCAGTCTTCTATCGACAACTCGTTCTCCCATCATCATGGAGGGTTATAACGCATTCAGAGCACATTTTTTCGACCACAACTGGATGCAGGGCCCGCCTCCGCTGCAGGTCGTCAACTCCTGTCACTGGTGCCAGCTGCGCGTGTTTCCGTCGGCCCACCAGTATCCAGTGACCATTGTCAACAAGACGGGTGACGGAGCGGAGCTGCCGCGCGACTTCCGGTTCATCACACAGTCTGTGTTGATGCCTGGGGTGGAGGCTGCCGGGGATAGTTTCCGCAGCGGCTGTGCGTGTTCCAGTGGAGAGGACTGCAAGTACGATGGCTGCGAATGTCTGTCGGACATGGACTCGGAAGATGAGCAGAGTAGTGGTGCCAACAGCGAAGATGAGAAGACCGGTGGCCATCGACAGCTGAATCAGAAGCGTCCCAAGCTGGCCTACTACAGCAGCGGATCGCGTGCCGGTCTGTTACGTAGCCGCTACCTGGACAGCCGTGCCCCCATCTACGAGTGCCACGACGGTTGCAGCTGCAGCCGTGAGACGTGTCCGAACCGTGTCGTCGAGCGCGGCCGCAAAATACCACTGCAAATCTTCCGCACCAAGGACCGTGGCTGGGGTGTGCGGACACTGGTCGACATCGACAAGGGTCAGTTTGTGGACCGTTACTTGGGCGAAGTCATAACAGCCGCCGAGGCCAACAGACGTCGTGATGCGGCCACTCTTGCTCGTCAAAAAGATGTTTACCTGTTTGCACTCGACAAGTTCTCGGACCCAGACTCGCTCGACCATCGTCTTGCCGGACCACCGCTCGAGGTCGATGGGGAATTCCTCTCGGGACCAACACGCTTCGTCAACCACTCGTGCAACCCCAACTTGCGTATCTTTGCCCGTGTCGGCGACCATGCCGACAAGCACATCCACGACCTTGCGTTGTTCGCCGTACGTGATATCCCGGCTGGTAGCGAGATCACATTCGACTATATCGACGGCCTAGAGGCGTTGGACACGGACGCCCGAGACCCGGCGCGTCAGGATGACATGACACCATGCCTCTGTCAAAGTGCTAACTGCCGGGGGTATTTGTGGTAGTGTTTTTATTGGGAGTCAGCTAAAGCTTATTTTTTTGCCTTCTTTCTTCTCTTTTTACAAAGATCCATTTCTAGTTAGGATCAACAACTCCTCGTATTTCTACCTTATTTCTTCTTGGCCATTTTCTGCTTCATCGCCTGAAATTCAAGGAACTGCTTGAATTGGAGCTCCATGCTCTTTTCCTCGTCAGTTTCTTTATTTTCCTCGACCGATTTCCAGCCCTTTGACTGTCCCTTGGCGCTGTCGGATTTTCCATCAACTCCTTCCTCATCTTTATCGTCTTCCGTCGCCGAGTCTTCACTCTCTTCGCTCTCTTCGCTTTCTAGGTCGGAAGCAGTCTGGGCCATGGCCTTGGACACACCTCTTCCTGCTGGCGAGGAGGACTTGGGGTCTGTGTTCAGATCATTTCGCCAATGGTCGCGCATGGCAATCTCATTGTCCGGGCCTTGGAGTGTGGACATGAGATATTTATCAAACTGCCTAGAGCCTTCTGCCACGATCTTGAACTGAGCTTTTCCAAGCTTCGGTCTCGGCATTCCATGTTCTTGCTTGGCTGCCTCGTCTTCCACCAGTGCAATGACTGTCTGGAAAGCGTTCCGGATCTGCCGTCCATTCCACGTGTTGTATCCTTCCTTTTTAAGCCGGAGGAAATGACGATTGGAAAAACGCAATATCTCCTTTTCTTTAATTTTGAACGGAGCCTTTCCAGCCTTTTCCAGCTCCATCTTAGTGCGCCTCAGGAACACTTCATACAGTTTCTCGCTTGTTTCCAAATCCAACGGCGGATAGTACAGGCTCAGATGAATGCGTGACTTGAAGGCTGGGTCGATGCCGCCGACTCGATTGGTTGTTAGAAACAGGATGCCGGCATAATATTCCAGACTGCGCAGGAAAACGCTGGTCACGGCATTGCGCCGCAAGTCTGTCTTGTTGCGCTTGGACAGAAACACGTCGGCCTCGTCAAGAAGCATGACGCAGCCCCATTTGTGTGCCAGGCGGAAGTTGTGGAACAGATTCTGCTCGACCTCCGTAGCAGTCTCGCCAATGTCGCCGCAGGTAACGGGGAACAATGGTCGTTTAGTCTTATCAGCCACGCACTCGGCTGTCGAAGTCTTACCAACGCCGGGCTCGCCATGCAAAAGGATGATGAGCCCTCTGCCCTTGCCGCTGACCAGATCAAGGGCAGACCCGATACTTTGTTTCCCGGTTGTAGAGCTCTCAAGATTGTTTTCATGCGTTTCTACCAGTGCCAGAATAGTCTTTTTGTGCGCAGGTGAAAACATGAGCTCTTCAAAGTTGTTATCAAAGGATACATCTGATAGGCCGGCCATCGGAATGGTCACCCACTGTCGTACGCGCAGGACAAATGCATGAACCCAATTGGGCATCAGGAATAAGTCCTCTTCGTTGAGATCCTCGGCCGTCCGGGAGCTGAGGAAACGTCCATTCTGTTGCAAGGGATTCGCTTCAGATCTCATTCTCAAGTCCGAAAAGATAATGTCTGATCCACAACATCCTATGTTGTACTGGCCATCCTCGCAAAAAGGCGACTGAGTTGTCTCGCGTTCGTCGGCCCGGGTGAGGTCATCTTCGTTGACTTTGGTTTTGAGCCTCCAGGATGGCTCGGCATTGACAGCCAGAGCTACGTCTACAATTACCTGGGCGTCCAGTGCTTGCGAATGTTCGTCCAAAGTGTGGCCCTTGAATGTTTTATGTGCAAAGGGCAACTGCGTGAGCTCTATGTACTGGCGGCCCTGTGTAAGAAAATGGGCATGCATAGCCTCAGCGTGCGGATCGAAACGTAGCGGGTAGACATTGAGGTCAATAATGCGCCGGCGGCCGGTATACTTGCGGATACAAAATGTCTGCAGCCTAGGCACGTAGTCGGTACCGTTGAAACAGAGGCTGCAGCAATCGAGCGTGAAGCCATTCAGCGGGGGCACACGGTCCTTCTCATCTTCTAGGGTCCGGATAAGTGGCTCACGACCACCGGCAATGTTAACTAGCCGGTATGCCTGTGCTTCTTTGTTGGCGCGATCGACCAAGAGGTTTCCAGGTTTGAACAGATGCCACAAATCTGCATATTCGATCTCTGTGGCTGTGCCGTCTTGGATTGCTTGTCGGAGGTCAAAGGTCGGCTTCAGATTTATGTCCATGAACTGGATCAGCAGCCGCAGTTCTGCCTCCAGATTCTTGTATTCGAAATCAAAATCAAAAAACGTCCCTCGCTTTTTGCTTTTGTCGCCATCTTGGAGAGCCTTTTCGGCCTGCCGTGCCGACTCTTCGACATCTTCGAGACTGTCGTGGATCGCCTGGGTATTCAAGGCCAAAAGCTTGAATGGACGCAGCAGAACAATGGGCGAAGCCTTACTGGCATTTATATCCATCATGCGGAAGCTCGACAAATCCTCTTTGCAAGTATTCTCTAGGTGGCCGATGAGTGCGATAGACCGGATGCGCAGCCGTTCTGGAGTTTGCCGGACACTGATATCATTCATTTGACCAGTCTGTCGCCGTATCGGGGGTTGTATGGATATGGGGTTTTCCATGCTTGGTGTCTTTGCCAGCTGCTCTTCCATGATGAGCACTTCCAAACAAGGGCGTTGATCGCATGGGATTTTAGTCGACCCCCTTGTAAGCCGGAACTCATCCATTTTGGACAATTTCAAGGCGTTCAAATATACCGGGGCTTTTCTGTATTTTTTGTTTGGCGTAAAATCGTCGGGCAGTTCCTGGACCATGGCTTTCAGCGACCGTAGCTCATTCTCAAGTTTGGTAATCCGGACTTCTGTAAAAGTCAGGTGTAGAATAGCCTGTCTAGATCGCAGTTGAAGGTCACCGTTCTGTTTCTCTTTTTCCAGGATATCAGCGTTGTAGTCGGGATATAGAGCTTGACCAATCTTGTTTTCGACTTCCCAATCTCTTTCGTCATTGTCATCTTTCCATGAAGCCTTTATGATTTTTACCAAAGTGTCCTCACTTTCCGGATCCGCGTCGTTACTGGTGGCTGCTTGTGTCAAAACACTCGTATCTTCTCCTGGATTATCTGCCAGACCACCCCCTCGCAGTTCTGTTTCAACAGAAGAAATATTAGGGATTGCCAATGACTCGTCCATGATGTTGGTTGGCTAGTTTGTTTGGTTCGTTTGATTTTTATTCTCCTCCTTTCATTATTCTAAATTTTGCTGTCGCTTTCTAATAATTTATATAAAATTTTGAGCCTCGCCTGCGAGTTTAATCGACACTGAATTTGCGAGGAGGAAACAATCAGCCAGCACCACAGCCCAGGCTACTCTGCAGTGTCATGGGTCGCGGTTGCTTGACGTGGACCAATAATATGTCTACTCTACGGTGATCAGGATAAAAATGCAAAAAAGCATGTGAGAATCTCACATAAGCTGACATGCAGAACAAGCACAAGGCTGCGCTTCATTGCGCCACTATGCACAGCCTATCGTTACGTCATATTTTAGAAATATTTTTCATTTGCATAGAACAAAGGCTTCAAGTTCATACGGAGCCATACACAAACACTCAAACACTATGGCAGATCACGAAAGGCAAACTTTTCTCTTATCCCGGGCCCATCTCCCCGCAAACGACGCGGCCATCTTTATGGAGAACCGGGTACTTTCTAGCGAAACCACTAGCCCCGTCATTCTCGAGGATCTCGATCAGTTTGTACCGCTACAGGTGGCACAGGAGCAACAGCAAATCAGGTAAGTCATCTAATTTGGAAACAAAAACAGTTCCGTCTGCTGAGACCATGGGAGCGTGGAATTATGGCAGCAGGCCAACGATGAAAAAGACAAGCTTTTCGCTTTGATGGAGCAGGTCCAAGTCAAGCTCGATAAACGAGAGAAGGATGCCAGCAAGACAAGTATTGTCGACTCAAGGCCGAATCTGCAGAAGTCTGATTGGAGCCAGGTCATGGACGAAATAGAAAAGATAAAGACACGATGGTCAGCCACGCCCAGGAGACTATCGAAAATGATGCAGTGTCTGGATAAAATTGGCCGTGGATCAGGTGCTTTCAAAGAATGGCTCCAGCTGCTTCCAGCAGGCGATTATGGGTCGAGGTAATACAGCCCGCCAGCTTTTTTGTCGTTTACGTGGTTCTTGACTGACCTGGGCTTTTATTAGCGTATGCGGCGCTTTCAGCCTTGCTATTGGAGTCTGTTATCTCTACCAGGGTCTGCTCATATTTGCAAAATTTTACTGACTAGCCAGGCTGTTGGGCAGTATGTCAAGGTAGAGGACGCCGTTCTCGAGGCGTTGGTCAACATCCCAGAAACACTGAATGATGCCCGGCGATACGTCGAGATCTATGCCGAACAACGAAACACGCTTCTCGAGAGGAAGACGTTTGACCTATACCTGGAAATATTGCGTTCGCTGGCCCATATTATGCGTTTTTTCGCAGACAGTTCAGTTCGTACGTTTTAAGTATCCCGCGGTTTACAGACAGTTGATACTAACTATTTACAGGAAAGGCATCGCAGGCTGTATTTAAACAGTCAAACTACAAAGCAGATCTGACGAAAAGTCTTGCCGAAATAAAAAAGCAGACCAGTCGCATTAAGGAGGAAGCCAACCAGTGCTTCCAAATGCGCCTGATGAACATCAACCAGTCTCTTGCTATTGCCCATCAAAGCCAGAATTGCATAGTGAAGAACCAAGACCTCATGCTCGAGAAACAAAATAACCTTTCCACGGCCGTAAACAGCATATACAAGATGTTTCTCAGCTCCTTGCCACAGAATCTCAGTACAGGTAAGACCCAAGGATCTTCGTCTATTTTCTGCGCATGCGAACTGACTTTTGTTTTTGGGCCTAGAGTTTGGTGAAGCCAGGCGATTGGAGTTTATGGCGATTCCTGATAGGGCAAGAAAAGCCACGGAAAGGAGTTCTGGGGAGAGTAAGCCACCCCCTCCCCTAGCTGTCCTGATGTATCATACGCTCACATATTTGGCGTGTAGAAGACACAAAAATGGCGGATAGGTTGCTGGAGCTTCTGCAGTTCGATGCAGACAATGCTGCGAAGGACACAGAAACGGCTCTCCGTCTGAGTTATGGTGCAAACGACCAGGCCAGATCCAAGGCGGCCGGTGTGATCCGGCATGCGGCATTCAAGGCCTACATGACAAGTGAAACGACACCCATGCCGCTTCTAATCAACGGCAACGAAGATCTAGCGAACGTCGAGGGCTTGTCGCCGCTCACAGTCGTAAGTGCCAAGCTCGTGTCTGTTGCACAACAGTCGGGCCATAGCTTTGTGCTTAGGTACTTTTGCGACCTGCACAGGCCGTACGGCGGCGATCCGCAGACCTCCTCACCCACTGGAATGATGGCCAGTCTGCTAGGCCAGCTCCTTGTGCAGATGCATAGTCGGGGCACGGTCATAGATCTTGCCTTTCTAAGCGATGAACAATGGGCCAAAGTGGCGAGACGGAAGCTCTCTGTGCTGTGTCGTATCTTTCAGCAGCTGGTGGCACAGCTTCCAGGTGCCAGTCTGGTGTTCTGCATCCTCGACGAAGTGTCCCTCTACGAGACAGGCCTGCTCCGGAAGGACATGGACACGGTAATGCAAAAACTTGTCCGAATCACGAAGCATGCAGATGACATCTGCTTCAAGTTTCTGGTCACGTGCCAAGGACAAGCCAGTCTGTCGATCAGCCGATATTTTGCTGGGCATGTCTTGGAGCTGCAAGAAACGGTGGAGGAGGACGATGCAGCTGACTGGATGCTAGCGAGCATGGCCCTGTAGTGTGTGTTTGTGATAGAGACCCGATCTCCAGCATTGCGTGTCCACACCATGTAACCACGTGCCATAACCCCAGATGGCACAGCGAGAACGCCACTAATGACAGCGTAGGTGCGAGAAGTACTCCGTACGGAGTACGGCTATATCGCCATAATAAAGCTCGGGCCACCTGTGACGTTAGCGCCCGCACTGGCTATCGGCCCCCACGCAGGTGCTGATTGATCGGTAGACATGAGCGACTCCGACAGCCGCAGGACAAGCTTCATTCTTCTCTCCGCTTCCAACTCGCCACCGCCTGTCCTGTCTCTGTGTTTTTGCTGTCGCCCTATCCAGCCTCGACCGCCTTGTCCGTGCTGGCCGCGTCGAACGAGTTTCCCAAGAACAGTCGTGTATTTCGTATTTGTCTCGTTTTGTCTCTTTGCCTCATTTTTTTTTCAACTGAAATCTCTCGTTCTCATTCCTATTGTCTCTGCGCCAACCACTCGTTCTGCCACTGGTCTGGCTGCGTGCAGTGCTCCTCCCCCCCCAGACATTCGATCTCACGGAACAATGTCTCTGTGAGACCAAATCACAGCCTAGACTTCCCTTGCCAGCCTGACAAGTTCGCCGCTATGGTTCGTCTCTCTTGTCCTCCTCATTCCTCTTGTCTCTTTCGTCCCTTTCGTCCCCCCTCTTTGCTTTCTTTCTGCCCCGGCTCTCTGTCTAACTGTTCAGGGGTGCTGCTTTTCCCGCTCCGAGGGGCCCAACTCCCCATATCCGGGCGGTGGTGCTTCTTCCTCGGCTCGAGCCATCAATGCATCTACCGCTACCGCTGCTTCTCCCAGTCTGGGGCCCATGACCGGCACTTCGCCCAGCGACCGTGCCGGCTCCCCTCGCCCAGTCGCCTCTGACCCGCGGCGACGCACTGCTTCTCTGACATCCACCTCGCAGCGTGGACAGCGCCGTGGAAGCGCTACCACCGAAGGCTGGTCCCAGCCGGCATTGGCCCAACACATCAACAAGCCGTTGCGCCGACGGCGCTGGGCCTCGCGGAACCGCGTGTGGACGCGCCACGCCATTGAACGCGAGCGCACCGATTTCTTTGACACGCGTGTCACCGGGCGTGCAGAAATATGGCAGACACTGCATGCTGCGCTGGAGGTGCTGTGGGAGGCCGACGCAATGACCAATGGGCAGCGATCGGCCGTCGCCTCAGCCGAAGAGGCCGAGACTGCCGATGCCGCAGCCGATCTGGCTGAAGCATTGGCCACGGCACAGAGCATGATCGATGCCGCTGACATCACGCTGCCCACGGGTGATTTGGCACAAGGTGCCTATGATGCCTTTGGAAGCTTCTATGCGTTGCCCGCATGGATTGTTTCCGACCCGACCAACATGGACAACGACCCGGCACACGACCCGGAGGATGTCAAGGGTGTTCTGGGCGTGGATGGTGAAGACGATGAGGATGACCTGTCCGATGACCTGTCCGATAACGACGAAAACAACGACAGTGATCAAGGCGAGGCGACCCATGTCCGCCCGTCAAGCCTGCGAAGCCGGCGTGCAGAAAAGGGCAAGGCTGTTGCCGTGCTCCAGGACCAAATCGCCGTGCGTGCTCGGCTGAGCGCGACGTCACGCGATGTTATCGTCTATCTAAGCCACGACGACACTGTCCGCAGTCTCGTGCACCGCATCTTGGAAGAAGGAAAGGTAGGTTGCGAATACCATAAACCTTTTACCAAGCATACAGCTCCCCTCCCTTACTAACGACCTCTACAGCTCCCCCACAAAACACGCATCCGCATTGCATACCTGGGAAAAATCCTCAAAGACGGGTTGCCTCTGGCTGCTCAGGGTTGGAAGGAAGGCCATGTCGTGAATGCGCTGGTGTTTGAACCTGCGTAGTGCTGACTAAGCGTCGTCGTCTCTTTGTAGCATTCCGTTTTTCTTCTTTTCTCTTTCCACTGCTTTTTCACTTTCCCCGTTTTTTTTTTTCATTTTTTTTTTTCATCTTACAATAATACCCCTCTTGTTCACTAATTCTTCAGCCACTTAGCGTTTGGTACTGCCATGGGGGAGCGGAGTTGAAGGATCTTGGACATCGTGATAGTACTGGATCTCACTGTTTGGTCGCATTGTTCTTCCGGGCGGTCAAATTACTTATAAACACTTGTCTTCGTTTTTTTTACTAACTGATCATCTGTGCTTGACCTTTTGCCCACCCAATGCCGGAGCCTTGAAGCTTCTCCTGCTCCGCTGCCAACAGTGACCAAGAAATAAAATAAAATATAAAGCAAAACCCTCCCATTGCTCTTCCTCATGTAGAAACCACCCACTTCCAAGATACCCAATGGAAATCAGGCCGCTATGCCAATCTTGCTCAGACCCTTCAACGAACCAAGACTCAGTGCTAAGCCCTGAGACCGGCTGCGTATCCGCACAAAGCCCGTGATCGGCCCATCGTCGCCCTCCTTTTCAATGCTGAGGTTGGCCAACGCGTCCTCGCCTGGTGGAAAAAAAAACATATTAGCATCAATAAGTCTCCAATTTCGGGGCAGTCCTGTTGCTTACCAAAGACACTGCGCGCATACAGGTTGGCGCTCAAGAACTGGCATTCGCCCTTCATCGCCGCTTCGGGCGTCAGACAGTTCATGTTGGTTGCCTTCATCAGGCCCTCCAAGAACACCCGCAGCGATGGCGCCTTGCTGTTGATGTTCACCTTGTTCTCCCACTCAAACTCCGTCCACATCGACCGGAATTGGGTCTCCGTGCACGTCGCCGGCTGAATGTAGTCCATAATGTCGACATGGAGGTCGTTGAGAATCACCACATTTGTGTCTGTCGAGTGTGCCCCGTCGTAAACCACGTTGCCAAAAATCACTCCTGTGTCCGTGCTGGACACCTTGATCGTGCACTGCACATTGTGGAAGTCATGCGGGCCCAAGTTCTGCGTCGTCGGTCGCTCCACAACCTTGAGGTCGCCCAGCGTCGCAAACTCTACAGATAAGTTCTGCAGCGTCTCCGTCGTCTGGTTCACCAGTAACACATCCAGCACAATATCAAACTGGTGCACCTTAACATATGCCTCAGCGTACACCGGGTCCGAAAAGCCCGTGAGCTGCACAACCCGTGATAGCTTGCTCGACAGGTCTTCCGATGCTCCGGCCTCGCCACCCGTCGCCCGCTCCAGATCGGCCTCGGCCAAGTCCATCCCGTCAACTGCATTCTTCCGGCTCAGTTGCCGGATCGACACAACATCGTCCACCTGCACGGCCGTCTTAGCCTTTTCGTCTGCCTCCTTGGCAGCCCGCTTCTTCTCTTCCGCGACCACCATGGCCCGGAATGCCTTCCTCGTGTCATCCAAGAATACCGTCTCGAGATCCTTGTGCTCGCTGAACTCAGCAAGGCTGCGCACCGACGTCATAATGCGGTCAACCGAGTCTTCGTCGATCGGTGCCTTCACAAACTGAGACTGGCCCACGCGCACAATCGAAATCATGATCAGCATCGCTTCAGCACGCAATGCGTTGGTACGAGATGCATCCGACGAGATCTCGGAATGGCGCATGACAAGCTTTGTCAACGTAGCAGAAAGAACTGTCGCGAGGTAGTAGTCGCCATCGAGGATGAGCTGTCGCAAAGGCGGCTTCTGTGCTGCCTTGACAGCCTCTAGCTTCGCCGCCGCCGCCGACGGCTGGCTTGTGAGTGCAGTCTCGGTAGCGTAAGTGCCGTCAGCCAGAACACGTCTCGAGCCCGTCGGCGCAGATTGCTTGTTGTGACCATTTGTCTGCTCGGGCTCCTTGGCCTCGCCCTCGTCGGCGTGGTCCAGCAATCTCTGCTCGGATGCCAGAATCGGAATTTCGCCTAAGCTCGCCCGAATCCGCTTCCAAGCCTCACGAATGTCGGCTTCGTTCAGCGAGTACTCGCCCACAATCCACAGAATACCACGGTACACTTTGCCGGCCCGCACTTCGCTGAGTGTCTCCACTAGTTTCCGAACGATCGTCGGCCGCAGCTTGGGGAACTTCTCCACAACTTCCTTGACAAAATTGATGACATCCACAGCAGAAGCATTGTTGAAGTCGGCGACAAAGTCCATCAGCAGATCGACCACACTGGCGGCGACTTCGGAGAATTTAATGGCGCATTGGTGAATGGAATGGATCAAAAGCTGGCGGTACTCGCTGTTCTTCTCGTATTCTTGGTCTACCGTCTTGGACAGCTCCTTCTTGAGCAGAAGCACCACTTCCTCAACGTTCTTGCTCGAAACCATGTCGAGCGCAATGTCGAGGGCCTTCCGCCGCACATCAATGTCTGGGCTGGGCAACACGCGCAGGATCTCCATGACTAGGTCGTCGAGAATGCCTGGGTTCTTCCGCCGCAGTTGGTCGACACGATCAAGCACGATAAGCTTGACATTGTTATCCGCTTCTTTGATGCTCAGCTCGATAAATTTGCCGGCGGCGGCCTTGACAGCGACAGGGTTTGTTGTCAGGGAAGTAAGCGATGAAGCAGCTTCGTACACAACCGTCGAGGTGTTCGCCTCCAGGAGATCAAAGATCAAACGAAGGTAGCGAGCCTGCAGTGTGTTAGAGACGAATACTTGCTGTGCACTGTATCATCTTACCTTGTTCTGTGAGTTTTGCACGGCATCCTTGCGAATGAATTCGAGCTCGGACAGCTGCAAAAGCTCTTCAGCGTTCGGGACACCATCGAATACGCTCGTCAGGTAGGCTAGAGCACGCTCATGACTGATGGAAGCTAACGAAGCGAAACCATTCCGCTTGCAGGTGGGATCACTTTCGCTTTCAATGAACGTTGCAATTAAATCGGCAGCATCGGGGATCAAGCTTGGCGAGTGCTGGAAGATGGATGCAACAGCAAACACGGCATTCTTGCGAACGTATGCATGGCGATGCTCGAGACAAGACCGGGCAGAAGAGAGAAGCGGCTCAATGAGCTCGGGCTCGCGCAATTTGGCGAGAAACCGCAAAGTATTACCACGGATGTACTCGTTGGGGTGCTGCAGGTCGTTCCGGATTCCATTGCTTTGCTCATTAGGCCAAGCCCGGAAATGATAAATAGGTATATTGGGGTGTACTCACCAGACGAGAATCATTTCCTGCTTCAGTTTGCCGCCTGCATCGTGCTTGGGGCAGATTTCATAGTAGAAATAGAGCAGTTTCTTCAACGGCTTTGATTTAGAAGGCATCACAAAGCGGATTATGTGCATCAGAAGACCGGGCAGGGGGTCTCCATTGAGCATAATGGTCAAGATGCGCTTCATGGTATCTTGCTTCGTCTCGTCTGTCCCCTTTTCCAGCTGGTTCTTGAGGTCCATCAGGCTCGGCACATCGGCCGCATTGTCCTGGTGGACCAAGCTGTATGCGTTATCAAGCGAGGACATGGTGAATAGAAAAGCTCAGAACCGCACGTTTCTGGTGCTGCAGTAGGTGAGGGATGTGTAAATTCGAGGGGAAACAAAACGACAGAACAGCAGACAATTCCGAGGGCTGTGGCCACGCGTCGACCGAGCTCGTCTGCACGCTTGACCCGAGAGCCGCAACCTGGTTCAAGATTACCAAAGATGCGGCGCTAGGACAAATTGTGTCCGTTGTGTCGTGCAGAGGGTTGCGGGTTTGCGGGTTTGCGGTGTTGGGGTTGTTGTGTGCGTAGATGTCTTCCCGTCAATAAGAACAACTTACCAAATGCAGGCCTGTGGGTCTTCGTTAGGCGGTGAACGGTGGGTTGGCTTAGCTGGTTTGGCAGAATGCTGGATCATCGTGCGGTCACGTGAAGCTTTGATTTTGACTGACCTCGATCCAGCCAACCTTGTCAAAGCTTCCTTTACCTTCTGAAAACGAACGGCAAAATGGCAGCATCAAACGAGCAGTTCTATCTGCGCTATTAGTGTGTTTCAACTGGCTCGATAATTCTCATCCAAGGACTTCTGGCTAATGCAGGGCTTCTTTTTTTTTGCGCAGCTCTGGCCATTCAGGCCGCTTCGGTCACGAGTTTCTCGGTTGGTTCTGGCTGTTTTCTACACCTTCCAAGTAACAGCCTGGGCTGACAGCTCGCAGAGTTTGATTTCCGGGTTGTTGGAGACGGCCGCAGTGCGATTGCACGCTATGCGAATAACTCGAATTACCGAAACGATAGTCTCATCCGCAAAGAGAGTTTGTGCCGACCGGTTCCCTTTGACCAACGCGGACAAGAAGCTGACAAGCCGGGCGTGCAGTGTATGTGAGCTCGCTAGTGATCGAAGAGATCAAGCGTATCGTCAAGCTCAGTGAGATTACAAAGTAAGTTTGCTTTTTGTCTCAGAAGGAGGCTTTGCATACTAAAACTGGGACAATAGGGAGGACGACGCGAAGTGGCCGCAGAAGAACAAAGACGGACGGCAAGAACTAGAGCTTCGCATTGGAAATGAGCACATATCTTTTGAAGTGAGCAAAGAAGAACACACGAGAATCATTCCGGGCTAATATCTGCCACAGACAGCCAAAATCGGGTCGCTTGTCGACGTGACAGAATCGGCCGATCCAGAAGGTCTTCGGGTCTTCTACTACTTGGTACAGGATCTCAAGGCTCTCGTGTTTAGTTTGATCTCGCTACACTTCAAGATCAAGCCGATCTAGAAGTTACATATCGTGAAAAGAAAGGGCTTAGTGGGCTGGCGTTGGGGAATTGACATGAAGAGAGTCCGGTGCCGCGGTGGTTTCGTGGACCCGGAAGGCAAGATGACCTTCTGTGAAATAGGCAAAGCTGTTTAGCTCCACCAAGCTTCCAAGAATTATGTTCGATATTACGTCGTAAATCGCGTCTGCTTGATGTCACCGCATGCGTGCAATTCAACCTACAAGTGTTTGTGTCTTACTACGCGCGCTCCGTACGAAGTAAGGATTAAAAAAGGAGATCGCCTAGGAGCCGAAAGGCCTGTAGCCTTGCCCCACAACTCGGCTGTTGCCTTCCAGGGACTGGACAGGGCACACGACAGCTGTAACGTTCAGGTCTACAGGAGAGTCGAGCGAAGCTTGAATCCTCATGCTTCAATAGCTATTACAGCCATCTGCAGCGAGTCAGCTGCCAGCTATCAACTGCCAGCTATCAACTGCCAGCTACCAACTGCCAGCTACCAACTTCCAGCTACCAACTGCCAGTTACTAACTGCCAGTTACTAACTGCCAGCTATCAGGTATCAGCCTATTAATCTATCTTCCGTCTGCTATCGCAAAAGAAATAAAGAAAATTGCATGCATTCTGTAAGGGAAAGCCATCAAATACTCGAAATAGCAATTGCAATTGAACGCCGCATATCTTTATGGTGGCCATTCGGTGGTTTCCGCTGCCATCTGACCTCCCCGGTTTGCCACCGTTAAGACCCGCCTGCGCTAAAGAAACCCTTCCACCGGTTGCGCAATACCCGCTCCGAGCCTTTGACTTATCAGGGTTGCCAGTCATACTGGTTCACGCCCTTGTACTTAATATATCTGCCGCCTTTCTCCTTTAAAAAAAAGCCGCGATCCCAACCCTTTCGCTCTAACAGCGATTTCGGGAGCTGCAATATACCATCGTCGAAGCACGGCCCTGACAGGACGCGCGACATCTACCCATCGCCTTTTCACCGCGGCCCAATCTTTTTATTACCCCTAGCTTTTTTAAACTGCCCTGCGTCTTTGCCTCGTTGCTCTGTCGTTTTTATCACCTCGTCGCTTTATCGATACCCTGCATTCTGCGCCGTGCTTTGGACAACTTCCCGTACGGCAACGCTGTGCATTTTCATCGTCACCGCCTTTCAACACGGCCTCCCGGCGTGACCACACCCATATATAATACAGGGCACGAGCAAATATAATCGCTCGCCGACAACTCCCTGCTCCGTAGTCGCCTCACCCCCCCCCCCATTCGATCCTTTTCCCTCACGCCCGTCAACTACCTGCTTCGGCATCTCCCCGACTCCATATTCCTACCCTCTAATAACACACTCGCTTCCCGCCAAGCATGCCCACGCCGTCCTCGAATCGCGACAACGAATCGCTATCATTTAATTCAACATGTCCAGATGAGCAGGCCCCCCGGGCGCCGCAACCGGGCTGGAGCCAACCCTCGCCTCCATTGGAACAGATCGACCAGTTACAAAGCAACAACACAGGCGGCGGACCCGGTATCGTCGGTGATAGTAACGAAGTGCCAGGTACTGATGCAAGTCCGACCCTACCACGGCTACCACCGGCCATCACTCCAGACCCCCAGCCCACCAGCAGCACCCCCATTAGCTCCGAACGAGACGGTGCCATCTTCTTCGCTGCCGACGGGCAGGACGATGATGCCAAGCCAGCAGAGACGGACCAGAGCATAGCCGACACGGGCGTTACCGAGGCCAGCAGCAGCGTCCAGGACGACCGCAGGGATGCTGCCTCTCGCAGCAGCCGAAGTACCGCCCACTTGAGCACCGCCGACTCCGAGGCTTGGGAGCCCTATGGTGTAAATCAGGCCATTCGGAGACGACTTGAGAGCAGCAACCTGCGCGCATCCGACATACCATCTCCATCCAGCATGGACAGCGAGAAGCTGGAGGAGCACACAATGGCGGACATCTGTGCGTGGGATGACTATATGGAGGGATACAGGGGCTTCGACCCTACTAGCATGCGGGTACGTATATGTACAGCGGATCTGTTTCTTGGCTGTGTCGGCATCGTTGACAATGTTGGCTTTAGATCATCCCACTTCCACCGTCCACATACCTTCGGCCAGGCAGCAGATTTGTTGGCACACAGCAGTCTGAACGGCAGGTGTATGATGTTCAGGTGGAAATCAAGCATGTCGACCTGCGCGAATCGTTTTTGTGTGGCTACCTGCGAATACAAGGTATGTATAGCCCACCCTTCCGGCCACCATGCATCTCAACTAACAGCCTGCGCGTGCTACAGGTCTGACCGAGGACCATCCTACCCTCACAACATATTTTGAAGGCGAGATCATCGGCTCCAAGTATGGCTTCACCACAAAGCACAAGTCTTGGGGTGCCAGTGACCATATCGACATGTCCCACTGGGCCAAATTTGCCGCATTCCACCCATTCGTACGGCAGGCCAAAAAAAGCAACCTGGTCATTAAAGAATATCTGCAAAAAGAAAACATTTTCATGCGCTGGAAGGAGCATTTTCTTGTACCCGACCACCGCGTACGAACAATCCACGGCGCGAGCTTTGAAGGCTTCTACTACATCTGCTTCAACCAGGTGGAAGGAGTCGTTCACGGCATTTATTTCCACTCCAAAAGCGAGAAGTACGTATTTCCCTACCAAGCAACCCCTGAGTCTCCTTAAGCTAACATGCTGCCCAGGTTCCAGCAACTTGAGCTGAAACATGTCGAAGACAGGGGGTGTATGAGCGCAGTTGAATTTCGGTGACGATTGGTCGGTATGCAGGTGCATGCTGAAAGGCGTGCCATGACGAGAGTGTACTGCAGTGGAGCACAGGAATGAGTACCACGAACACGGAGGAGTGGAGGCTGACTGAGACATTTGGGGAGCGCACGTATAGAGAGCACGCTTCGCCGTGCTTTCTGTTTTAACGTATGCATTGATTCCTCGGCAAAGAGACGGCGTTGGCGAAGCGTGTTCTTTTCTGCTCTTTTCTATTCTTTTCTATATTTTCTCTCTGTTCTTTTTTCCGTATTTCATTTAACCTTCTTTTTCTCTTCACCATTTGTATTTTCCGCCCCTTGAATTTGAAAATGGCGAGTTGCTGTTGGAAACTCGACGAGTACATACATAGTATGGGATGACTTCAAAGTTCGGGACACTGTAAGCTCTCTTTACACAGTAATTTCATGTTAACTCAACATGCTACATTTCTGGAGTATTCCCGGGTATCGATGGTTGTGGGTGTACCAGCTGCTGATCCTTTCCTTCCTCTTGATCTGCCTCCTTCGGTGGTGCTGCTGCTTCCACGGGGGCAAACTTGCTAAAGTAACGGCGCCGGAAAGGGTTCAGTTGGTTTGCTGTCAGACCGGTGGGTTTGGCAGAGCTGCCCAGAGCTGAGGCTGCAGCCAACACTGCAGTATCCAATTGTGCATCTGGAATTCGCCGATATGTTATGAGTCGGCGAGACCCTGGGTATGTTAGTTGCTGCGCGATAAAAGATGTTACGATGAGAAGGAGGTGGATGCATACATTTGTTGAAGGCCTGCACACAAACAGACACAATTTCTAAGCACGGGTGCGTAGGTATGGGCAATTCTTGTGCTTCGTCATTCGCCGTGGGCATCCAAAAACCAAGTCTGCCATCGTCCACAAGTGTGTCGGCAGAAAATCGTAAAAGGTCGTCAAGGAGGGCTGCAAAGCCGTATGGCTGCTTCGGTGCAAGAAATGTCGGCTCCCTATAAGGTATGCGTTAGAATTATCAAATGGAATCCATGCGCTTTAAATGGTTCTTACTTATATCGCTGCCGTCCAGTTTCCACGACCCACGGGGTCTTTGTCGGGTTTCGACAGCCAAGAACACGGGGGCCTTCTCGTACGCCATACGGAGGATCGCACACAATGCCGTCGATCCATCGACTGTTGCCGCCGCTGTGGCGTAGAGGCGTGTTGGTTAGATCGGCAATAAAGACGTCACCGAAGCCTGCCAGCAGGTTGTAGTGTTCAAAGTTCCCTCGCACATCACTACGACCCTCACGCGAGCCGCCCAGTCCACCCGCACCATTGATGCCAGCAGCAGAGCCACGCACAGCACGGCCGTCAATATCGCTTCCCCATGCCACGGCGCCCCAGTGAGCAGCAGCCAGTGGAAAACTCCCCGTACCAACGAATGGGTCATAAAATATCTTCCCTGGAGCAGCTAGTGCCAGATTTGCCGTCAGGAGAGACAGTTCAGCATCCATGCTGGTAGTGGCAATGTAACGGCGCTTCTTGAGGTCAAAAGTTAGGCTGGCCTCGCGAGCAGAACCGGCAACGAAGCGGCCAAAGAAGTACTCCTCAGGATCCGTCAAGTCCTTCTGCATGGCACCCCATTCCCATCGCTCAAAGACAGTTAGTATGCATTCTGGCTCCTTCAGATCGACGGGCCCCGTGAACGGAAGCGTTTTGCCAAAATCGTTGATAATCTTAAGCCGGGTGGCGGCAGTGCGCCTGCCTTGAAATGAGTCCAGTTCCATCTTAAAGGATGCGGATGCGTAAGCTGACCAGAGAGGAGCAGCTCGCTGACACACGTCTTCATGAAGGGCTGGCAAGGTAGTGCCCATGCCCCAGAGAGAATGTATGGACTGGACGAGAAGTGAGCGACGGACGAGGCTAGTGGCAGCATCGTCGTCGACCACCCGAACGACACAAAACGGGGACTGCCAAGTTTAGAATCATAAGGCACGAGCTAGAAAATAACTATGCACAAGAGTATAACTCTTACCTCTGGTTTATACGAAACAACCTCTAGATCAAGGCCTTCAAGGGTTGCTAATGCCTGAAGCTCTGGGACCCGAAATGTCTCGTGAGTCTGACTGAATCTTATTAGATAAGTCTGCATCATGTTTCTTTATTATATGTCTACCGCACGAAATTGCGAGGGTTGAGATGCAATCTGCGAAGTGCATTGTCGCTGAGAAGGTTCTGACGTCTTTAGTCATCATCCAACATCTGGGATACAGTGTAAAATCCGAGCAAGGCGGTGAGTCGCGGCAGCTAATAGCTTCTGGCTTTAAAAGCAACTTCAAAAGAGAGCCTGTCATCATAACAAGACTTACCACTGTTCACACTGTCCAAGTACATTTCTTCGCCATGCTTCCCTTCTCACCGGCACCATCCGTCTTGCAGACATCAAAATGCTTCTATTCTTACGGAGCTATCGGCCATATCAATCCAAAGCAACCGCCAACTATTGAAAATACGTCCACCACTGGCAATCAGACCAATACCAAAAGTCCATGGTCAAACTTCCAGGAACTTGACTACGTTTTTCAGGTGGACATTATCATACCACAGGAATTATTCGAAGTGGCCTATCAAAAGCTAGTTGTCGACCGTCCTGTACCCCATTTTTTTCGTGTGGTCATGACCCTTGGCCAAATTCTTCAAGGCGATTTTTTCAAGGAGTACATCAAAGCAGGTGAGACACTGTTTTTCTCGACATGCTTTTTATTTATAACTCCTTCTAATTGTCTGCTTCTAGGAAGTGTATTGATGCTGTCCGAAGGACATGCTGGAAAAGACAACGTTTTTGCACTCAAGAACGGACATCTGACCATGTTTCTTGACCGGGAGTCTTATGAACGTGCAGGCTTGGTAGGCCAGCCTCATGGCGCCAAGGGAAACCGTGGGCTGCGGTCTCGTTGGGGTGAGTTTCCCCAGCTCTCAGATAGACCAGCACGCATATCCTCCCCTAACTAACACTCTCTAGTGGTTGAACTTGATCTCAACACTTCATCCATGTGGCCTGGAAAGAAGGCCTTTGACAGACTTTTGTACGCCTGTAAGCATGTATTCACGGCCCCACTCACATGGTTGCTTTATAATCCCATGAACGGTGAGATCTGATACTTCATGTCTATCCCGCCATAAACTCACAGTGCCTATTCCCAGTCCCTAGCCCGGATCCCCTGACCTCCTACCCATATACTCTCTGCACTTCCATCCCCATAACGACAACTATCGATGCTTCCTTGCCACCCCTTGGTCGCCCAGTCAGTATTTTAAGCAGCGACGAGGATGACGACGCGCTCCTGGAGACCGAAGATGTCGCATTTGAATTGTACGAGTGGTTGTCACTTATACGCCTCGGCAGTCCTCGTATTTCGTCAAATGACTGCGTCGATCCATATCTCAGTCGCTATCAGACACCTGGTGCCGCCTCGGAAAACCCAGTTGCTTCGGGAAAGGTATGTACCATTCGTTGGCGCGGATTCTTCTCGCCAACGTGGGCTTGCCAGACTCTCCTCGACGCCATGATCGCTTTTCCTTTGTCCAAATCATGGTTTGCCATGTCTGCGTCAAGTTTTCCAATCTCCAAAACCCTTGCAAACGAAGGAGCAGAGTGCTTGTTCTTCCGACCCGAAAAAGCGCCTGGGGAATTTCTTCTCTGGGAAATCCACAGCCACGAATAACTGAATGGTTGGGAAGGTCTTGCATATGGAAAAGGGGCAGAAAAAAACAAGAAGCTTTCAATCCTGTCGTGCTCGCACATTGCGGTCCTCCGCTGAGCCTTGTCCGGAGAGAGCATCTTCTACCAATTGCCGCAATGCCGCCTGGCCTTCCTCTGTGTGAAAGTCGTCTCTAGATGCTAGTGCTTCAATGCGCCGACGAAACTCTGGATCCGGTTCTGTGTCATCGGCTACGCCATTTGCGATGCCATTGTCACCTGGGACAGGTAGAGTGCCCACTCTGACGGATAAGCCTTCAGGCGGTGCTGGCAGATCGTCATCCACCAACACGCTATCGCCATTATCTTTCTTGCTTATTCCGTGGAGATAATCTGCCACCAGCGGAAAGTCTCCTTCGGCGGCGATCTTTTCAGCTGCTGTCATGCCTTCGTCACCACGAATTTCCGTGTCCAAACCCAACTCCTCCACAAGACAACGGGCGGCATCGACTGTCTCGACAACAAAAAGAGCCGTCTCGGAATCCTCGTCGCGCAAATTGACAGGCACATGAAGTTCGCGCACAAGTGCTCGCAATAAATCCAGGTGGTTATAACTGGCGGCGGCATGGACAAGGGAGTATCCATGCTCGTCTTGTTGTGAGGCAAGATCTGGCTTCTCGCGCAAGAGAGGAAGCAGCGCAGGGCTATTGTCGGCTGCCATAATATAATGATTCGGAGCCATGGTGTGCGTTTTCTCGCTGATCGTATGGCAGGCTCTTTTAAGAAACTTTCTTTACTCGGTAATTTTTATCCAAAATTCCCCGCGATTTTCCTGCGACAAGTCAAATATAGTTGCTTAGTAATGCATCATGACTAATAAGAACATATATACTCCATATTTACTCCGTATTCTTACACCTACAAGAAGCGAAAGCTCAGGCATTCGACTAAGTCGAAATGTATCTTAATACATTCTTTAGATATATTGAAGATTCTCATATGCGTACGAATAAAGCATTAAACCAAAGGAATCAGATATGTGCACCTCGCTTCATCCTCGGTACAATGCCCTACTTCTCATTAGCGTCTATATTATTACATAATCAGACCCCGCCATAGAAGCCCATGTCGCCCCTCGCATCGTGTAGGCTCTTCGTCGATGCTACACAACTTTCGTCAACATCATGGCTTCTAACACTGGCTCAGATCAGGCACTCCCGCACCCTGATGCACGGAAACCAAAAGGTGAATTTCAGCCAGAGTCGTGGGGGCTTACAACCCTTCCACTTTTCGACTACCTAATTAACCATGTAAACCAGGCATTCTCAAGCATTCCAACACCCAGGCACCTCCGCCGCCGGCAGATATTATTGCAACGACTGAAGATGATGGACGCGATCTGACCGAAAAGGAACAGACGATCCACAATACGCAAATTAATGCTGGACATCGTCGGTCGTCTTCTACTGCTCGGCCCGGCGGATCCCGGCGCCTGTCGAGCCGGACTCCTTCTGTACATGGCGACGATGGCCTTGAGGCCGAACCCCGGCTAAAGTGGGATGAAGCAAACCTGTACCTCACGGAACAGGAGCGCACCGCTACAATGAAGATTGACGAACCAAAAACGCCTTATGTCAAACATTATGACCCGTCAGAAGACCCGTCTGATGATGACGAAGAGGGAGAAGGTGGCGAGGACGACATTCCAGGACTGTCGCTTGGCGAACCTGAAGAGGCCATACCGGAAGAAGTCGACAGACGACCAAGCAAGGTGCACGTGGACGATGCGGGAAGTGTTCATGATGATGATGAATTGGCGGGCATGAGTGCGGAAGAACGAGAGAAGCATCACCGGTTCGAGCAGATGCGCAAGAAGCATTACGAAATGCGAGACGTCGCGAAGCTTTTGGGCCATCCAGAAGACCTAGATGAGCTTGCAGAGGATGAGGATAAAGGTGGCGATGCTTCCAGTAACGGCGTATCTGCTCAAGTTCCAGCCGTGCCTCCTCTGCCCAGGGCATAGATCTAAATGATCCCAATGATCTAGACTCGCGAAATGCGGCCAAGAAATCCCATTCGGCAGCTCTAATTGATTGTTTCTTTCTACAAAGTATCTACTATTAAATAATACGAAGCTTGTTTGAAAGCCCCAGCTGCTCCTATGTAACGGTTACTCCACTCGTCATTGATGCCTAAAACGGTATTGCTTTGCGAACCACTCAGCGACGGGCCTATTATGGAGCACCATGAATATCACGTGGTATGTTGCCTATTTCGTGAAAGGGCTGATAATAATAATAATACGGAATACGGAGTAATATCTAAGGGAGACGGAGAAGCCAAGGAACTATAGGTGCGCTGCTGCCTTGTCTGTGACTGCCTGGCCCCTCTAGCTCGCTGCTCCGTAAATAAATATGGCAGCCAGACACCCTCCTTCTATCTAGCTTTCCTTCTCATTCTTATGAATTACTGACCAGAACATTCGACAAACACTATGCCGCCTCGCAAGAAGGCAACAAAAGCCAAGAGCGATGTGTCGCCGGCACTCCCCCCTTTAAGCGGCCTCAAGATTGTTCTATGTGGAACATTTGCCAGTATTTCGCACGCCACGCTGAAGCTGCATATCAAGCAGCTCGGGGCAGAATCTCTTCCCAAAGTCACCGCTGATGCTTCCCACCTGGTGGCCACGCTGAATAGCTACAATGCACCTTCAGTGAAGACCAAGGCTGCTCAGGAACTGGGTCTTCCAATTCTTGATTTTCAGTGGCTTATTGACTGTGTCTCGAGCAATACACGTGAGCCAGAGACAGCATATTTGTTTTCCTCTGCACAGAAGACCGCAGCTACCTCGGCATTTCCATCAGCGCCACTCGCCCAATCTACAGCTAAGAGGCCTAGATCAACAAGGAAGAGATCAGCCCCTTCTCCTAGTCCGGACAACCCCAGCACGGTATCTATGCCGGCTGCCCAGCCTGTGCAGCCAGCCCAGAAGAAAACGAAAACTGCAAAGCCGACCCGTGAAGAGGCAAAGAGCTCACAAATTGTTGTTCCGGTCGACGAATTCTATCCTGAGCCTGGCGCAACAGTTCATGTGGATGGCGGTGGGACGATTTGGGATGCCTCACTCAATCAGGCAAACGCAATGCAAAACAACAATAAGTTCTATATCATTCAGGTAGGCAGGATTCTTATCCGGCAGTCAAGGCGCTTTTGACTTCCCCGGCTAACTCGTCATAGATACTCAAAAGCAAGACAAAGTACCATACTTGGACAAGATGGGGCCGCGTTGGAGAGAAGGGACAGTCAAGCATGTTGGGAAGCGGCAGCCTCGATGATGCCGTGAAAAAATTCAACCAAAAGTTCAAGGACAAGTCTGGAATTCGATGGGAAGACAGAGACTGCGACCCAATCCCTGGAAAGTACGCCTATGTCGAAAGAAGTTACCAACCCGATGAAGATGAAGATGAAAAGCCGGAACCGGACACCCATACCCGAGAAAAGCAAGAGGAATATGAACCGCCGGCATGCACCCTTCTTGCCCCTGTTCAAAGCCTGGTGGAGTTGATTTTCAACCGTCAGTTTTTTGAGGCGACAATGTCCGACCTGAACTACGATGCTAGAAAGCTTCCCCTTGGGAAACTTAGCAAGTCTACCATTACACGGGGCTTCCAGGCGTTGAAAAACTTGTCGGCACTGCTAGATGATCCCGATCTTGCGCAATCTCTCTACAATCTGACCCAGCCGGTTGCAATTGAGAATTTATCCAATCTCTATTACTCCGTCATACCTCATGTGTTCGGTCGGAACAGGCCACCTATAATCGGCGACCACATCCGTCTGAAACGAGAAATCGACCTTTTGGAGAGTCTGAGTGACATGAAAGATGCGGAACTGCTCATGAAGGTCGGCCCAGAAAAGTTAATACAGAAGGCCCACCCGGCAGATCTGCATTACCAGGGACTTGGAATGAAAGAAATGACGCCTCTTGAGCACAACAGCAATGAGTTCCAAGAATTGGCCAACTATCTTTCCCTGACCCGTGGCACAACCCACAACCTCAAATACACAGTCCAAGAAATATTCCGTGTTGAGAGGCAAAATGAGCAGTCCCGTTTCGATGGCTCTATTGTCTCCGGGCCGACCAAAGACAAACGTCTTTTGTGGCATGGCTCTCGGGCGACGAATTTCGCTGGAATTCTCAGCCAGGGCTTGCGCATTGCACCACCAGAAGCTCCTGTTTCTGGTTATATGTTCGGTAAAGGTATCTATTTGGCTGACATGTCTTCAAAATCCGCAAACTATTGTTGCTCTTACATGTCCAATGGCACGGCGTTGCTGCTTCTATGTGAGGCAGACCTGGGTACTCCTATGTACGAACTTGTCAACTCCTCTTATACAGCTGGAGAGGATGCAAGGAAGAAAGGGATGTTTACCACTCTGGGAAAAGGGTTGACTGCGCCGCTTGCTTGGAAAGATGCCGGCTGTGTTCATAAAGACCTGACTGGGGTCAGCATGGTCAGTTCAATTTCTCCACTTATTTCT
The DNA here is from genome assembly GCA_002215975.1 of Dryadomyces quercus-mongolicae. Taxonomy (NCBI): domain Eukaryota; kingdom Fungi; phylum Ascomycota; class Sordariomycetes; order Ophiostomatales; family Ophiostomataceae; genus Dryadomyces; species Dryadomyces quercus-mongolicae. The sequence continues at coordinate 106,761 of NIPS01000006.1, read as the reverse complement.
AATGTTCTTATTATCCGCGTCTGGGTTGATTTACTAACTCTATCTTCTCTCAAATAGCCCGATGTATCCGTCCCGCCTGGAGCAACTGGTGTTGCTCAGGCCTGTCTCCAGTACAACGAATATATCGTCTATGACGTGTCTCAGATTCGCCTTCGATATCTGTTCAGAGTTCGCATGTGAGATGCTAGTCTTACGGCAAGGACACCAGAGGAATGGATTTGTAAGACATAGTTCAATCATTGTAAAATGTATCGACGAAGAGGCCGTATATAACATGGAATCGAAACTCGCTACATGGCTAATGTCTAGCCCGCCGTGATCATTACTTTTCAAAATAATGGTATTTATAAAAACGAGGACCTTAAGACCCGAGCAGCAGTCAATCCAGAGTCACAGTAAACAATTCCTGGAATTTATAACGGATATTCAAGTCAAGTCCGTATAAGCCCACCCATCTCAATACAATTGGATATACGTTGAGGGAAAAAAAACTGCAGGAGCCCTTCTGCTGCAATGTACAAATAATATAATGCATTAGGTACCCCCATACAAGTGGTGTAGCTGTTTGCCAATCATGAGGCCATCGGATGCCGCTCGTCATGTCGGCTACTTGAATATTCTTTTTCCGCCGGTCCGAGCCGGAAACCTTTCAACTCCGCTGTGCTGCTGGGAGTGCCAGAGGCTCATTGTTCCTGCTGAGCGACTTTGCACAGACGCCTTATAGCGACGCCATGCCTCGCGCAGGTGGTCCGGCCGCAATGGTCCTCTTGGCGGTTCCTTTAAGATGTGTTCTGCTGTTTCTGGTTCCCACTCCGGGATAGCCAGCCTAGACTGATTTTCGTAGAGGTCGCGCACTTCTGGCTCTCCTCGCGAGAGAACCATGCCAGGCCATTCTCCATCGGCCTGCGCTTCTTTGTCCGCCGCAATCCACTCTCCCTGGATTTTCTGGGCATTCGTGATCAGATCCGTAAGGAAATACTTGGTGACAGATCGAACAGCCGTAACGACAGATGACGGTACAGATTGCGATACGGTGGTATTGACAAGCTGTACAATAAAAGCAAGCAGTTAGCACTCTTAATTTGCAGCAGGGGATGGATGGATTCGATTAGGGCCGCACGTACTCTGCGAATCACTGCATCCGGCAGTTTTGCTGCTCTCCACGCCGATATTCGTTCATACTGGTCAAAGTCCATGCAAGCAACAAGGGCTGCCCTTAATCTCTTTTCTTCCTTGCGTTCCTCGTCTGTTCGTTTTGCTGCTGCTGCTCCGGAGTCTGGAACATCGCCATCGCCATCATCTTCGTCTGCGCCAGCATCACCCTGTACAACACTGCCACCCTTGGCACCGCCGACACTGCTTGCTGCTACCGTCGTCGCTCTGCCGCCAGCAATATTCGGCGTTTGCTCGCGCAGCTTCTCGGCTTTTGGTTTTCTTCCGCGCCGTTTCTTAACGGGTGCCGCCGAGATGCTCTGGCTTCCACTCACCAAGCTCACGTTGTCGACATCGGCAGAAGGTGATCGTGCAGAGAAAAAGGCGCCGTTGTCCTCAGGGGGGAAGGATGTCTGTCGAAGAGGATGTGCTGGGGTACCAGATGCGATGGATAACGTCGAGGCCTTACGTCGTTTCAATACAGGGGAAACTGATCCATCAGCAGCGGAGCGCTTCTTGTTGGTCATTATATCCGTAAAACTGATTGTGAAAGCTGTGTGAGAGGGAAGCGTAGTGGAGTGTGATTTGGAAAGAGTACGAGAGTCGAAACGCGCTGCTGAATCGCGAAAACGTGTGGATGTGATTAGTAATCAACTGCCCATCTAGGATGCTGACGTCAGGTCTGGGGGTGGTAAATTTTCTTAGTCTAATAATACTCCGTACTCCGTAGGTCGATCGGTATTAATACGGGGGTGCTCGCGCAGTTAGCACCAAAGAAAAGCCTTTTTTTCGCAAAGGCTTCCATAACATCTGCCAACAACTATATCTTCCACTCCCCGTCGCTCTCCAAAATTAAGACAGGGCTCTTTTAAAATAATGACAGAAACTGATCATAGTGGCGTCGAAGTCAGCTCCGGCGTCCCAGCAAGGGCGGTAGCGGAAGCGCCGGTTCTAGACTCTCTGACGAATAGCGAAAAGAAACAACGCCTTGTCCATGATGATGAACTTTCTAAAGGAAAGAGAAGGAAGAACAGGTCGCGTAACGCCGGGACATCCGGAAGATCGCGGCGTCGGAACACCATCAGTAAAGCGGCCCGAGACCCAAGAGATGAGCCCGAATCAGCCAAAGCGCAATCCTCAATAGTGAAGTCACCCAAAACAAGATCTCCGAGCCCGGTGATAGATTTCGACGGACTGAGTCGCCCCAGTATGTTTTTTAACAAAAGAAACTCTGAAAGCTTTCTAATGCTCTTGTTGTACGTAGGTATTGGCACACGAGAACGGCTAGAAGAAGGCCCTGACGAAGCGGCAAAGCGACTGAAGAAAATGAGTGACGCTGTCCGCACAATACTCGAGTGCGTTGGTGAAGACCCAGACCGTACCGGCCTGCTGGACACACCAGAACGATATGCAAAGGCCTTGCTATTTTTCACCAAGGGCTACCAGCAAAATGTTAGAGACATTGTCAACAACGCCATTTTTCATGAGGGGCACAATGAACTGGTTATCGTCAAAGACATTGAAGTCTCGAGTCTTTGCGAGCACCACTTGGTGCCCTTCACAGGAAAGGTACAACTATACGAACTATCGCGAAATGTCCTTAGTGCTGACATTTTTCGGCATAGATACATATTGGCTACATCCCATTCCACTCTGTTATCGGATTGTCCAAGTTACCCCGGATCGTGGAGCTGTTCAGCCGAAGACTGCAAATCCAGGAAAGACTCACGAAGGAAGTTGCGAATGCAATCATGGAAGTCCTCGAGCCACAAGGTGTAGCTGTTGTCATGGAATCCAACCATCTTTGCATGGCCATGCGTGGAGTCCAAAAGTCCACTGCCAAGACCATCACTAGCTGTGTGCTTGGCTGCTTCGAGAGTAAGGAAAAAACAAGAAACGAATTTCTCAGTTTGATTGGAGTGAACAAGTGATCAACAGGTTTGTCCTGCATTCACCTGCACTTTGCGGCGTTTTGAGGAGGGGTGGGGTGGAGATGAGGGAAATGGTACAGATGTCACAAAGCATTTTGGCTTGTGACATCGAACTTCAACAGTTCCAATCAGTCGTGCATGTCTTTTTTATTCTCTTGGCGTTCTTGTTGGCTCAACACGGCATAGCGGACATACTTTCCATTGGGTGCACTGATAATATGTATGGTCCTGCTTTTACGCATATCTTACCTCTATCTGATATTGGTTGTTTTGATTTGGAACAGCAATGTATTTCTTGCATGATCTATGAAACTTGCCGAATGGCCTTCCCAGCTTCGCCTCTTTCAACGGCCGCAACCCGTGGTTCTACAACTTTCCAAATGGCAGCGGCAACGTCTTGGATGTTTGATGATGCATCAACAACGGACAGATCTTCTTCTTCTTGCCTAAACGCCAATCCGCCAGCAACGTCCGTGTTGTTTTCACCGGCGGACACTGCTCCGTTTGCATTGACATGCCCGAAACTCAGTCCCCAGAAGAGATCCCTTACCCTACGCTGCATTTCAACCTTTTCATAAACCTCGTTGCCCCATCCCCCGCGCTTCTTGGCCTCTTCCTCGTCGAGATCGAGAAAGACCACGACATCTGGTCGCGGAAGCCCAACCTCTGGAGCACGTGCCCACGAAAATGGCAAGCTCGGGTTCCTTTTAGCAACAGAATATACCATGCCACTGTAATAGTAGCGATCGCAAAGAACAGTCGTCCCTTCTTCAATAAGTGATTGGATATTTTTTCTGAACAAAAGAGCACTTGTGTTAGCGACATCTCATCGCCCGTTTAACCTTGGCCTAACATACGCAGCCTCCCATCGATTTGCAGCGAAAAGAAGATGAATAACGTGATCATCCATTTCAACTTGGCTCTTCAGGTAGCTGTCTATCATTTGCCCGATGGGAGTCGATCGATCTGCCATACGGGTATAAGATTCCGCCATTGGATTAGGAAGAGTATACACAAACCTGGAAACCGAAGCAAGCGAACATCCTTCCCAAGAGCCTTGAATCGTTCTTCCAGCAGCTTTACTTGCGTGGTCTTCCCACTGCGATCCAGGCCCTCAAGAACCACCAAGGCTCCTCGCACGGGCTCTGTAGTCGTTTCTGATTGCAGTGCAAGTTCTGCCATGGCCGCCGGCTTGGGAGTGGGAGTGGTAAAGGAATGCGCCTGCGTACTTGCGGTTACCCAGGTCAAAATAAAGCCATGCCACCCCGCTCATGCCGATCATAAAAATCACGTGCAAGTATGAACGCATTATTAGTCAACCGTGTATTTCGGAGTACGGAGTAATGGTTGTTGGATCTGCTTATATTATTCCGTAAGGTATGGAGTACTCCGTACTTGTAATAATACGGAGTAATACGGGGTAGATCTTAGGTTATCACCTATTTGCCAGATTCCTAATGCCATTCAACAAACAAAGCCTTGTGTCCACAAGGAGTCCACCCCTGTAGACCAAACGCCAAATACAACGTAGATACCGAACCCTCCCCCCTGTGCTAAAATTGCTGCCCCAACGCCACATATCACATGCAAGATCGTACATAAACCCTAGCCCATCCCGACATGAGAGTATCATTCTGCCCGAGGACGAACAACCAAGCAAATTCAGTGCATATCTCTGGAGACTACTGCATTATGCCTGGTCGCCGTCCTCCTTCGAGCTTCCGCTCTCCCATACCTCAAAGTTCTCTCCGGTTCCTTCAATAGGTTGGAGAACCGCAGCTTCTGCAGCTGGCTCGTCTCGACAGCCCATGAGTTTTTCGACAGATTGCGTGTCGGCTGTCTTGACCTGGGGCATGTCGGCATTGTCTGTGCACGACACTGCAGTTTCAGGCCCGGTTTCTTCGGGCTCGTCGCCAGGAACGAGTACAATGGACGTCTCGTCGCATCCAATTTCATAGAAATCAGCAGCATTCAGTTGCGAAAGTGGGTTGCGCGCCATTTCTACGACCATGCTGTCTGTTGGTTCTGACCGCGGCCGGCTTGTCTGGCTAACGTCATTGGCTGGGGGGATGTTTTCCTTGTCCCGGCCCTCTGCTCTCGCATGACGAGCCTTCTGCTCGGTCTCTTCGTCGCTGCTAATGTCAAGAACACAGGTACTGTGCTGGAGCAAATTGGTCATCTCTTGCTCGGGGGTATCTTCGTGAATATTAAAGAACCAGGAAGACTCCATTTCGGACTTGTCCAGCGTGGTGTCCAGGATCGGCACCGGTGCTGGCTTGGGCAATGCAGATGCATAGGCTGAAATGGTGCCCTTGAGAGCTGCATCCAGAGAGAACGGAACAGCAGAAGCGAGCTTGGAGGAAGTGTCCCGGCGGGCAAAGGATGATGTGGTACGGCGTTTGGTAGAGAGAATACCGCCTCGCCCGGAGCTGCGCATAGACGAGTCATTGCTGGAAAAGGCAGATAGTGTCCGGCGCACAGCATTGGCGTTGACCTTGATAGACGGTGCCTTGGGTTTGAGAATGGCTCTTGGCCGTGATGTGGATGGAGCAAGTTGAACGGGCTCGCAAGACATAGCAGCAGCCTTGGGCGCAGGTGCAGTGAAAAGAAGCTTCTTCAAGCTGCTCTTGACAGGAGAAGACCCATCGTTACTCTTGGATCGCTTTGCGAAAAAAGCGGGATCGACATTTTCCGAGTCGTCCAGAGCAGCAGACTCTGTGGCCTTTCTTTTTACTGTGGACGAGAGGATAGCTAGGATAGGTTAGAAATGAAATGAGGTGCAGTGGGCGATGGTATAGAAATAGGGAAAACTGACCATTTTGCTTGTTCTTCACACTTGTCAGGGTTTGGAGACGCGCTTCATCGAGCGGCGCAAAGGGTCTCCGAATAGTTGTAGATGCCATAATGCTAGGAGGAATGGCGAAACGAATTGTGCTTGAAAGAGTACGAACAGAAGAAGTTGTGACTAGGTTGTGAAGAGATTGAGATGAATGGAGAATAAAGGATGGGTGAGTGAACAGAGAGAACAGAGATAGTAGGAGGTGTCGCAAGTCGGGTGTGAGGAAAAGGTGATGGTTTTAACGCCCGTGGCAGTGTCTAGGCCTGAAATTTGGGCCGGGTTGTCTGCTCGTACGTCGTAGTCGTAGGTCGATGGTGGGGAACTGGGCCAAGTCGTGTCGCTGCGTCTGCCCAATCTAAGACACGGGAGTTATCCCTTTCTGTGCCGCCGGCCTTGTTTCTAGAGGTATCTTGAAGTATGGGTATAGTGAGGGGAATGGACAGGGTAATTTCAGCCTGCAGCTAAGGTTGCTGATGGTGAAGCACTTTTGGTTTCCTTTTGGTGTGAGGTGAGAAAATAGAAGAGAAGAAGTACGACGTAAGACGGAGGAGCTGGAGAAGTTGGAAAATACAAGAGAAATCTGAAGATGACTGGGAGAGAGCGTACAGAAAGTGGTAGGCCGTGGAAAGAGGTTGCAGCACGGGAGGACTCGCAGTGGTTCAGGTCAGACAGAGCAGGTAATACTTGGAGGGTGTGAGGGGTGCGACCGAGACAGCAAAGCAAGGGCAGAAGTGGGCGATATTGACCGTCGGTCGTGCTGAACGGCTTCACACTGCGCCTGCAGCACTGTCGTGTCATGCGAGGGGTCAGGACGCGTTTTTATTCGCTCAGAGAAAGGGGGCCGCATTAGTGTGTTGGGCCAGCCCCAAAACAGATGTCCGAGCGGACCAATCAACGCGTCTATATGCACATGTACAAGGCGGTACCTCCGTGACCCACAAAGATACATATCGGCTTAATTCGCGTTTTCTTTTTTCAGTAAAAGCCCTCCGTACAGCAATTAATACGGTGTGCGCCGTCGTCGACTAACACCTTGGGCGCCAGCATCTTGCGTGATCCCGTTCTCAGATCCGAGCTGCAAAAGACAGGAAAGACTCCTCCGAGCCGTAACAGTTATGCCTGGCACATACATACGTTGGGCAGCATTTCGAGATATCTTACGAGTCTTCATACGAGTATTCGTGCCGAGTACGGAGTACAGTCCACAGAATGCCTAACCGTAGGCATCCCGATGAGAAAATAGGCTCATCTCGAAAACACGAGCAACTGCCGCCAAGCTGATCTGATCTACTTGAGAGCTACCCCCCCCCCCTTTCTAAGAAAGTGGATGACTCCACCATATTGCGAAAGGGCGATATCACTCGGAAATCTGGAAATCTGTAGCCCCCATCCGGCACAGCCGCTGCCCATGTGGTGCTGTAATAGCCGTTGTCCCAAACCACCGGCATGGTATTCCGACTGTCACCAACAAGGCAGACGAGGCGTGACACTGCCGGCCGGTAGTGTGGGCGCCAATCAGAGCCATGAGGCTGCTGGCCATAAGCAGTTTTGAGATGACGCTCTCTTTACTTGCACAATTCCTAGGCCGAGAGAAAGTGTGGAGATCGAAATCTATGCTTAGCCAGAGCCCATGGGTAAGAAAAGCTTACTTTGTACTCTGTACTCCGTATGAAGTACTCGTAACAAAATACGATCTGTATGAATTTCCGAAGTGGGCTTGCCATATACATGGAGTACTCGGTACGAAATAGTATTTTACAACTAGAATACTATGAAGCCTCATTTTTCCGTTTTCTTCGCTTTCTTGTCCTTCTTCTTCTCGGCTTTTTTCGTGGATTCTGCAGAATGCCGTCCTTTATCCGCTGCCAACACTCTCTGCTGCTTCTCTAATTCTCTCGCCTGGCGAATTTGTTCGTCTCTCTTGGTCCTCCTGTGCCGCAAGACACTCCGCCGGCTGCCCAATCGCTGCGTTCCCGGCGTCTTCCCCTTGTGTGTGCCCATCAGGCGACCGATCTGGAAGTTCGACTCCTGGTAGCTGTAGTTCTTTGCCAGATACAGCATCCGGTTGGACCTCTTGATACGGACGTATGCATTCCACCGCCGTGCTGCACGACTAGCCTTCGTGTCCACCTTCTTCTTCCCCTGCACACTGAGCTCCTCCGTCTTCCCACCTGCTGCGGCCTCTGCTGCCTCCACCGCTGCAGCTTTGGGGTCTTCAGTCATTTCGTCGTGTCCGATTTCTAGCGTCCCTTCTTTTCGGATAACTCTCCGTGGGATGCCACTTCTGCTTGATAATTCCAGTACAACCTTGCTCTTCTGTGGTACTGCTGTCATGCCCAGTTTTCTCTTTCGTGGCGCTTGGGGGGAGTATGGAAGCGTGTCATTTCGATCAAAGGCCACACCAATGAACTGGCGATCGGGATGTACTGCCGGGTCGCGGTAATACTTGACATATCCCGCAACAGCTGAATGGATCGTGTGGTCTCTTCCCAGAAGGGCATTCTCTCCGACATGCCAGATTGTCCCTCTCTGCTTGTATATGATTGTGCCTGGGAGAACGTATTGGTCTGTAACCGGCAATCCGCGTAAGCGTGGGACTGAAGAAGGAAACCTCTGTAGAAAGGGCAAGCATAAACGAGTACATACCACCCACTCTCTTCGCTCCTAATTTCTTCGGAAGTGTTTTCTTATTTTTCAGCCTATAGGCTCCCTGTGCTTTCACAGCTGCATATCTCTGGCCCTCAACCAAAGAGTTCGCTGCTAGTTGTTGTGGCCGTAGCGGCAGGACAACTCTCCTTAGTGGCGTAGTGCTAAGGAGAGTTGTCTTTGCGAGCAGCTGCAATTGTGGAAGGCGCATTGCGATCGATTTTGACGTTGAGTTCGCTTCTGGTGGCAGCGCTCGGCATGTTCGTCGGCGGTCAAATCTCGGAAGAGTAAAAAGAGCGAAGAAAAAAAAAGTCACGTGTAACCGCCCAGGACGATAACGATAAAGCTATCACTGAGTACTCCGTAGCCACATGTCCTTTCTTACTCGAAAACTCAAAACAACACGGAGTACTCCGTGCAATCAAACAATACATTCTTCTTACATCCCTAAAAGGGTTCACACAAAAACATAAATATGAACACTCCTTTTCTTCTTTATCTGACCATATGCGTCTTTCTCCACACAGCCAACGCCCAGTTTGGGTTTTTTGACCAAATGTTTGGCGGTGGCCATCAACAACAGCAGCAATCGCAACAGCCGCAAAATGTGCCTAGCGACTCTTCATGGTATCAAAGCAATGTGGAAAAGGCGCATTGTGATAGATACCTCTGTCCTGATACACTAGGTAAACATGCCATGAAAATAGGTCGATGCTGTAGCCCTAGCTAACCTCTTGCTGTACGAGTAGCCTGTGTCCACTTCCCGCATCATTGCCCGTGTCCATTCCCTGCGGTGGAAGACAAATTCGAACTAGGCGATGGCAAAAGAATATGTGTCTCCCGCGGAGGCTTCAAAGAAGGAGAAGCTGCCAGAAAGGTCGAACTTGCAAGGAAAGGAATGCTGTGACAACGCCGTGCTGAGTATCGCGAGCAGCATGAATGTGCTAGACACAGTCCGTTGGGACTTATTTACCTACCACCCATACATTTTATCTGTCACCAATTTCGTCGTCATCAACGTCATCATCGTCGCTGGCCTCGCTTTCCATGTCTTCGGGCCCATGAACAGGAGCGACGGGGCCTAGGTCGTCAAATTTGGTCTTGCGTACAAGCTTCTTTAGAAATCGGCCAAGCGCGTCGCCCGCATACTCAAAGTTGTTCTCCCCAGCAAAAGAAATGTGAAGTCTATGCCCTCCTTCCTTCTTCTGGCTGGCAAAGCCTACTGAAAGGGATCGCAGATTGTTCATTTTTGCAAAGTGTTTCAAAAGCTCCGCCCACAGGTTGGGATGGTGGTCCTCGGCAGTCTCATCCACAAGATCCACTTTCCAGAGCCTCATTGTTGTCAAAAGAGGAAATCTAACGGCCACGTCGACAAGTTTGGATAGAGAGAATGAGCCAAGTCCTAGGTCGAGCTGTTTCAAGTTCGGGAGCGGCGTTGAAGTTGGTGTAGTGCCCTCCTGACCAAGGCGTTCGACGAAAGAATTGCATATGTTCTCGTTTGGTTCGCCCTGAAAGTTCAATCGCAGCCAATTGAGTTCGTGCGCCTCTGACAGAAACTCATGGAGGCATAGACCCAACGTTGGACTGGTGGCTTGGTTCGTAGCCCAAGGGAGCTGTGTATTTTCACCAACAAGGCTGACATCTAGGTGCAGCTTCCGAAGTCCAGCCACAACAGAGACTATAGAATTTCCGCTCCAAGGAGGGAGAGTAAACGCAAAGTCTCTTAAGCCCCAATATCTTGTCCGCAGGAGGACTTCAAGACTTTCTGGGCGAGCACCGGCATCGGCCAAGGCTGCCAGGGTGATCGTAAGAACCACCGTGGGATGATCGTCTCCACTGGTACCGGAAATCTGAATGCTGCGGCCAAGCTGGCGCCCAATATCTGTGGCTCCGTAGCTTCGCCATCGGGCATTTGGCCCGTCCCGGGTTCGTTTGCTTTCAAAATCGCGGATGTCCACGCTTTTCAAGTTGCTCAAATTTCGAAAAGCTTCTGCGAGCATGCGAACTGCCCTTCCAGTCCTGATAAGATGAAGTTGGTTGCCGGTTGCTTTGTGGTAGAGTATGTCTGCATCAGGATCGTCGAAATAAGACTCTTGGAGGTCGAATCGATCCAGGCCAATGATGACATGCTTGAGGAAAGGTGACAGGTCCTGGTGGTGGGATATATCGACAAGTGCTTGCAGGCTTCCGTCACTGAGCATAAATTGCTTCTTGCAGAAGAACTCGTGGGCAAAGGAGTTGAAAAGAGCTCTCTCGAAGTGCTTGCAAGTCAATCGCATGGCACCAAGATCGGCAGTGTGGAGGTATTTTGCAATCCTAAGAAGGATCTCTATGGGCAGGCCGACCATGAAATTTCTTGGGGATTCCATGGCTTCATGAATGTATTTCTAGGCAATGAAATGAGCCGTATAATAGGAATAAAGATATAAAATCGACTCTGTGGAAGGCGACATGTGTTTTTATAAAAGTTGAAGGGGGCGATTGCTGCCTATTAAATACTCGATTGGGCTGGCTGGGCCTACTTGGATCTGCCTAGGCTGCTTAGGCTGCCTAGAATATGCACCAAAGCATACCCCATACAGAGTGCTCCATAAGATATTCCCTATTACACAGTACTCCGTACTCCGTACTTGGGTTGCTGCGGCCAAAATTCCAACTACCACTCGCCATAGGTGCCCGGTATTCGCACATTTGACCAGTCATCTGTCCCAGTGTGGTTTTTAGAATCCGAGACCCTCAATCCTTCTACAGCTCGATTAAACAGTTTTTTGCCGCCGGCAGTCTCGGGCATGGAACTTGGGCGGTTCTCTGCAAACCGCAATGCGGCATAAGAACCAGCAGAGCCCGCCGGCTTGTTTGCCGAAAAAGGGCGTAGAACTCTCGGCGAACTTGTGGACTGTGGGTTGGTCTTGACTGGTAAAGGCGCGGGCGGGATAGATGGTGGACTGCAGTGACCTCCTTCGTCCACTTGATGCCACAATCGCTGTCGCTCTGCTGGTGTGCTTTGGTGATTGTGCTCGACCTTGTAAGCCTTATAACTGGGCGGGTACTGGCCTAGCATCTCCTCTGGGGGTTTCAACGAGTTGCGGCTCGAGGATCGTTCTTCTTTTACTGTTTGCTTTTCTTGAACGCTGTCATTTGCATCCGATGTCGGGTGTCCGGAAATACCGTCGTCAAGAATGTCTTCTATGAGTGCTTTCGCGGACGATGTCTGTTTTTCGATGGGCGTAGGTGGTGTGATCCATGGTAGGACGAAGGGCCGATTTGTTCTTTCGATAACGGCATCTACAATAGCCATGCATAGACTTCCTTGCATGTCAGATCTTGTCGCCAATGGCCCGGAAGGGAAAATTCAGTGGGCTTCTCACCAGTTGATGAGGCATGCTGCCAGATCTGCCCGAAGGGCTCCCAATGAGGAGGGATTTGTTGTGGCCGATTTGCTCCCCACCGTGATAGCTACGGCAATCAGGGCGGTTGCCCATAAACCAAGTGTGATCCGTGATAATATGACGTTTCTAATGTGCAGGAGCGGTCTTTGGTCTCTCTGTCGGCGGTCGATCTCGTACTGGGCCTTTCTGGCTGCATAGGTGTGGAGGCACATGTATGCCACGCTAAATACTGCCTGTGAAAGAAGATTAGCAAGGCAAGGGTTATTACAAGGTGTAGAGTACTCGCCGAGAAGAGAACAAGGCTCTGCGTCAAGCCTATTGCCTTTGCATCGACTTGGATCGTGCCACCAAGAACAAGACCGGACACCACAACAGCAACCACAACAAAAACCAGCATCAATGCAAATGTTGCCATCACTATGCGGGGTATCCATTGTAGTATCCATTTCTCCGTCTTTTGCGGTAGAATCACGCCGTGTTTTTGTTCTGATTTTGCCATGCTCACCACGTAGACCACAAGGTCAAAATGTGGCCATGGTGAATTATTACTTGCTACAACCAAACAAGAGGCAGTTGCATTCTACTTAACCAAGTGCCTTCAGCATTTAGAATGGTTGGCCTGCCATTTGCCCCCATTCGCATTCCAGCGAACCATCAATGCTGCCGCAACCCGGGCAACGGGGCATAGCTGCTACTGGAATGCCGGATGACCTCATCGTGTCCATTTAGAAAAGATAGTTGCTACCTGTTCCGTAAATTGCTAATAAGAAAAGATGACATGAATCTTACTGTATAATATAGCAGTAAAACATGTGTACTTTGTAAGATATAACGAAGCGATGAAAGTATATTTTCCCTCATCAGCCATTTATGGTATAAATAGCAACTCAGGAACCGCTATGCGTTGTAGTTTCTTAATGAGAAAATATGGCAGGTTTCGGACTAAGCCCGGTGCCCTTTGCAACTCCACTCCGGAGCCCCGCATAATAGCGATAATAGGCCCCTGCCGGCAAACTGTCGGCGTACGCGAAAATACAATTACAGCGCGAAAGGCTGTCTAAACCTACCGCCACCATATCCGTCGGCAGCCCGGCCCGCCTGTTTGCGACACAACGGTTCCCGGTATCATCCCTTCAGCCACTGCCATGAATGGATGCTTCAGAAACACCTGTTTCACCTGCCCTGGAGGCCGGCTCTGGAGTGCCCACAGCCAGCAGAAGAATCTCGCACACTTGTGTCACGTGTCGCGTACGAAAGGTACGCTGTGATGGTCGACGACCGATCTGTTCCAATTGTGAGAGGCTGGGATTTCGCTGCTTGTATGACGACGGAACAATTGCCAGTATCGACGTGGCCGGAGCCATGTCTGCTTTCGGAGGCACCTTAGGCGACGAGAACCATACCATTCCGAGGCGACGGGCACGACAAGCTTGCCAGAATTGCCATGCGCGAAAGGCACGCTGCAGCGGTGGCACGCCGACGTGCGACAGGTGTCGCACGCTAGGAATTGAGTGTGCGTATCGTCCTGGGAAGCGCTTCCGGATCCGATCCGTGTCTGGCTCGGCCACTGGCGGCGATGTCGCCGGGAGCGACCAGACTGCCTTGGATTGTGGTCCAGACAAATCACCCGACCACGCCGCCGAAAATGAAGGGCAAGTCCTGCCGGTGGACATTCTGGAATCTATGGCCATGAAAACCTTTGACAACTTCTTTGGCCATATCCACCATATTCCAACCTTTGCGTTTCTGCACCGCGCTTCTCTCATGCAGCGGTTTCACGCCGGCCTTGTTGACCGATCCCTTCTTCTGGCACTGGTCGGCATCACGTCCCTCATGACCGATCTGGGCCCGGGTACAAGAGATCTCGGAACACGGTGTATCGCTGAAGCCGAAGCCCTCGTGTTAGGCCGCCTGGAAAAGCCATCCACCCTCTCCCTCCAGACACTAGTGTTCGTAATGCACCACCGCATCCTCACTGGCAGGTATTCATCAGCATTCATGCTCCATGGACTGGCCTCCCGCTTTGCATCCGCTTTACGGCTGCATCACGAAGCTCCAAACCTCTGCTTCCTCGCTCGCGAATCCCGGAGACGCCTGATGTGGGCACTCTATATGCTGGATATCAGCATGGCCAGTGGGCGCTCCGAATTCAACCTCTGGGCACATCGGGAGGATCTGATCGATATAAAGTTGCCATGTAACGAGAGAAATTTTGAATTCGACCTACCAGAAAGATCAGAACAGTTGCAGCCCCCAATGGCAATAGCCGACCAGAGCCTGCCACCATTGCCCGACAACATTGGTTTCCTTGCGCTTCACGTCCGCATCTATTCCTTGCGAGGACGTGTTCTACGATATACAAAGCATGCCATGCCCACTTCACTGGTAGCTGATGTCACGTCTATTCCAGTACAGTGTGCCGCGCTGGCTGAGGAGTTGGCGGCTTTTGCAGCCCGACTACCAGCAAGTTTTCGCTGGTCGGAGGGAAATGTGCGGCTTCGAACCTACTCGCCACGGCTTTGTGTATTTATCATGACACATGTCTGGTGGGAGCAATGTCACTGCGAACTTTATCGTTTTGTGCTTTTGGGCTTGAAGGGTGCCATGTCGGCGCCCTGTATCGTCCAGCTAGAAGCCAAATGCCCGGATTTTGTACGCCACTGCCGGAGTCAGGCGTACAATCATGCTATGTCTATGGTAAACATGTTTCGCCTGTTGTTAACACTGGACAGCGGCATTCCTGTGACAGATTCGGATCTTCCAACATGCCTGTACCAGTGTGCACGATTGCTGCATTATTACCGGCAAACAAGGACGCAATATCATGATGAGTTTGCCCCGCAAGAGACGATCGGCGACTGTATGCATACATGTCTTCAAGCCCTTGGGCGTTGCATCAAAACCCCCGCAACGCAAACCATTGTACGTATTGGTGCTTGACTTCCCCGGGATCCTAATGCTGACTACGACTGACGGGTGCGCAAAGTATAACAATCTTGAAAAGTTGCTTACTCGGCCGGAAACTCTCGAGGTGACAGCTGTGGAAATCGATGATATGGCATCTGAGCTGTTCGAGCCGTCCTTGGCTGGCGATATCTCTCAACCTTTGGGCACGGCAGATGATCATACCATGGAATTGACCCAAGCACGCGGACACTCGGCAACTTTAGATCTGGCTGCTCCCATGGAGTTTGAGACTCCCATATCCACAACAGCAGTTAACAATACTGCTGCCAGCGCTCCTGTAATGTCCGGCGCCGCCGCCGCCGAGCAAAACGCCCTCGATGCTTTTGACCTTGACATTGATGTTCTCGGGGCAACCAATCTTTCTGCTTGGTTCTCCAGCGAGTGGATGATGGCAGACCCTCAAGCCTGAAAGCAACAGAGATTTATAGATGTCGCGATGCTATGTTAAAGCATATTAGACAAGTTTATTGTAAGACAAAGCATGCTTAACGAACAGAAAATGTGACGACTGCCATGCTTTCCGACTCCAATGCCGTGACTGAAGTAAGTTGTATCCTTCATATTGACGAGAGAACCCCCCGACTTTTGCATTGAATTATCTCTAAAACTATTCTAAAACCATTCTAAAACTATTTTCATACCAGACAAACCCGCTTAATACACACCCAATTCGCTCGAAATCAAAACGTTGCTACCTTGCCATATACGACAAATCAGGCAAACCGCAAATTATGCTATGCACGAATTCCTCCTCGATCTCCAACTTTTCTTTTTCGCGCAATGAAGGTGACGTTGGCGTTTCCCGAGATACAGAACCATCTTCTTGGTCAAATGCATGCTGCGAATCATCGTTGTCAGACACCGTGTCATGCAGGTCACCTACTTCCTTTTCGAACTGGCTCATCGTAGTGGATGTCCTAGCCACCTCTTCAGTCTCCTGCAAATGAGAATTCTGTAGCAGGTTTGCCATGGAAGCAGTCTCCGGTGGTACAGAAAACGCTGACTTTTGGACTGGAGAAGAAACCATTTCTCCCCACTCATCATCGTCATCACTATTGGTAGTAGCAGTGGAAAGTGGACCGACGGTGACGATAGTTAATGTATTGGCTTGACGAGTTGGCTCGTGGGTTGAAATGAAGCCCTGAGCTGACTCTTGCACCAACTCTTTTTCTTCCTTTGGAGATGTAGTCGAGCTCCACCTAAGCCGAATTCCAGACAACTCCTTCGAATCTGGTAGGACACTGTTCTTTTCTGTGCTGTGGAGCGGATGTTGGTGCTCGGTTGGCGAGGACAGAGAAACTGACTGACTTGAGGAGTTTCTTTTGTAAACTTCATCAAGAGTTACAGGCTTCGCTGCCGAGTCCCACCCGAATAGATTTCCTCGGGTACCGCTTGCTCCAAGTATTGGTTTCCCCGTAAAGGAGTCCTCTTCCATCCACCTTCGCACAATCTTGACCGTCTTGGAGCGAACCGTTGACCCCAACCACGAGATGTGACGGTAATTGTTGTCATCGCCTGTGTCGTGCTTCCGCCAGCTTCCTTGTCTTGATATTCGGTACCACGTTTTTCGCTCTGAGATAGTCGTGAAGCTGTCTGAAATAATAGTCTCGGATATGCATCGATCGATTGGTGACAACGGGTTGTCCTGGCCTCCAGGTGCACTGCTCATATCTGGGCCAAACAGGCTGGCCACCCGGTTTTCGTCGATAGCTTCCATCAAGTCATACTCTTCCAAAGAGCGAAGAGCAGATTGAATGCAGTGTTCACTGGTCACATCGCCCTCAGCAAGAATCACAGAATGTTTTGCAACATTGTCGACAATAGCAGTGGGTGGCTCATTTCCTGGTGTTGCATTTTCGGCGCACTTATCGATTTGCTCGGAACCACTGGAAAGAAGAGTTTGGGGGGATGATTCTTCTGAAGCCTGGGCTAATTCATCATGCGCCTGAGCAAACCTTGGGACCCTGGACAATGCTTCTGTTTTCTCCTGTAGCGGGAGCAGACCATTCTCGACACGTGTACAATTCTCCAGGGCCCCTTGTAAACTGCTGCCACTTCTGTCGCCAGAACTTGTCGGGGATGCCAATTCTGTTGTCTCGCCCAAGGCGACAATGTCCTGTTTGCCATGCTCGCCTTCTCCCGAAACTCTAACGGACTCATGATCCGAGGGGAAACTTTCTTCGCTTTCTGTCCCATCACTTTCACGGGTCTTTGTCGTATCGGCGGTGCTGGCTCGTTCGTCGTGCAGCTCCGACATATATTTGCTCATAGAAACATCTGATTGGGGAATCTCGCAGCTTTCATTCGGTGAAGATGTTGTTCTTTTTGAAAGCTCGTCTGCGGGTAAAGCGTTGCTATCATTCCAATGATCGGCTGGCTCTGAAATGCTTATATCGGCGATTGATGTCGGAACCGCATCGAAGTCAAAGGATGTCCGGGCGGCAGTAGGCTCATCAGCGACGGCCCAATCGCCAAATCCTTCTTCCTGGTCGGTCCATGCGGACTGATCAGATAATGGAAATAGGCGATCTGGAGCATGCGTAGAAAGGCCAGGCTCGAAAGGTGACGGGAGGTGTGTCGATGATGATGGAAGTTCGCCGCTTCGGTCCGTAGATGTCCATGGAGAACCCCATGGATCATCCATCACGGTCTGCGGAGTGCATATTTAAGACAAATGTCTCATGAACAATGAACGACTCAAGAAGAGAGCGTTCTAAATAAATGGCAGGCTTGAGTCCTGGATTGCTTCAAGGAGATCGGAAAGCTCGGATGTTATTTATCCGGGACGCTGGCCTATTAATATTAATAATAGTAAGATAATACTCCGTAGTACGGAGTATTCTGCAGTTCAACTGAATTACTAATAATTCGCTTTTGCCACACCCCACACCAAAAACGAGTCGCATCCCAGGAAAGAAAGAAAGATGTGCCTGCGCCGACACTGCCACCGGATTTCTTTGCGCCCAGGCACTGTTGGGTGTGTTTGTGACCATGTCTCTATCTAGAGTGAAGCATATTGTTCTGGTTTGGCATGCGCCCCTACGACAGCCAATCGAGGCGGTAGCTGACTTTTACCAGGTTTTATCGGGCAAGGGCGGTGTCGGTAAATCGTCTGTTACTACGCAGCTGGCTCTCTCCCTCTCTCTCGCCGGATACTCCGTTGGCGTTCTCGATGTCGACCTCACCGGACCATCTATACCACGCATGTTTGCGACAGAGAATGCAAAGGTGACGCAGACCGCAGGAGGCTGGCTACCTGTCACTGTACACGAGGCAAATCCATCGGGGGGCGTTGGGGCCCTGCGTGCAATCAGTCTCGGCTTTCTACTACCTAAGAGAGGTGACGCGGTTGTTTGGAGGGGACCTAAGAAGACGGCCATGATACGCCAATTTCTCAGCGACGTCTATTGGGGTGAAACAGACTACTTGCTGATCGACACTCCCCCGGGAACGAGCGACGAACACATTTCTCTCGCAGAAACACTACTGCAAAATGCTTCAGCAAATCAGGTAGCAGGCGCCGTAGTCGTCACGACGCCTCAGGCCGTAGCGACGGCAGATGTACGGAAGGAATTGAACTTCTGTGCCAAGACAGGCCTGCACGTTCTGGGGGTGGTAGAAAACATGAGTGGATTTGTCTGCCCGAACTGTGCAGAATGCACTGACATCTTTATGAGCGGAGGTGGAAAAGCCATGGCGAAGGATTTTCAGGTGCCATTTCTGGGAAACGTGCCCATTGACCCGCAGTTCCTCATGCTCGTAGAGTCTGGGCGAGTACCAACCTACCCCGTGGGAACACAGGTGCGAGGAACAGACTTTTCGTCTTCTACAGCAGAAACGGGAGAGACAAATGGCACGCATAATGAGACCAGAGAATGCGGAACTCTGGTGTACAAATACAAGTCGTGCTCTCTGTCTCCTATTTTCAAGCAGATTGCGGCCGAGGTGGTTGCAGCGGCAATACTCGGCAGCCAAGACAGGCAATCTCGATGAAAAAGATAGCAAAAAGTACCGTCTAGTATGCGTATTTACAAATGCCATGTACTACGTATCCATATATCGCTATAATCAATGGCGTTGCTGCTATAATGAGTTACGTCGCAGTGCAGTTATGTTTCTTGAGGGGTTTTTTTCAGTGGTTCGTGATAATACTAGACTTTTATTTACTAGTACTTTTCGCCAATATGCGGGTACCTCTGTATCAGAGTTAATATACGGAGTACTGAGTTCTCTGTAATACGGAGTACTGCGCACGGAGTATCGGAACTTGCCCCACGCTGACTATGAGCCGCACCGGGGCAGGGGCCACACGTGCGGCCCTACTAACTTTTTTAACAAGTGGGAATTTTGTAAATTCTTTTTGCCAACTCTGCTTTTGTGTCTTCCAGTTCAACTCTCACCTCTCATCCCGGTTGTGCACCTCCTGAAACATCACCTTTGTCCGGTCCGATACTTCACACTGGGTATCGGCCTTCTTCTTGTGCCCCTCGTCCCCTAAAGCAGTCAACATTCCTTCCTCCAAGGTTTTCCTTCTCCCCCCCTCTACTCGCCCCCCATAACGTCCTTGGGAAGACGTTTAGACATATCATCAACATTGTAGCTGGCTTCGCCAGCAGCTAAACAAAACGCACCATCCTGTGGGCCTACTCTCCTCGAGCGAACTCTGCAGCGTTCGTTTGAGTGGCAGCTAGCGCTCCGCGGAAGCATCTCCTCCAGCAGCCGCAGCCGTTATCTTCACCCTGAAGCATTTCTTGTTTCCTGGAAGGATCTGGTCGTTGAAAGAGATGGTGGCTGTCAATATTCCAACTGACTACAATTTTTCACCGTCGGTTGCAACACCGCAATTGACCATCAATCATGGCGTTGTTGAGGATTTAGACTCCAGCAATGCTTTTGAAGGTAGTAGCATTTCGTTGTCCTATTCAATATTTCTGCACATTCATTGATTCATCGCTAACATGCTGTCTTTTCTTAGGTCCTGAGAAGCTGCTCGAAGTATGGTTCTCCCCAAGCCCTACTTTGCTGCCGCCTGGAGTGAAGGAAGCCGGGCTCAAGGCTATAGCGCCTGAAAGCTGGGTGGGTATGCTGGACCTTGTGAATTGCAAGATCCTCTCTGTCATCCACTCGGAAACGGTCGACGCGTATCTCTTGTCGGAGTCCAGTATGTTTGTGTTCCCGCACAAGATCATTCTCAAAACATGCGGAACGACAACGCTTCTCCTGGGCCTCCATCGCTTGCTTCGCATTGCGGCGGTCGAGGCGGGTTTTCCCTTTCACAATGCGCCGTGCATCAGCGACGTCCGCGCTGCGGCTACGCCTTACCGCGTCTTTTACAGTCGCAAGAACTTCCTGTTTCCAGACAAGCAGCAGGGTCCCCATCGCAGCTGGAAACAGGAAGTTAAATATCTCGACGATATGTTTGAAGGTGGTAGTGCCTACATGGTTGGAAAAATGAACGGCGATCACTGGTATCTTTACATCACCTCGCCAAACACGAATCCTACGTCTCCTCAAACTCCCGATGGCGATGGTCCTGTTTGGTCAGTCAAGATACCCACCGGCGGTTTTCAATCTGTCGACGTCGACCACTCGGACGTCAGCGATGAAACGCTCGAAATCTTGATGACCGATCTCGACCCGGTCAACGCGAAACAATTCTATCTTTCGCATGCGAACACCGAGTCTCGTGGAAGTTTTCCTGTGAAATCGAACCAGGCCCATATGGGATCAACAAGTGGTACCCGCAGACTCTCCGATGGCTCTCTTAGCGTGTCAGCTACCGAGGAAATATTCGACGTCGATGACGTCGGGGTCAACTCCGGCACCCTAACTCCCACGAGCGAGCACGAAAACATGGACATGGAGACAACCGAAGGACATGCACTGGGTACTTTGGTATCCGATAGCTGCGGGCTGTCTGACGTTTATCCTGCCTCGATCTACCCAGATGCTCGCATTGATGCCTATATGTTTTCACCCTGTGGCTTCTCTGCCAATGGCGTTGTTCCTGCTCCGACACTGGGCAACCCCCCGGCTGATAGCGGCGGAAATGCTTCAAACCAATCCAACCATTATTTTACGGTCCATGTTACGCCGGAACCGCATTGTTCTTACGCGTCGTTTGAAACAAATGTTCCAGGGGGGCAGAAGGGGAGACAAACAGCCGACATAATCAAGCATGTGGTCGATATCTTCCAACCTGGCAGATTCAGCATCACCCTTTTCGAAGCCAAGGGCAAAACCAAAGACCACTATTTCTTGGCTGATGAAGGAATTCGCCAGACTGGCAAAGCAGCTGAAAGATCTCGCTTGGAGCGTATCCCTGGATATCGTCGAATCGACCGTATTGTGCATGATTTTGAGGACTATGATTTGGTTTTCAGGTATTATGAGCGAGATGGGTGGGTCGGAAATGGTGATGCGAGAGTTGGGGAAAACTGATTGCTCCGATGATGGTTTTCTTGCTTTTGAAATATGACCAACATGTTTTGAAACCGCCCCTTCTTGATTTTTATTCTTCTACTTTCCTTCACTTTTTTTTGTCTTCACCCTTTCCCGCCTCCCCTTTTGCTATATTCAAACATGTCTGTCATTACCGCGATCTTCATTCCTTTTACCTAACAGTCATGTAACTAACTATCTAACCTGTTAGTTTTTTGACCTACTGTTAGAAGTATTACTATCCAGATTGTTATTGCATTTTGCATTTCGGATCCTGACTCATTACAGTAACGCATGGCTCTTGACCAATACCCAGGACTAACGATACTGTATTGTAAAATCTCTTCCAGTAGGAAAAAAGGGCTCTACCTAAGTGTCTCAAAATCTAAGGACTTTCCAATCGTACCAATGCCCTTCACTCACTCGCATAACTGCAGAGACCCTACTCATGCAACATCGGGGAGCCTCACAGCAATGTCACCAGACTGCGTGATGTACCGAACCCAGGGCAAGGATGGATATTGGAGCTGAAAATAGCGAAGATAAATGTCAGCATTGCGTCGAGAAACACGCCAATAGTGGCGCGAAGACACGGGTTGAATGAACAGACCTTTGGCTCAGTTATCTTCAAATAACGAACTTGAATACCACTTGTTGTGAAGTATGGTATCTCGAACTTCACTTGGATCGGCCGCTTGGCACCTTTTCCAGGTGCGCCGACACCTCCCATGCTCCCTCCAAAGCCGCCTGTCATTCCTCCACCGTGCTCATCGTCGCCTCTAACACTCGGCAAGCCTAGCTCTGCGCGCATTAAAAATTCCTTGTTTCCGCCGAATTGTTTGATTTTCCAGACTATTGCACTCTGTTCTGGGGCGTAGTGAACAGTGCCGATGTTTGTCCGAAAACGTGGGGAATCTGCATCATCTGGAACGGGAACGATAATCTCCACATTGTTTGCTGTGCTTCTTCGCTTGAACTGAGCTTTGGCTTTGAGCATATACTCTATGCGGCTGCCACTGTGTGATTCAACAACGCATTCAACCCAAATGAGTGGCTTTACTTGGGTGTTGAGTCGGTATGACATGAGCTCGAACTCGCCGTCTGGTGGAATGAATGATATGGTGCGGTCGTTTTCAAAGCGGGAAAGACGAACACATTGATGGAACTTGACATCCTCCATTTCGATGGCCTTGCCACGGGTTGTTCTACCCGTGGTTTCGAACATGACCTTGTCGTTCAAGCCGAGCCGCAACTCTGGCATGCCTGACAAATAGCATTTCATCTTGATCGAGCCAAGAATCTCGGAACGCAAGACATTCCCGTTGGCCGACACCAGCAAATTCAGAGACTCAATCACATCCAAGAATACTTCATTCTTTCTGTACCGAATGCCCTCAGAGCGCCAAGAAACGGCGTTCGTAACCGCAATGGGTGGTCTGGCCTGGATTTCAAGCTTATGCGACTCCTGTGTGATATACTCTTGGAGGATTTTGGATTCCGTTGTCTGAGGGTAACCAAAATCCATCATCTCGTCCAGAAGTTCGTAGATGATAACAAAGTTGTCGCGAATCGACTCTTCTTCCAAGGCCTTGAAGTATTCGGTGAAAACATCGACAATTTTGTGGAGGAAAAGAAGAATTTCCGCAGCATTTGTGTTGCGCTTGGTGAGGGCGAGGAGGTATAGATTGTTGTGCCGTATGTAGAGGTACTGCAGCAAACAACGTATTAGCAGGTTGCTGACTACATATTCCACCCAGACAGCCGAAAAGGGACAGTAGGAAATGTGCATACATTGACGCCCTCGTGAGAAAAACAGGGAGGTACGGCGGAAGACTCTTCTTCGGCTTCGCTGAGAAGAATAGGAAACTTTTCGACGGCTGACATAGGGATATCACCGCGGTAGTTTCGGGCAAGAAGCGTCTGAATACCGAGAATAAAGCATTAGCGTCGAAAAATAAAGCATTCGTTTAGGTAGATCGTTATTACCTTGCCCTTCAAGTCGAGGAAGAACACGGCAGATGCCATTGTGCGCTTCCGCTCTTAAGAGATCGGCCGGATGAAGGTGTGAGTTTTGCAATAGTGAGAAAGTATGGACAGAGTATGTAGCTCAGGAGATCGTGATTATCAAGCCCGAAGGTGCCTGTAGGGAATGAAAGACGAAGGTCGAGCACTTCGCATGCCTCGTGGAGTTGCCTGGCACGGTCGTGAATTGAGAGTTGTCCGCTATTATCGAATCGTCCAGCTTACGGAATTCATACAGTGGCGGGGCACGGACCGTATAATGCGGCAATGGAATAACTTATCGGAACAAGCTGGCACGTGCACAAGCAAGAGCCATCGATTACTAATTTTTAAAATAGCTCCATATTAATAGAAATCACGCCAAAAGTTTTTGCTTCTATTTTTCTCTTCTCTTTTTTTCACCACGCGCTCTCTAGACAGTGCAGACCGATCTTTCGCGAAGCAAATGGGCCAGCATTCTGCAGGAACCCAAACCGCCTCGCCGTGGACGAGTCATGCGATTCAGTAGCGCGGAGAGAGAAGGGATTTTTTTTTCCACTGGTTCCATTAAGAGCTGCCCGGGCATTCATGCGATGTTTATGATATCGTTCTCATTGCTTTGGCGGCGTCAGAGGGATCAGACATATAATCTACAATAAAATGAAGTATTCGGTGTGAAGCTGTTCAACACTGGTTGCCGTAAAATTATCTCACAAAGATGCAAATCTGTGCGTCTCGTCCATGATACAATTTTTGAAAAAATTGAAAAAAAAAAAAAAAAAAAGGCTCAAAAGGCAAACAATCAAGCCCTGTTTAGGTCCCTAGCAATAAGCTAAAAAGTCAATGGCGTGGCCTGTCTGATCGTGTCACATGCCAACATTTATTAAGATAGTATCCTACTCCGTATTATTACTTGCACTTTTTTCGGCGGGCAGCTGCATGTGCGACACCTGCAGCCACAATGCCTGTCCTCGTAGCGAATGACGCGTGAGAACGCCCCAATAGTCGGAGGCGTAAGATATTTTGCAGCCACCGCTTTTGCCATGCAAGGCAAAATATTATTACGGAGTATCTTACCTCGGCCATGTATTATTACGGAGTGTCCGTATTACACATGTCTTGGAAAATATGCAATGCTTCACGTGTCATATTTGCCACGTGATTATGAGGGGTTAACTTGTATGGGTTCGGAGTACGAGTACGAGTAGGAATATACTGGTAGAGTACTCCGTACTCCGTGCCTATCATATAAAGGAGTACGAGTACGGAGTAGAAAAAACACTTACGTCGTATCCATTGCCGAGGATAGGCCCAGAATTAGTTGCGTTCTAGGGCGCCCTGGCTGTATCTGTAAAATTTCCGCTTAATGGTCCATAATTTACTGGACTGCGCCGGCTGCGCCGACCACATGCTTCAGGTCTTTCACGTGAAAGGCCCAAGAAGATGCCTAAAAAGGTTCTCTCGCCCCTCTTCTCCATTCCGCAAGCCACTTTCCTTATTGTGCCCAGCATCCGTACAGCGGCGTTTCAGAACTACGTTTACCAGGTGTGCTTTTTTAATAAAAAAATTCTATCGAAGAGCAGACGTCACGGCGCAGCCGCATCGACAAATTTTCAATGGCCATGTTCAGCAAATAGTTGGTTACGGGCCATACGATTGGGGTTCTCCTCCAAGTCGAACGTCGAGCCTGGCAGAGATCTACAGAATATTATTGGTACCTTTCAGCGACCGTTTTACTTGTCCTGAAAAATCCGCCGCACCGTTTAAAGACGATCGCTTAAAACGGCTCCGACGACAAAAGAAGCACCATGCCTCCCGACTCTGTTCCATCCGCTCACCCTTCTCCCGAGGAATCGTCTGTCCAGATACGCTTTAGTCAACAACCTGACAATCCGGCGCTCGAATTTCTGGACGGAGCCGAAACCATGCAGCCCCCTCCCAATGCAAGAACAGCGGTCCCAACAATCGCCCCCATCTCTTCTCCGGCATCCGACGACAAGCAACAGTTTTGTTCCGTGTCACCCCAGCCGGATAGCCATTGGCCCAGCCTCAACCCACTAACCGCATATTACACGCCTGGGCATGTTCAGACAAGCGAATCTCCCCTGAAGATGGATCTCGATACCAGCAGCACTAGTACAGGCGCAACGCAGGCGATGTCTCCTGAATGCCATATGGATGGAAGAGCGAGTAGCGTAAGCTTAGACGATCCGG
Source organism: Dryadomyces quercus-mongolicae (assembly GCA_002215975.1). NCBI lineage: Eukaryota > Fungi > Ascomycota > Sordariomycetes > Ophiostomatales > Ophiostomataceae > Dryadomyces > Dryadomyces quercus-mongolicae. The sequence goes on along the minus strand of NIPS01000006.1, from coordinate 81,181 downwards.
ACGTTCGGCTGGCTGCCGAGGCTCTGGGGGATCTGAGAGCAGGTATGGTTGCCTCTTATCTCTTTTCGTCGCCGCGTCGAGTGGGGGTTGACTCCAGTTTCTGACGGGCTGTGATGACTAGATTTTGTATCCTCGCCTCCACTGACCACAACGACACCACCGAGAACATCAGAGCCATTACTGTCTCTTTTAACCACTTCGCATCCCCTCCTAGCCAAAACAATCGAAGGCACCACGTCTGCCTACAATAGCTCCAAAAATTTCTCTCCTAGATTTAAATCGGGTGCCGAATACGTGGAAGGCTACTTGACACCGATTGGAAATACGTTGGGATCTGTCGGTCGAGTCACTGGCGTGGAAGGCGGAGTCCGGTGGTTTCTGAATGCCGGCCGGCGTCGTCAGCATGGCACGCCTCCAGATCGCGAACTTGGAAACAGCAACGCCAATAAGAGACGGCGGCTTGGCCCAGAAGCCAATATGATATCGACTGTGCCTTTTCCAATGGCTACGTGGACGAGCGCACATACCGATGCTTTCATGAAAGCTGACAGCAAGTCTGATGGGGACATATTTGGCTTTTCCGAAGAAAGGAGACTTTCCATGAGCACTGTTGAAACGCTTCCCGCATATGACGAGCAGAAATCTCCAGATTATACGGAGGCTGCGGAGGATCCACAGCCTTTGGATTCGGATCACGACAACACTGACTCAAGACGGCATATTGTCTCCCCAGCAGCATGGCAATCCCGTCTGATCATGTCCACTTCTGGATTAAGCATTGCCATGAGCGAGGAAAGTTTACGCAGCTTGAAGTACTGCTTAAATTGGCTGCGGTGGGCAAATGACCACATTGGCAATATCATCAACGCCCTAAAGTCTACCTTGGAGCAATTTGATTCCGCTGAAGCAAGCCGGTTGGAGCGAGAAGAAAACAGCCAAGTGCCAACCAACCAGATGAGTACAGATGGCTCTTCCAATGCAAACGACGCAGAAAGCTCAGAGAGAAGCGAACTCGCCGCAAAAATCGCAGCCTTGCGAGGTGATGTTCTTCAAACCCTTCGAGGGGTTGTTGACACCGTTTCTAAGTACGCCGGCGGTGCGCTTCCAGAAAACGCACGGATACTGGTTCGCCGACATCTGACAAGCCTTCCCCAACGCTTCCGGCTCGCGAGTCAGACGGATGCACCCCATACTGGCACCAACGATAAGGCGAGCAACAAGGAACTTAGAGAGAGTGCTCAGCGCGCCCTAGTTCTTGCCAGAGAGGGCTTGGACATGATGGCACAGGTTAGTGGCGTATTAGATGGCACCATTGTCAGCGCCGAAGAATGGTGCGAGAGGCTAGGAAAGAAAAGGCGTGACGAACGTGCTCAAAGTGCTGCCTCAAGCTCAGCTGTCGAGCCGTTGAAAAAACAACCAGATGACGGAGCAGATATTGTAATGGAGTAGAGACCAAAACTGGGATGGTAGGCCGCTGCAGTTATCTCTCAAGGGTTGGTGACATTGGCATACAACAAACCGACTCAGACTTGTCGATGTTGTCTAGTTGGAAGGGTTTGCCGTTATTATCTAGAATCTTTGAAGCAAACTTGAATGCCCTTTTTTGTCTATGTACAGCTAATATCCAATACACAAGCAATGGTGTTGCAATCAGGCACATGATCTTTAGCATCACTCAAGCATCCGATGCATCAAAGTTGCGGATGAGGTTGTAATAAAACTTGGCAGTTTCTAAGTGACTGGACATGTCGATACGCTCGTCAATAGTGTGCATATTCTTATTGTTGCCTTCTCGGACAGGAACCCAACGGTATATATTTGGCGTTAGAGCTAATACTAGAATCAGAAGAGACTTCAATAGACAAGCGAAAATGATAATATGGGAAGGAAGCAAACCTAGGTAATGTCTGGTATCGGTATTTCCAGTCATAAGTTCGCCAACCGGGACGACTGTTCCATTCTCAGAGGCGAAAGTATGCTGGATAGTGCCCGAAAAAAGATCCCACACAGGGCCCGCCGTAGGTGAAAGAGGTGCCACGGGAGTTACTTGCTGTGTAGTGAGAACCAGAGTTCCGTTGTAGTCGACCTCGTACAAGGGGTGAATTGTGGAAGGACTTTCTGCTGATAGGCCTGCATCATCGTCCTCAAAAGCCTTTAGGGTGAGATTGTACTTGTCCACAATCGGTTGAATCAATTTGACGGTTTTCTTCTTGATCTCATCGATGGAGTTTTGTGGTGCCACCCGATAATTGACGCCAAGTGTGATCCGTTCTGGCATCGCATTTATTTTGACGCCCTGTGGCCATGTCAGAAAGATACACACACTGCACTGTAGAAAGCACATAACATACTCCGGAAATTATATCGACGGATTGTGAGGTCTGTAAACGAAAATTGGTCGACAGGTCACGGGAAGCCAGCTTCTTGGCAATCGCCTCTAGGTCACCCTTTGAAACGAGATGCGTGAGTTCTGGATCATCACCGGGCGAGTACCGTGATCTGCACACATAATGGTTGTGGACAGGCGAGCCGGCTATCAGCTTTGGGCTGTATGGGTTGGCTTCCAGTGTGGTGACAATTTCCGCAACGATTCCGATGCCCGTGTGTGGAAAAGGGATAGACGAGTGGCCGCCCTGGACATGGAGCTCGTATAGAACATCCACGTGGCCCTTTTCCATGACTGCAGGCAACGCATACAGGGTATTATTTCCACCAGACGAGATGCCCATGCCGCCTTCATCGAGAATCAGCACCATGGAGTTGCGGCCGAAGCGCTCCTCAAGATATGCCGCAATAGACGAGGCTCCTAGTATGCCCGAACACTCTTCGTCGAAGCCAAAAGCGAGTACAATTCCCCGGCGTGGAACCCAGGCATCGTTACTTAATAGGGCTTCCATGACAGACATCAGCGCTGTGAAACTGTTTTTATCGTCCGAGGAGCCGCGACCCCAGAGCCACTGGCCATCAAAGTGAGCAGAAAACGGAGGGTGTGTCCAGGTGGATGCATCGGCTACAGGCACCACATCTTGGTGAGCTGTCAACATGAGCCTTTTCAGAGAAGGATCACTGCCTTCAATGGTGTAAACCAACCCAAGCTTGTTGACCTTGGCTAGTGACATGCGTTTGTGACTAAACAATGTTAACAAACGTGGCGCATAACTAGGATATCAAGGTTATACCAAAGCGCACACTGCAGGGTAGAGCTTCATCAGAAGATGATGAAGATCGAGGAAGACGAGCCAACGCTCATCTTTGTCCACATCCCCCATGTCATCATAACTGACAGATGGGATGCGGACGAGGGCCGAGTGCCTCTGAACTTGAAGGTTCAGAGCCACTGGTCCAGAGAAAAGTTCATTGGCCGACGCCAGGCCATCACTGTCCGGAGCTACAGAGGGCGGAAGGTCGCAAGCAAACGAAACATGTTCGCTGATAGGTGGTGATGATCCGGCAATACTACTGCCGAGAACATGCTGGACATCTCCTGCAACCACGGCAACCGCAAGACTTGGATTGACTAGGGCGAGGAGGGTGGCGGTTCGCAATTTCATTGTTGAAAGATAGACGAGAGGAGAACACAAATTTTGCTAATGATCAATAAAAGAGAGAGGAAGCAATACCGAGCAAGAAACCAGAAAAAAAGTACTCATATTCGTAGGACGGGAATTAATAGACTGTATTCCATACAATGGCGGAGATAACCGTTGATTTGATATTTTGGTGCGGAGGTCCATCGGCAGAGCCGGCCAAAAATAACTGGTTATGGACAGAAAACAGCAACGGACTTACTATATGCGTAGCGATGGCTAAATTGGATTGTTATATTGCGGCTGGCCGACCAGCTAAACCGCAATGCCTATCTACATCTACGATCGTTATGCCTCTGAGCAACCGGTAAAAAGTAGCAATCCCATATTACATACACACTGGATTTTCTAGCCGGCATATATCATACAGAGCTTTTATCTGCCTCGTCGCTTATACACAGGAAGCCTCGACATCTGGTAAATCATGCACCCATGCGTTTAAGAAGCCTCTCTCCGACTACTCGGCTTGCCACGTCGGCACCGTGATGCAATGATATAGCGCCAATAATTGCAAAAATCGTCGAGGCCATAACGACCGTGACGCCCGAACCTGTGAGGTTATCAGGCTGAAGGATAGTTAGTTTCATGCTGAATTCATGGGGAGTATGTTTTGGTGGGATGTCTCTTACCATTCTTGGTTTCCACCGCACGACTGCCGGCAAGCCAATCTCTTTGGCTAGCAGTTCCAACTTATCTGGACTAGAAAGTTGATGGGGCTGCAGGGTGTTCAGCTTGTCCACGTTTTCCAGTGCCGCATTTTTAAAAGGTTGTCTACCGTATGGGTCAGGCATCTGACTACTTTCTGTAGTTGATCCCATGATTGCGCGCGTTGTCTCCAATGCCACGACCATTCGACCTATTCACCACAACCCTCAGTTAGTTATCCATTGAAACAAATCACACTGGTTGCTGCCCAGGGCGATTCTTCGTACCGAAGAATGCCAGCCGTGTATTAAAACCACGACGGCCATTGTCGAAGCTCTTGTGCGTCACAGCTAACCACTTTAGCTCGTCCGGAAGTGTGCGCGTCAGGTCACGTCCCAAAAACTTCTCATACATGCGATCGAGCTTTGCTGGGTCTTCGTTGACCTTCCATATGGAGCGTCTAGGGTCTTTTGGTTGCTGAAGCGAAAATGGCGCCTTCATGCGTTCGGGAGTATAGGACCACCTCGGACGTTCAGACTCTGCCACGGTTTCTACTTGTGTCAAGCCATCGGACCCTGTTGTATCGCTTCTTCGTGGCGTGCATGATGTGAAGGCTCTGTAACCATTCGTGGAAACCGAAGAGATTGCGGTAGATGATCGATGCGTTGAGCAGCCTTTCCAACCCCATATAGCCTGCCGTCTAAGGGACATGATGTTGTCCTTGTGTGTCTTTGGCGAGACTCTGACAGCATATAAAGTGGGTTTGTAATTTGTGGCCTGCGACTTGAAGCCATGGTCGTTGTCGAAACCGAAGCTCAAAACTTTTTCACACGTGATGTGTATCACGTGATCAAATGCAATTTGCAAAAGTTTGATTCACCGTTTTAGCGAAAAGCGGTATATGAGTGGCGAGTAATATACTCTGTACGAAGTAGGGCCTCTGGAAGAGAGCACTCGGCATCTTACCAAAATATGGAGTGTTTTAAATGAAAAGAATATAACAAAAAAAAAAGCATAGTACAAGGTGAAGGATATATATATGTATTAAAGAATAGCAAAAAAAATGTGCGACCTCCGTGAATCGAACACGGGTCTTCGCGTTGGAAGCGCGAAATCATAACCATTAGACCAAGGCCGCTGATTCATCGGTATTGTGAATTGGGAAAGAAATTATGACTTAAGTATGGAGTAACGTAAGTGCATAGCGAGTGGACATACATAGCGAGTGGACACCCCAACTCCCTCCGTACAATGTTTTGCCTTCAGACACCAATTACTCAACCAGCAACTATGGCCGCGCAACAAAAAGAAGCACAAATACAGCTTGCCCTCCAAGCTCTCCAAAACGACCAAGAACTTAGTGTTCTTGCTGCTGCAAAGATCTTCTCGGTTCCTCGTACGACACTCGTACGCCGAAGAAATGGTACGACTGCTCGCATTGACAGCGTGCCTAATTCTTCCAATCTAACTCTGTTAGAAGAGGACGTTG